>ML664176.1:4002080-4190980 GCA_007570785.1 Antilocapra americana | reverse complement strand
CACACACACTGTGGAAACTAAAACCACAACCACTGAAGACTCACACATACACACACACACTGTGGAAACTGGAACCACATCCACTGAAGACTCCAGGATATCAATACACATACGCATGCACACTCTCTGTGGAAACTAAAACCTAGGCTTCCTACTGCACTCAAGGAAAGAGACCATGTCAAAACATACTGTATCTCTAACCCTCATGTGATTTATAGGAAAATGCTGGAAATGCTTTCTTTCTAACTGTTGAATTCTACACTGTCATTGGAAGTAATCTCACATACTAAGTAGAAAGTATACTGTAGACAGAATGCAAAGGAAAAAATCTAAGCAGAATTAATAGGCTTACCTATTAGGCTCTTCTCAGGTGGTGGAGGGACAATAAAGCCATTCTGGGAGTGCTTCTCTGAAAGCTTCTCATAAAGACCCAGAAAGTCACTAAATCTTCTTTTCACTGAAAAGTGTTTACTTCTGAACATTGGTAAGCTTGTCTTGGGGACAGAAAAAACACAAGGTTTCATTTCCAATAGGGGAGGAGTATCTTGAAAGTTATCTGGCTGACATCAAGGGAATCTTTCCCCAGATCCCTGTTCTTCTAGCTACTTCGTAAATAACTTTCTCCTAGGTTGAGATTCTCAGCCTTTTTTCTTTTTTGGAGTTATAATCCTCTCTGGCTGTCTAGAAATCTATGGAGCCCTTCTCAGAATAATGATTTTAAATGCACAAATTAACATACATGGGATTATGAAGGCAACTAATTAAATTCAAATTTAGTTTTATTTGCAGGTTAAGAGCCCTTGCTTTAAGGAAAGAGATGCTGCAATCTAGTTTAAAGCTAGAAGTCTATGGTCATTCCAACCCTTTCATCCTGCCCTGATTTATTAAGGGTATTGCTGCCGGACTTGAAGCAGCCAAACTGGAGAAAATACACAGTAAACGCTGCCCCTAAGGGGAGGATCAGACGAAATGTCTACACCATAGACACTTGAACCTCCAACCTATCACAGGGTATAGAACACAGGGACAGGCCAACAAGCAGTAGAAAGGTAATATAAAGGAAACGTCTAATAAAAAACGACAAGGCCTACATTTTATTGAGAGATCATTTAATACTCACCAGACAGGCAAAATTTAAGGAGGTGGGGCCTTGCCAACTGTTGGCAAGGAATTATGTCAATGGGAACTTTTACATATTGCTGATGGAAGTATAAATTGGTACAAGGACTTAAAAACACAGTTTGTATTCCTTTTCTTCAAAATTTGCACTACCTGTGACCCAGGGGAACTACTTCTGATAATACAACAAAGAAACTCTTCTATGTGTACGTCAGGAGACACGTGCAAAAATGTTCACAGCTCATAATTACAAAAACTGGAAACATGCCAAATATTCACAACAGGAAAATGGATAAATGTATTATGCTATAATCACACAATGGACTAATTAACTACAGCTACGCACATCATGGATGGATCTGAGGAACAATGGTAGTAAAGGAAACACTATTTTTAGCACGATACCATTTTTATGAAACTCAAAAAAAAAAGCAAAACAGTGTATTGTTTAGAGATACATATGTGAAGACTTTTTATAAAGGAAATGATAGACAAATTCAGGAGAGTGGTGGCCTCTAAGGTGTGAGGCAGAGGAAAGGAGAGGGAGAAACACGCAGGTGGATTCAATGGTACTCATCTTAAGACTGGTGGTAGGTTCGGGGCTTCATTTTTTATGCTTCATAACCTGCATACAACAACGTGTAAGCTTTGTATGCATTAATATTATATAAAAAAGGAAGACCAGACCCAAGGGGCAAAAGGTTAGGGAGAGCGTTAAAAGAAGCTCCACATAGGAACCTCAGAAGAACTGATGATTTTTAAACAGGTGATACAGTTTGGGGTGATCCGCCAAACTAGCTCTAAGCCACATGCCTCTCAAGAGGGACGGCACTATAGCAGATAGATACACCACATGTCTTGATAAAACTTACAAAGTTTCACAGTGAAGTGTTAGCTCTCTGGAAGAAAAGTGGAAAGGCTCAGATGAGATTACCAAGGGGATGCAGACTTGCTCCATCTTGAGTAAACTTGAAGGAAGATGTTGACAAAGAAACTAAAGAAATACCCAGAAATAATCTGAATGATGACCTTCTTGGTATGTGCACCCAAATCTATTAAGGTGGTCATCAGCAGGGTCACTTGGACTCACCTGTGTCGTAACTTTGTAGGCCACATAGGCATTCATACCATCCCCTGTGGGAGAAAAGAAAGCAGGAGAGGATTATTCTGTGAACTAAAGCAGAACCAATTTTGCTAACATTTAACTAGGAATCGTAAGGCGGCCTCAGGAGCCGTGTATAAGAACTCTTGTTTCAACTCTAAGCTTTAGATCCTATACTATAATCCAGTTCCTACTTTGCCTTGAAGCCACTATGGCACATATCATGGTCCCATGGATGCTGGCTGGGTCCCCGTTTGAGTGAGACAAGAGAGTCAGTTCCCTGTTTCAAAGCCAGGCTCTATTTATACCTTCCACAAAGCAGCACTGGACACTGACAATCCATTGGTTGTTACCATGCCAATATTTGGGCTAGTTACACACATCTGTCTAAATCCAAACAATTCTCTTGCTGTATAAAGCAGGAGGAGGAGAAGGAAGCAAATGATGTAAAAGGAAACAAGTAGTTCTACCCTAAGCTAGCTCTGGGCTCCCTTTGCTCTTTCAGAAATACAGTCCCAGCCCCTCCACCCGAGCTAGGGGACACTGACCCCTCTCATCTAGCATGTTCTCCCAGAGCAAAGGGCCTGGCAGGAAGACACTTGGGCTGCCTGATGTCACACAAATCTCTCTTTCCTGAAGGAATTATTTTTCTGAAAAAGCCTTTGACTGTTATATAATTTGGGATTCAAGCAATTGTTTTTCTCTGTGGTACTGTCCTAACCTCTACCACTTAGGAACATAAAGGCACCATTGACTCCATGAGTAGTGAAAAGACACACATTGGACTTGAGACAGACATAGGTCCAATGCTGGGCTCTGGAGCGTTGGGTTGGTTTCATTCCCTTCCTCTCCACCCTGACTCGTCCCCACACCAACCATGAAAATGCAGGTCAACAATGACTGCCAAAGCCTCTGAACTGGTCTTGGGATGAGGGCAAGTTCTAGCCCTGCAGGGTCACATATTACAATTTGGTCTGACTGAGATGGCTGGGGATAACTGCTTTCATAAATTACATAGAGAAGTTGGAGACTGTACAGGAAGAGGGGGCTTATTTTCTCTACCCAGTCAAGCCCTGCCAAAAGAGCAACATATAAAACAAAATATAAGTTTTAGAAATTACTTTATATTGATTACTACTGTTAGTTCTCTTCTAAACCATTTAAACTATATCGCCTAATACTACTAAGGATGTTTACCACCAATAAAAGGGAAAAAAATTCTAAATTTACTTTATAGAAAACATATTCAGACTTTTAGTCACAGTTTGATAGTTGTGGTCAAATGTCCAAAAGGTCACTCCCATAATTTAGTGCCTGCAATTAGGGGAGACTAAGTGCAAGTGTACGGAAGACACAATAGCAAAGTGGGGTCTTCAGACACTCCGCCTGCTTACCAGCTGCTTTTATTGAGGCAGTGTGTGAGCAGACAGACATACTTGCCTGTCCAGACCTTGTAAGATATGGAAATGTTCTAGAAATGCAGCAGTTTTAAATTTACGTTAATTTCCTAAGTAATTTCAGAGAGTTGAAAATAATACATGCAAATTGCCAAGGCTCTAAAGAGCAATATCCTGGCAGAAGTGAGATTATAATTTATTTAGATGTTTGTGGGAATGAGAAGCACATGTTGAATAAATAGCCCACACAAACAGAAGGTGTTGTTATAAAGATCAATGTGAATCTTGAAATATGAATATGAAAATGCTTCAAGTAGCTGGTTTCTTGACATTGATATGACTAAGAATCTAGATGATGATGCAAGAGCATGAAGGTTTATCACTAAAAGTGATTTCTATTTAAATAAATCTGATCCATGGGACATTTAAATTATTGTTATGGGTTTAACTATGCCCTCCTAAATAAATTACATTGACATCCTAACCCCAGGTACATTGGAGTGTGACCTTAATTGAAAACAGGGTCTTTATAGAAGTAACTAAGGGAAAAAGGGGTCAGTATGGTAGGCCTTGATTCGGTATGATTGGTCCCCACCTAAAGAGGGGAAATTCTAACAGAGACAGAGATATAGAAAGCAAAGATGATGTGAAGACACCCTGGGAGGATGTCATGTGACAGTGAAGGCAGAGTTGGAGTGATGTAGCTACTGGCCAAGGAATGCACGAGGCTCCAGAAACTAGGGGAGAGGCACTGGACAGTCCTTTCCTGGTGGCTTCAGAGGGAGCATGGCCTCACAAACATCATGACTTCAGACTTTCTGGACCCCAGAACTCTGAGAGAATACATTCCTGTTGTTTCAAGCCATCCTGTTTGTGATACCTCATTACAGAAGTCCAAGGAAACGAACATATTCCCTCCCTCTCCTGGTACAAACATCATGACTTATAAAATGTTAAAACAGTAGTTACTTATGATTTATTTTGTTCTACCAAGGATGCAAAGCATTTAATAACTAGCCTAAAATCAATGTACTTAAAAATATTCATTAAATATTAGAAAGGTAAGAGAGAATTTTAAACACATAATTCAAAGTTTTGGTCCAGATTCTACCACAGGCCATATGTTGTGACCTGAGAGGAAAGCCATATTTCACTTATTGGTTCTCAATTTCCTCTACTGTTGGATGAGGGAACTGTATAAGATGCTCAGAAACATCATATAAGTGCAGCAGTCTGGGAAAAGTAAAACTCCTCAGTCAACAACAAACCATTTTGGCATAAAGTCTAATCAGATTTTTATAAATTCTTGTTCCTAATTCAGAATAGACAAAGGGTTGGAAATCACATTTTTCCTCTTAACCATACAAACATCACCCCTGCTTAATGGGAGGAAAAAGCTCTGTGCAGCCTCTTCTCATAGAGACCACACCTAAAACAAGGAAAGTTGAGGCCTCCTATTGCTCTATGCTCACTAAAAGGTCTCACAAACTTGTGACACAGGAAGGCTATCCTAAAAATCCATGTTCTGGCCAAAGTTATGTATTGTGCTTCTTGAAAATCTAATTTCTATTTGATCAAAATTCAACCGGCATTTTTTAATCTTTTTCTATGTGATAGAGTTGCAGACTTCCTCACTTTATTAGAATCTCAAGAGTACAAATAAATGATATTTAACAAGAAATTCAAATGTCGAGGGAAAAATAAATCCAGCATCTCCAAATTTTAAAACGTGTTTTTACAGTGCTTACATGGAGTTTACCTCAAGAGGGAATAAAATGGTCTCCACAACTCAGGGAGAAGGCAATTTGGGGTTTTTAAAAAGGGATTCAAATAGTATTTAATTTTCTGACTTTTCTTCTTAAAGCCAAGAAAAGCCTAAATAAACAGCTTAAATGCTGTTTCTGGCCTTGGAAGCATAGCAAAGAGCATTGTTTCTTGGAAAGATGATGATGCAGTACTTCACACTAGCTGGTTCAGCTCTGGAGGTAACCACTTAGAAATCAGCTAACTGCTTTTCACAGCCACATCTGAACATCATGAGTCCCAAGTACACTCACCTATCTTCTCAGGATCAGTTACACCAACTGTCAAATCAAACTGGTCTTCCTGTTCTTCTTCCTCTAGCTTTTAAAGAGAAAATAAACAATGAGAGTTGATACCCAAAAAAGGCTATTGATTTTACTCTGTTTTAGTATTACATCAAGATAATAATATTAGGATATATCCTTCTACACATCAATTTTCAACTCCGTCCATTCCCAACAATCTCAATGAAGCAACTTCCACAATTCTAAGCTGGTGCTTGCTCAAAGGTCTTTGTTACATCCATTCTCCTAAAACGTTACTTTGATCATAATGAATAATTACTAGGTTTTGGAAGACTTGTCTCTTTCAGGCTAAAGAGGGAATGGAGAGAGACTATATTCTTGAATATAGGAGCTTTGGACACTAACTATCACTAGTGATCACTGAGAGCCTCTGTGCTGTCCTCTGGATAACAGACACTCTGCCCAGGAAAGAATCCTTTACTGGATTCTGGCTGTTCATTAACCATAAAGGTCTTCTTCAAGAGTTATAAATATTAACTCAAGCAACTGAACTTCAGACTGGCAGCACAGTTCTAAACATCCAAAAGAAGACCAATAGCACAAATTCTCACCTCCTCATAGCTTGGCTGGGGCTTAGAAGAATTTGTGGCCTCCTGTGGAGGAAGAGAAATGAGTGTTTTGGCTGGCACATTCTTCTGATTATTTTGTGTGCTGTCCAGGGATAGCTCCACTGTAGCATCTAAAAATAGTTGATATTTTATAATGAAGGAAGAGTCAGAAAAACTGTAAGCTAGAATAAATGGACCTAAGACAAAGACAGTAACACTGGGGAAAAGCACTATTTGCCACATCTAAGGATGACACTGTTGTTTTACCACAGTTTATGAATTGCTCACAATTACAGTTTTAGATCATCTTTGTGAAGATTATGTTTAATATACACTGTCCAAGGGGAATAAAAAGACATTGTAACATCTAAAAATTTCTTTTGATCAAAATTGTTAAAAAACAAAACAAAAAACCCACAAATTTAAGAAGTGCCTTTGTCTATCTGGGAAAACAGAACAACTCATTCCCTAAGTGTTCTAGACAGTATTTTTAAAAGAGCACTATGTACCATTTTTAGGCATTAAAATTACTTACACCAATGATAAGAATGTACTCTCAACTTGAAGCAATGGAGCTAGAAGTTCAAAACCTAAACAGCTCAGATTTTTTTTCTTTTTAATAAAGAAAACTATAAATATCCACTTGGGTTTGGCCCGGTCAGTAGGTATCCAATTCTAGCCTTAGGGAATTCAAAGAGAGCAGTTTCTTTTTCTTTTCTAGACTTTCATTTAGAGCTAAAAATGAAACCAGAGACAGGGGTCTATAAGGCATAACCAAGTCCCAGATCAATGTCATAATCATTAAAGGTTAATCATGTCTATAAACAAGGTTGCCAAAATGTTGGAATGATATTAGGACTCTTTCACTTATCAGGAAAAAGGCAAACATACATACAAAAATCTATGCATAATGAACATGTTAAGATGACAGGATCTTTTGAGCAAGAAACCAGCTAAAGTATGTTTAAGATAGTCACATCATGCAGGCACCACACAAATAATTAAGTTATGCAATCCAATAAATGTGATTGAAAATGGAACAGGAAATTTAAACATTTAAAACCTTAAGCTTATTAGAGTATGCTACTAAAAGACTTCTGAAGAGCTGTGCATTTTAAAAAATGTTCTTATTTACTTATTTTTGACTGCACTGGTTCTTTGTTGCTCCACATGGCTTTCTCTAGCCCAGACAGTGAAGGGCTACTCTCTAGTTGTGGTGCCTGGGCTTCTCGCTGCAGTGGCTCTTCTTGCTGCAGAGCAAGGGCTCCAGGTGTACAGGCTCTAGAGCACAGGCTCAGGAGCTGCAGAGCATGGACGTAGTTGCCCTGAGAATGTGGGATCTTCTGATCCAACAGGTGTCCCATGCATTGCAAGGCGGATTCTTAACCACTGGACCACCAGGGAAGCCTGAGGGGCCAATTTTTAATTGAAAATCATGTGACAACACATATCAACAATGGCTTTTTCTCTCTCTCTTTTCTTTTGGCTGTGCAACTTATGAGATCCTAGTTCTCCGTCCAAGAATAGAACTTGGGTCCTTGCAGTGAAAGGACAGAGTCCTAACTGCTGGAGTGTCCTTTTCTCTGGACTCTAGGTAAGAGTAATAGAAAAGCCATTGGATTCCATCATAGAGAGTCTGATCATCACTAATCAAGTAGAAAACAAGAGTATTTTATTTAAATTTCCACATCTGAGAAACTACTTGAATCCTAAACTAAATGTATCACTGTAAGCATTCCTTTCCATAGATATCTTAGGCAGGCACTGGCTGCTTATGAAAACAGCTGGTAACGAGTAAATCAGAACTCTTACTAGAAATAAATATGTCTCTAATAAAGATCTTCTACATGGTTGTGTATATAAAACCCAAGCATGCAAGTAATTCAGTCAACACTAAGATTTCACGTCTCCTTAAAGGGCAAATCATATAAATGTTAAGTTCCCCAAGATAAAAAAACCTTCTGTGCATCTGCCATATAACTAGATTATTATTTCCATTTCTTCTCTGGAAGTTTTATCTAAAATATAAACATTAGCAGAATAAATAGCAAGCACTTAAGTTTCAGAGAGGAAAGCAATGGAAAATCTTTGAAATCTTTATATTTTTTCTTCTAAACTCTTCTCATGTCTTAATTTTCCAATGACTTCAAATGTGAGAGTCCTCTCAAGATCTTACCCTCTGCCCTCTCATCTCTTCCTTTCCTTGGTCATTCTCTCCTTTGAGGGTCTCATTTACATGGCAGCTTTAATCACCACCTGAGGAGACTGATTTCCGTATCTCCAGTTCTTAATCCTTTCCCAAGGGAGACTACTATAGTTCAAATCACCTCCTGAGCATTTCTCTTTGCATTTAAAACTTTAAAAATCTAAAACCCAAATTCACTCTCCCTACTCTCCAACTCAAAGTTACTTTCTTCTGCAGAATGTAGTTCTCAAAATGGTATCATCTTCTTCCCAATCCTTGGGCTTGAAATTTTTGACTTTGTCTTTAATCCTCATTTTTGTACACCCATTACATCTAATCACCAATACTGGATTTTGTTGATTTCACTTCTTGAAAAGTTTTCATCTTTCCTTTCCTATTTCTTTCACCTTTTACCATTCCATCCTTGAACTAATTTGTAAGAGGTCTTTTGACATCTCCAGGCTTCCCTTGTGGCTCAGCTGGTAAAGAATCCACTTGCAATGTGGGAGACCTGAGTTTAATCCCTGGGTTGGGAAGATCCCCTGGAAAAGTGAAAGGCTACCCACTCCAGTATTCTGGCCTGGAGATTACATGGACTATAGTCCATGGGGTGGCAAAAAGGTGGACATGACTGAGCCACTTTCACTTTCTGCAGCTCCAGTCTTTGTCCGTAGCAATCCATTTTGTATAATAATTCTACCAGGTCAGTCTTTCACCACTTGCCCATTTCACTTTCCTTACTCAAAACTCAATTAAACCAATGGCTCTAAACTGACACTAGGATGAAAATTCATATTCTAATTATTATTGCTGTCTAAAATCCTCCTAAACAACATTTCCAGACTTATCTTCCATGGTATCTCTAAGAAGCCCCTGCTTTTGGCCCGCTGAGTTTACTGCCCCTTAAACACACCATATTATCGATTCTCCCTGCCCAAACATCTGCATGCTCTTTTTTCCCAACATAAACCCTGCTTCTTTCAAAAAGTCTAACAAGATCATTGTAGACCACAGCTTATTACAGAGGGCACTACTGACATTTGGGGCTGGATAATTCTTTTGCTGAACAGCTGTCTGTGTACTGTAGGATGTTTAGCAGCATCCACAGCCTCTACCCTGCAGAAGCCAGCAGCACTTTCAGGTATGACAAACAAAAATGTCTCCAACCATTGCCAAATGTCTTTGAATGTCTTTGAGTGGGGTGGGTTGGTGGGGGATGACCATACCTTGTTGAGAAGAGGGCAGTCCCTCTCAACAAAAAATTATTGGGCCCAAAATGCTACAGTACCAAGATTGAGAAACTCAATCCTAGTGTTTTTCAAACTGCAGGTTGTCGTTCACTGGGGAATTGTGATAGCAATTTAGTGGGCTGCAAACAGCATTTTAAAAAAAGAGAAACAATAGAAAATTTCAGATTTTATGGAAAATAGTAAGGGCAAGTCATTCAAGAAAACTTTTGATTTCATTTTATGTAAGTATACAAATATTTTGGATTATGACAGAAAGTGTATTTTTTACTAGGAATCTTTGTCATAAAAGTCTAAAACACTGCATTAGTCTCCTCTCAGACCCCTCTAAGTTCACATGACTTAATTAAGTAACTGTATATTTATGTTTTACTCACTAAACCTTTAAGAATCTTGATGACAGGTACTGCCTTTTATGTTTTGGAATCCTCCACAATAGTATCTTACAAAGAGTTGTCTTTCTCATATATATATATATATATATATATATATATATATATATATATATATACGACTTTTTACTTTAATTCAGCACGTTAGAAGATTCCCAGCTTACATTTTAGTCAATACTTACCTGCAAAGAGATCCTGTGGCTCTTGATCTTGTTCCTCATGAATCCCATTTTCTTTGGAGCCACTGTTGATGGGAAGAAGGGAAGCAATTCTCTTTGGAGACTGGGGCTTACTCTGAAAACAAAGAAATACTTTGAATAAAATATTACCATTAAAAACAAACCTAGAGGACTTCCCTGGTGGTCCACTGGTTGAAACTTCGTGCTTCTATTTCAGGGGACATACGTTTGATCCCTGACTAGGGAACTAAAATCCTGCAAGCTGTTCACCATGGGCAAAAAACCCCTCAAAACCCCAAAACAAACAAACCTAGAAAGTGACTTTTGATGTATTCCTCAGTTGCTCTGCCAGGTGTTTAGGGGAAGACAGTATCACCAGTCAGCTAGTTCAATAAGCAGCAGATGGTTACTAGTGATATAACTGGCCTGAGTGATCACAGCTAAAATAAACTCCAACATTTTAGTGTTAATTTCTAACAGTATAACCCTGCTGAACCGCCCTACCCCACGGCACAATGATGCCAATGTGAGTATGTGTATACACAGACAATTTCCAAAAGAACCCATCTAGATGCATTTCTCAGTTGATGACCTTTACTCTTTCAAATGCTGATGGGGCACATTCTAGTGTCCAGGATACCACACTAAGGTCCAGAATTCAAGCTTTGATCCTGATTTACTTTGTGGCCTTAGCTGAACTATTCACTGACGCCCAATTGTGTGGACATTACCAACCCTCCTCATAGGCAAAAGAAAGTGCAACACTTTACATCTAATGTTATTTGTAAATATAATTCATCTTTTCATCCTTAACTTACAGAGAAACAATTTTCAACCAGACTCGTGTTAGGCTAGCAGAAGAAAAACCAGCCATGCTTAGCCTATGGGCACACGGTGAAAATACAGTCAGTCCACGGCTTTTATCAAAAGCTCAGTGATCAGCTACAAACAAGGGTGTGGTGAGGCCCCAGACCGGTACCAGAGTGAACAAAGCTGAATTGTGTAGAAAATGAACAAAAAGCTGGCAATCTGGCTTCAAAAGCCATGGTGTCATACTAGAAAGTTTTGAAGTCAGACCCCAAGGCCAAAGGGATCTTTTATGAAACACTTCCTTAACAAATCTGAGAGCGTTTGTTCCTTGGAAACAGGCCCTTTCTGACCAGATAAAGTGAAATGACAGATTTATTGGGTACTCTGAATTCGCCATGCCAACAGCTCTATCCCAGTATTACTGCCACCCTCAGGGAAAGAAACTGCAACCAATACATAGACTGATACTAGCAAACAATGTTTCTATTGAAATTGTTTATGCTAATAAAACTTAATGAGCTTTTAGTTGTATAGCTTAAATGTTACCAATTCTGTTAGAGACACTGATTCTGTCTTCTAGCTGCTTCCACAATCTTAAAAAGACAACCAAAAAAAAAATCACTGCAGAGACACAGACAACAACAGGACAAAACCAAGCCCCATGCTTCCCTTCTGCCTCGTGTGTTGCCAACCGCTTTCTTACATACACGCTTCCGTCCTACACATGCTCTGGTAAAGGGAATCTCTTAAAAACCCATCTGATTTCTTTTAATTAAGTTCCTACTAATACCAGCTGCCTTGAGATGGAGATCTAGGAGAGATGAAACCTCAAGATACATTAAGGATATATGTATGTCAATGTAACTTACTAGTAGCTCACCAGAGAGACTAAAGCAACAGGAAAAGCACTGGTAGGAGTTTACCCCTTTTAAAAAACACCTAGAAGAACCCATTCTTGTGACATGGAGATGAATAAAATCAGCTTTCCATTTCTGATTTACCATCTAAACTTGGAAGTTTAAAGATTAAGAACATTTTCTGGAGCAATGGTAGAACAGCTGTCTGGGAGAAAATATTTGCAAATGATGAGACCAACAAGGGCAAAATTTCTGAAATATATATATAGCTCATACAACTCAATAACAACAACAAAAACCCAGGACTTCCCCAGTGGTCCAGTGGTTAAGAGTCTGCCTTCCAGTGCAGGGGATGAGGGTTCGATCCCTGGCTGGGGAACCAAGATCCCACATGCAGCAGGACAACTGAGTCAGCATGCCACAACTAGAGAGAAACCCGATCACTGAAGCTAAGACTTGATGCAGCCAAAAATAAAAAAATTTTTAAAAAGAAACTCAAAGAATGGATAGAAGATCTAAAAAGACATACAGACTGCCAACAAGCACGTGAAAAGGTGTTCAACATCACTAATTGTTAGAAAAATGTGAATCAAAACTATGAGATATCGCCTCACATTGGTCACAAGGGTCATCACGAAAAAGTCTACAAAGAACAAATCGAGAGGGGTGTAGAGAAAATGGAACCCTCCTACACTGTTGGTGGGGATGTAAATTGATGCAGCAACTATGGAGAACAGTGTGGAGATTCCTAGAAAAACTAAAAATAGAGTTGCCATATGATCCAGCAATCCCACTCCTGGGCATATACCCAAAGAAAACTAATTTGAAAATATAACCCTCCCCACTGTTCATAGCAGCATTATATATACAATAGCCAAGACATTGAAGCAACCTAAATGTCCATCAACAAATAAATGGGTAGACAAGATGTGGTAAATATATACAATGAATAGTTGACCATATAGGATGGACTTACAGATCTTCATACTAAGTGAAGTAAGACAGATAAGACAAATATAACATCACTTCTATGTGGAATCTAAAAATATGATTACAAATGAACTTATTTACAAAACAGAAAGATTCACAGACGCATTTTGTGGGGCAGAGGTACACTGATTACAGAGTGGCAAAATCAATACTAAAAATAAGGCTTGCTTTATAATCCATATTTTAAAAATCTCTTAATAGTCAATAAGTCACAAAACTCTGTTTGAAGGGGGTTAAATTTCTAGGCAAGAGATAAGACTATTTTCTGTGATGAATATCGTTTGCTTATGATGTAGTTAAAAAAGCCAAGGAATGAATCTGCCTACTTCCCTTGCCCACTCCCCTTTTTCTTAATAAAGGAAGCATTCTTTCTTTTAGTGACAGAATCCTAGTCTAGAATATTCAGTGGTTGCTGACTCTCTTTGGCTGTTAACTCCAGCAGGTGGTTCTACTGATAAGTCTGTTTAAAAAAGTTCAAGTGCTTCTGTTTATAATTGGGGAAGACATCCTAATTCTCAGAGAGGCACTAGAAAGATCTGCCATCAAGAGAGCACTTCTGTTAAGAGCAAACAGGTATTTCTTGCCAATTATCAGCTTCAAACCATGAGGCTCAGGCTGCTAATGCAATTTCTTAGCTCAGGAAAAGGACAGATGTGGGCTTCCTGTCCCTCAGAGCTGACACAGTCATTCAGTCCTGCCAAGTACTGCTGTGATTCCAGGTCTCTTCTGTACAGGTTAACTAGTTGTAATTCTTCCTCATGTTGCTCAACTGCTCTTTGCTCCAGGCAGAACCGCTGCTTTACATTCCAGGGACTGCAGAAGGGTAATACAGCTGAAATTCTCAATAGCATTTAGAGGATGAATCCATATGATAAAACTCTGGTAACAGCATTTCTAGAGAACAAGGGTATATATTCACTTTCCAATGGAAAAATTAGGATAATTTAGTTAAGGCAAGATGGAGCTACAGAATGGTGTGACAAGAAAAGGACAACTAAGAATAAGTCAACCTCAGAAACTACGGCAGCCATGAAGTCTTTAAAAATTACCCTGGAAGCATGAGATACTGTTCCTTCTGCCACATTTAGTTCTGGGGAGAGATGAGCTAAGTGGAGGTAGTATATTAGTTTTCTATCACGGCTGTGAGAAGTTACTGCACATTTAACAGATTAAACAATGCAGATTTATTATAGTTCTGTGGAAGTCAATACAGGTCTCACTGGGCTAAAATCAAAGTATCATCAGGGCTGCATTCCTTTCTGGAGGTTTGAGGGGAGAATCTGCTTCCTCGTTCTTTCTAGCTTCTAGAAGCTGCCTATATTCCTGGGTTTATGGTCTGCTTCCTCCATTTTCAAAGGCAAAAATGTTACAGCTCTTTGTGCTTTTCACCTGAAGGTAGTCACTCTCTGTCTCTTCCATTTTTAAAGAATCCTTATTGTTGCACTGGGTTTACTCAGATAATCCAGGATAATTTCCCTTAATGTCAGCCAGGGCTTCCCCAGCGGCGCAGCAGTAAAGAATTCATCTGCAGTGCAGGAGACTTGGGTTCAATCCCCGGGTCGGGAAGATCCCCTGGGAGGCGTGGCAATCCACTCCAGTATCCTTGCCTGGAGAATGCCACGGACACAGGAACCTGGCAGGCTATAGTCTAAAGAGTCCCAAAGAGTCAGACATGACTGAAGTGACCGAGCACAAGATCAGCTTATTAGCAACCTTAATTACTTGGTAATATAAAACACTTACAGGTTCTGAGATTAGGAGTAGACATGTTGGGGAAGAAGCAGTTAGGATTCCTACCAAAAGCAGTGACTCCTCTCCACACCACATTTCCAAATGGCACAGATACACTAAAAGCGCCTGTGCTCAGGAGAATGGACATTTAGTGTCCACTGGATTTGATGCATCTTATTCTACAATATGGGTGAATATCCGACTAACCCAAATGATTTCACGGTATTACCCCCTCTCATAATTTAAGGAATTAAAGTAGGGATTCTTATCTGTGGTCCCTGAGTCACAGGATTCAGGAGGGGCTCTATGAATTAAAATGGGAATAAAATTACAATTTACTTTTCATTAACCTTTAACTGAAATTCAGCATTTTCTTCAATTACAAAGACAGGCAACAAAATATATGAGTAATAGCAGTACCTGAGCATAACTAACAGAAATTAGATATTTTTATATGATCTTATAGTTATAGACCTCAAAATTTCATTTAAAAATCACGGTTATTAGGCCTACCCTAGATATTAGCAAATGTCACTAATATAAAATTGTTTTAGAGTTTTGATAATTAGATTTCAGTATAATTGGTTTCCTGTATAATATTATGTATTTTATAAGTTTGAAAACATTATTCTGAGATGGGTTCACAGGCTTCCTTGGACTGCTGATGTGTCCATGACATACAAAAGGTAGAGAACCTCTGGGTTAGTTTCTCTAAGACTAATGAAAATGTAAAAGGGGAGCTAGAAGGGTAACTAAGTCTGAGGCTGGCTACTGAGCTAGTTAAGGAAAACTATAAACAAGCGCAGTGGAGACCTCAAAGTGAAAGGTTATCCATGAGATAACACAATTTAGCTACAGATATTCTACTGAATCCTCTGGTATAATTTCCATACCAAATTTTGGGGATCTCAAACTAATATAACTTAGAAGGGCCCAAAATTGCAGAAGGATCAGAGTACTGAATGGTACATTAGCTTCTAAACTGAAAAAGCAAAACAAACCCAGTTCAAATCTGCTCTGAAAGCAAAATGAAGCCCCAGCTGTCCATTTGACTAAGCAAAAGAATAAGCCGGAAAAAGTTGAGCAACAGGCTTTTCCTGGAAATGAGATACTTATGGCTACTTGCTCTAGTAACTATAAACGACTCATGATTTACTTATGCCAGCAATTACTAAAGAGGGCTGAGAAGCTTTGGCAACCAAAGGAGAGAAATTAAGAGTGTTCTTTTTCCTCTCTCCCCTGCCAACCAAACAAACCACAAGAGGCCAAGACACTAGAACTATCTTGACATCTGAATAAGCAAAGGGGCGGCAACTCCCTACAGAAACTAGAAGTCAGATTGCAACCTTGTTGCTTCTTGCAAAAGCCCCAAACTCTAATTTTAAATAAATTTTAAGTTGGGTTCTTACTCAGTTCAGTCCAGTTCAGTCGCTCAGTCATGTCCAACTTTTTGCGACCCCATGAACTGCAGCACTCCAGGCTTCCCTGTCCATCACCAACTCCCAGAGCTTGCTCAGACTCATGTCCATCGAGTCGGTGATGTTATCCAACCATTTCATCCTCTGCCATCCTGGGTTCTTATTGGTCATTTTCAAAAGTCTTCTCTCATGCTCTTTCCTCCAAAAGTACTTTATAACTACTTTTGTTAGCTTTTCCTCCATCATCTTTGAAGGCTAAACTAACTGCTAGTACTAGTCTATGATCAAGAAACCAATGAGTCTATATACTTCAGAAAAATCCTAACTTATTAGAAGTTTACAATTTGAGCTGAGCATTAAAATGAATCTTTAGCCATAATACCAGTTACTGATTTTCCAAGAGCATCTGTATCAGACCTGTGTGGAAAATGTGTAATTTCGACTTCTGATCTTTTGATCAGATCTGACCACCTGATGTGATGTCAGCTCCAAAAATAAGTGTTTGAGACAACATGCTTATAGAAAATACCACACACTAGATGGACACTTATCCATAACTACTTACTAATATTAGTCATAAATTATTATATCATTAGCTAAAGCAACAAAGCAATAAATCTGTTTTAAAATATACTGTTGTATAGATTAATATTCAGAGGTCTGATTAGGAACAGAGAAGAGACAGCATCAAGAAACTTACTCAGGACATGTTATACCTTTGGGAATAGCCATCATATATTTTGCGAACAAAGTATTAAAACATTGCCAGCTAAACTATCAATTTCCTTAGGGCTTTTAATGAATTTACCAAAGTACATCCAGATCTAAAAAAGTTATCCTGCAAGTACTCTAAAGGAAATAATCCGGTTTTAAAAAAAGAGCTAAGATTGTAAAATGGTGCAACTGCGAAGGAAAACAGTATGGAGGTTCCTCAAAACCTTAAAAATAGAACTACTTTATGATCCAACAAACCCACTTCTGAGTACATATATCTGAAAGAACTGAAAGCAGGGTCTCAAAGAGATATCTGCACACCCACAGCAGCACTACTCACAAGAGCCAACAGGTAGAAGCAACCCACATGTCCACTGGGGGATGTTTGGATAAACAAAAATATGGTAAGCACATTTGTTTGGAATATTATTCAGCCTTAAAAAAGGAAGGAAATTATGATGCATGTTACAATATGGATGAATCCTGAGGATACTGTGCTAAGTGAAATAAACCAATCATAAAAAGACAAATACTGTATGATTCTACTTATATGAGGTCAAATTCAGTCAAATTCATAGAATCAGTCAAATTCATAGAAACAGAAAGGAGAATGGGGTTACCAGGGGCTGAGGGGAGAGGGGTAATGGGTGTTATTACTTAACAGGTACAGAATTTCAGAACTACAGATCTGTCTCACACAAATGCGAATACACTTAACACTGCTAAAGTGTACAATTTAAAATGGTCACAATGATAAATTGTTGTTGTGTTTTATACCACAATTCCCCCAGGGATACATGTTATATTGATCATATAGGTATCACTGGATTCTAAAAATATCATGTCCTTTTTTGTCTAAATGTTAATATATAACTTAGGTTTATATAATTCTCCACAGCCCATAAAACACTGCCAATCAGAAGCTAGCTGTTATCCTTGACTTCTGACTACTAATAAAAGCAAGTGATATTGTTCTTTAGTCTTAAACACCAGTGAGAATATGTAAATAAGTCTTGATTAGTCAAAAGCAATCTTTTTTAAGACATGACTTTTCAAATCCTTTGCTATTTTGTCATATTTCTTTTTTTTGGCCATTTCTCTAATTATGAGGGTTTCAATTTAAGAGTAAGAGTGGTAAGGAAAATCTAATTGGTGGAATAAATCACCAAACAAAGAAGTCAACAGATTTGCCAAAATTTGAACAGAAGATATCATTAATCTGTTCTCCTCCATTTCCTCAGTATGAGCAAGGATGTTCACAGTTCTCTTATTCAGAGGGCAAGTCTAATGAGGATCCTGACATATTGCTTTTTTAGCATCTCAGAAGGGCATATCAGAACTTCTGGGAGGGCAGATAAAGAACTGATTTCAATTTTATCATTCAGGTTTAGAAGTATGCAAATAAGACCAGTGAGGTCAAATTAGATGCAAAAATATGTATGCCATTTAGTATTTTCAACATAATAATTTTAAAAGTTAGGAGACTCAAAGAGTGGCTCCAATTTAGTCTCTCCTTTTACTAAAGGAAAAATTAACCCTTTTCTAGAACTAAGAATGTTTTAACTAAATCAATACATATCTAGATTCAGGTCCAAAGATTCAGATAACATATTTAGAATTTTAGACCATTTTATTCCTAAAACCACAAAGTAAGAAGCATAACGAAGGTAAGGCCTTAGGTATTCTTAAGAATCAGACCTTCCCCAAGATGGTTTTCAGGTTTAAGACAATGATTTCAGATTTGTTTTAATAATTCTTTTAACTCCAGTCTATGGGCTTCACAGATGGCTCAGTGGGTAAAGAATCCTCCCGCAATGCAGGAGACACAGAAGACTTGAGCTCCATCCCTTGGTTGGGAATATCCCCTGGAGGAGGAAATAGCTTCCCACTCCAGTATTCTCCAAAAAATCCCACAGACAGAGGAGCCTGGCAGGCTACAGTCCGAAGGGTCCCAAAGATGACTAAGCGACTAAGCTTGCACACCTCCCATTCAAATAACTGGTTTGTGTATCTTAAAATGCATATCATGGGCAGCTCCTTCAGTTATAAATCAAATAATATTTTTATTACTGAATTAACAAAGCCTCTTGGGCTCTAAAAGAGAGCAGATGGGATGATTAACAGCAGCAGCTGTTACATCAACGTCCAGGAACTCACATGCATACCATAAATGAGCTTTAAAATTTACATGCCTCAGCTTCTCAATCTTCAGTGCTCCTTTCTTTGCCTCCAACATGCAACAAAACACATTCGAAGATAAACTTAAATCAGTAAGATGCTATTGAAGTCATTATACGCCTACTTTGACGCCTTTGAATCAAATCAATCTTATTACTAGTTTGACATTAACCACTTTTAGGGTTAACTTTTCTAATCCACTATTAGATTTTTGTGGGTTTTTTTATTCTTCAAGTAATTCCATTTTACAAAATGCTCAACTGTTCTATGTGTTTTACAGGTATTCTAATTTAACCCTCATAATAATGGTGGAAGTAAATACTCTGACTATTCACATTTTTCACATGAGAAAACTGTACAGAGTAAATAAGTATCCTGTGCAAGGTTCAGCCAGCAAGTAACAGACTCTGGATTTAAATCAGCCTTCCGGCACACTTTATTTTTCAGTGATTCTCCTTAAGATACAGAAGCACTGAAATCCACCTCCTCACACTAGCTCACAAGTAAAGCATTTATTATAATATAATCTGTATTAATGACTATTTAACAACAAATTCACACCCTAACTGGTGAGGAATCTTGGGATCTTGGATTCCTGAAGATTAACTTCAGGACAGGCTGCTAAAATAAAGGACTTATAGGTGGCATTTTAGGTTCCTCAGCAACTCAATTTTCCTGGACCAAAATTTAAATAAAAAATAATTTGGCTTTCTGTGGTAGAACAAATTCACTCTGACCCCCTCCTCCCTCCCTTAGATGAAAATTATGCAAATTTCACTGTGTTAGGAGACAGAAGTATCAATAACTCTGGGAAGTAACCTGGTGAGATCAATCAAATCACAATCTCCTGAACTTATTTAGAGAATTTCAGAAAAATAACACCGCATCCTTCCAGGGTCTTTTTTGAAAAATAAATCATCATTTGCCTATGTGACCAATCACTTTCAGGGCCAGAGTATCTATTTTCAGATGTTCAGTCTATCTAGCAGACGAGCAGTTATCAACAGTGGCTGATATGAGAGAATTCTTCATGGTTTATGAGAGAATTACTAAAGGAATAGACTCAAGATTTGTTTTAAATGGGATAGAAAACAATTAAATTAGCAGCAAAAGTTACTTCTTGGAATAACAGAGACTTCATTAGACAGTTTGAGTTGTTATATTAGCATTAGCAAATACTTTTTAGATGGGATTATGGGCTTAATTCCTAAATCACTACATGGAAAATCCTATTATCCCAGAAGGTACTTCGATGAAACAAACTTTTTCTGACATGAGACAAAGAATTTAAAGCTGTTTACTCATTCACATACTGTGTAGCTATCACGAAGATAAGCAACTGCCAAGATAAAAAAAAACACATAAATTCACTCCTAGCACTGAAGTTTTCAACCTGGAATTAACTGTACCAAACAATATGAGTCAGTAATCCTTATAAAACAGACACAAACATCTCCACTGGTTCCAGAACTGATTACTGTACTGATTTCCAGATTCCACATATAAAGATTAGTTTTTCCCAATACCTAACACCCAGATACTACTATGAAAAACACCATTTCCTCCTTGCATTTACAGATTTGCTCCCAGTGAGGTACTTAAGCATACATCCCTTTACAAGAGACAGAGCTTTTTTTATGTAGTGATTTACCTGGCAGGACCTTTTTTTTCAACCAACATCTGGCAGGATTTTCCTGGAGATCAAAGGAGTCAACCTAATTCTCATAGATAAATATCCAGAAAGGGCCTTTAGTAATAACTGGTAACTACTGAATCAAAGAGTGAGCGCAAACACAAACATTGCGCTAAAGGGGGCTTCCCTGATGGCTCAGCGGTAAAGAATCCACCTGACAATGCAGGAGATGAGGGTTTGATCCCTGGGTCGGGAAGATCCCCTGGAGATGGAAATAGCAACTCACTCCAATATTCTTGCCTGGGAAATCCCATGGAAAGAGGAGCCTGGCTGGATACAGTCCATGGGGTCTCAAAGAGTCAGACACGACTGACTAAAGAACAACAATAAACTGAGCTAAGGAAAGGATTTGTGGACTATCCTGGGCAACTCCAGATAACACCATTCATCCATCCTTGGTACAGTAAGGTGAGGGAAAGGAAAGTTAGCACCCCATTCTCTTATTTTGATCTATTAAATCAGTTGGGCAGGAAACCACCAGCAAAACAGGCCCGTTGGTCCGTGGGGTTACCACACGGCAGGGCCAAATGCTTGCCTTGGCGGCTCTCAGCTGTCCGGGATCTCTGCTGAGAAGCCACCACACCCCTCACTTCTCACTGTCCGCCCAGGAGCGGGGAAGCCAAGGTCCTCCGTCTCCGCGTTCATCTAGAACCCAAGCCACGACTACTGTCAGCAACGCAAGGTCTTGCCAGGCCCGCTCTGCCCAGCCTCCCCGACCCTAGCTGAGCCTCCCTCTCCTTTCGGGGCGCCCCCCACCTGCCTCGAAGGGAGAGAACTCACGACAGCCGCGGCGCCGGTGAAAATATCCTCCCCCTCGGTGTCGCTGTCCCCGGCCTCGGGTTCTGAGCCCCCGACCGCCCCATCGGACTCCGGCTCCAGGCCGGGGAAGGGCGGAGGGAGTCTCTCCGAAGCGCTACAGCCACCACCACCCGACGCCATCTTCCTCCACCCGGGGCGGAAGCCGCAACAACAACTTTATAGAGAGATAGGGCCGCGAGCACAGCGTTCCAGCGGAGCTAAGGGGGACGGCAGCCACGAGCCCCGAGGGACGCGCGGGGAGGGGGCGCGGGGGCGAGGCCTTCAGACTGGGGGCGGGGCGGGGCTGGCCGCGGCTCCTGCCCAGCCAATCCGAGCTCTAGATCGCGACGCGGTGACCCTAACCTGGGGGCAGAGGAGCAGGAAAAAAGGACTTGAGGAGGCTGGAATCAAGATTGCCCGAGAAATACCGGTAACCTCAGATATGCAGATGACACCACCCTTTTGGCAGAGGAATTAAAGAGCCTCTTGATGAAAGTGAAGGAGTGAAAAAGCTGGCTTAAAACTCAGCATTCAAAAAACTAAGATCATAGCATCCAGGTCCCATCACTTCATGGCAAAGAGATGGGGAAACAATGGAAACAGTCAAAGACTTTATTTTCTTGGGCTCCAAAAATCACTGCAGATGGTGACCGCAGCCATGAAACTAGAAGACGCTTCCTCCTTGGAAGAAAATCTATGACCAACCTAGACATCGTATTAAAAAGCAGAGACATTATTTTGCCGACAAAGGTTCTTCTAGTCAAAGCTAAGGTTTTTCCAGTAGTTATGTATGGATGTGAGAGTTGGACCATAAAGAAAGCTGAGCGCTGAAGAATTGATGCTTTTGAACTGTGGTGTTGGAGAAGACTCTTGAGAGTCCCTTGGACCGAAAGGAGATCAAACCAGTCAATCCGAAAAGAAATCAG
The DNA here is from genome assembly GCA_007570785.1 of Antilocapra americana. NCBI lineage: Eukaryota > Metazoa > Chordata > Mammalia > Artiodactyla > Antilocapridae > Antilocapra > Antilocapra americana. The sequence goes on along the minus strand of ML664176.1, from coordinate 4,168,588 downwards.
TCTGGACTATTCATTGGAAGGACTGATGCTGAAGCTGAAGCTCCAATACTTTGGCCACCTGATGGGAAGAACTGACTCATTATAAAAGACCCTGATGCTGGGAAAGACTGAAGTTAGGAGAAAGGGAGGACAGAGGATGAGATGGTTAGATGGCATCACCAACTTGATAGACATGAGTTTGAGTAAGCTCTGAGAATTGGTTATGGACTGGAAAGCCTGGTGTGCTGCAGTCCATGGGGTCACGAAGAGTGAGACAGGCCTGAGCAACTAAACTGAAGGAACCCGAGGTTCTACAGTCTCTTTGCACTCTGGATCGCTTTAACTACTGGGTTTTTTAAGCAGCAGCAGAAGGAGGTCTGAAAATCTCTACATGCCACCAACTCATACCAAGCACAGAGGCTACACAGAGATTCAATAAGTATTTTTGATTGTGGTCTCTGGACAGATAAACAGTAGAAGTTTCACTAGTTATTATTTTGAGAACGTTTAGTTAATTCATTCAAGAAATGGATACTGAGAATCAAAGGAGAATCCCATGGACAGAGGATCTCAGCAGGCTACAGTCCATGGGGTTGCAAGAGTTGGACACTTAGGGACTAAACGACCACCCCCATTGCTGCCTGGCACCCTGCTATGCATTTGAGATACAGAAATAAACACACTTCTGGCTCACTAGGCACTTGAGGGAGATGGGCATGTAAATGGACAGTACTATAATGTGCTGTGGGAGCACAGTAAAAGAAAACATCAATTCTGCTTGAAGTCGAGACTTCAAAGAGAAAGTGAGACTTCAGAGTCCTAAATTTGGTCGCAAAGCAGTTAGGATTCTCTCAACTGCTGTGGAGTAAGTGGAGTGGAACAGATGGTGGGGGACTTATTAAATTCTGAGCAAAAACTTCCTGGCACCTAAACTATTCACTGGTTGTCTGGTGGGCCTAAAATCTAGCTAGACAAGACTTTAAAGATAAATGGGATATGTTTTCGTGGGATAATTTAGCAAGATAATCCCTACTTTTCCTCTAAATAGAGATGGTATGAAACTCGGCATCAAATTTGACAAAAGGTTTAGTTTGTTCGTAAGTGCCAATTCCTCACCATCAGAGACCTGCTCACAGACCTGCTTGAAGGTAGGTTCCATGTCCTATCTCTGTACCCTGGGCATCTATAGACCAAGCCTGGCAAGTTAAGTATCCAATAAATGTTTGAGATTTGACTGGAGGGATGAATGGATAAAACTAAAATTAACATCACCGACTTTGTTATTGGCAACCGTTACAGCCATCAACACCAGAGGGCTTAAGAGGTTCTTTTTAGGATGGCGATCTCCAATGTCACTATTGTACACATGAGAAAGCTCTCTCGTTCTAAGTTATCTTGAAGGCGACTGGGAAGTTGTGCTGGCCCTATGACTTGTGTTTTCCCTGACACTGGAAAACCAAAAACTAACTCCTCCTGCCACGCCTTACCATCTTCACTAGGTTCCCAACACATCCCATTTCGCCGCAACGGAAACTCACTTCCGGCCTGACTAGGAAGTAAGAACACTTCGAGTGGATGAGGCCCCCTCAAAAAAAAATAGTAGGGAGTCTCCGTGCAGACGCTCCTCCAGTATTAGAAATCAAGATCTTCTTTCCCCTACCTCTTCAGGATTCATCTTTAGCTTATCCAGGCGCTAAGGTAATTAGCGGCGGGTAACAGACCGTTACCTCTCACCATCAACCCCCGCCCCGCCAGCATCAGAGACTACAAGTTCCATAATGCAGCTCGCGTCTTCCAAAGAAAACGCCCATGTGTCCCAGCACGCAACGCGCCTCACGTGCCTCCAGGACATTTTTTTTCCTCTTGCCCCGCCGAGACCGAGCAAAGCATACTGGGGCTTGTAGTCCTTGCGCCTTCTTTCCCTAGGTCCTCCGCGACAATCCGCCCGGTCCCGCCTATTATCCGCTCCCTTGAACGTTTAGGTTTCTCTTGGCCCATTTGAAGACCAGGAAGTTGATAGCTTACTGAGAGACGGTGGCTCGGATGGGACAGTCGCCAGGGATGGCGGAACGTAAGGATGGAGCGGGTGTCCGGACTGCTCTCTTGGACGCTGAGCAGATTCCTGTGGCTCTCGGGCCTCTCTGAGCGGGGAGCTGCCCGGCAGCCCCGGATCATGGAAGAGAAAGCGCTAGAAGTTTATGGTAATTAATTTTGTCCAGGGCACCATTTGGTGGTGAACGTGGAGGCGGGGGTAACGAGGGCCTCACCTGAGGGTTTGGAGTGTAAACTCGGGTGTTTTGGTATATCTCCTCCGCAAGAGTAGGAAGCTTTTTGTCCCGAGTGTTAAATCACGCGGGCATGTGGGTCTTCCTTAAGACGTAGGCTCTTGCTAAATCCAGAACAAGTCGAGTCTGGGTTGTTTCCCTGGTGTGCCCCATGTTCTAGTGGCCATCTCAAGACTTCTGGGCAGAGGCGTTTGAGATGCCTGATTAGGAAGCAGAACTGGCCTAATTGCCGCACTTGAGCCTCCTTCCTTCTTATCCCTAACCCTGGATACACACTCCTCTTTCCACCATTGAGAATACTGCTGAATGACTGCCTGGCCCAAGGTCACAGCCAGTCTCTTCTGCAGAGTCAGTAGGTAAGAGATCCCCACGAGCCCAGCCATGAACTTATAGTTCTTTTAACACTCTCGTGCCTGGAGTGCAAAAGAATACACATGCACTGAGTTTTATATGTACATATAACACACAGTAGTTTTTGTATGTATATTGAACATAGAATATTCTCAATTCAACCACTGGAATCATCTTTATTGTACAGATGAGGAAACAGAGGTTTAGAGAGGTTAAACAACTACCTAGAGGCCACTCTGCCCATAAGGAAGCAGCAGAAACCAAAGCTCTTCTGTTTCCTAACTTGGTGCACTTTTTACCACTTCACGATTGCTTTATGACTTGCCTTTTTGAACTTATTAGTATTGCTTTTGAAACTACAAAGATTGGATCTAACTAGTGTTCAGAGATTCCTACCATCCCTAACCCAGGGTAAAAGTCTAACCACAAGAATGCAAATAATGCAGGTAAGGATTATAGACCAGTAGAAGTGCCAGGGATGTTAAAGACCTTTGGCACTAACCTGGTTTACCTCTTGCTAGGTTAAGACTTAATCCTAGTCAGGTGACCGATGTGAGTGGAATGATTTCCCCAAAGCAGTTAGATTCCTGTCCTGTCACTTCTCCATCTCCAGCATCTAGGGACAACAGGGCACTGGGGCTACAACTTTGGAAGAGGGAGGTTTCTTGTTCTCACACTTACTTGAAGGGGACCTTTATACACAAAAATAGAATTTTTAAAAATTATGTGCAGTACAAGTACCTGTATGAGAGATACAGGCAGAGAGGAAAGAGAGTCAGTAACCTCTGAATAGGGGATCTGGAAGGACTTTAAGGAGAAGGGGTTACTTGCATTGGGCCTTGAAGCATTAGGATCTGGGCCTGTAAAGGGTACATGGCTTACTAAGCAGAGGGAAGAAGCAAGATTATAGAGGTAAGAAGATAACTTGTTTAGGGAACAGGAGGCAGGGCTACAGGATAGGGTTTGTGGTTAAAGGTGGAGGTGTGGTCAAAAATTGTTTTACAGAGCAGGTTGGAATTGGATCCTGAAGGTTTAAATATAAATGAAAAATTTAATATCAGTGCAAAACAGTAGAAGAATTTTAGTCAAGGGAGTAATGTGAGGAGAGCAATATTGCCTTCTTTCTAAAGAAAGTAATCCAGATCACTGGAATAATAGAGAAGTTGAATAAGGGGTGAGATTTAATTTCAGAGTTATTTAACATATAAACAATATAATACAGCTTTTGTATGCGAGCCTTACAGGGAAAAAGGCCTAGGATGAGGGGGAACTAACTCCTTTTAAGAAAACTTGTTTCCCTGAGCCCCATGTTTCACAAATCTTACAAAGGTTCTTTTTCCTGCCTCCGTTCTCATATTCTGTTTCTAATCAAATGATAAGCTCAGGAATTGCTGGGGAGAAAGTAGAGCTATATTGGTTTGTTTTTCCCACTAGGTTTTCTGATTACAAGAGTGCTGTAAATAGTAGAAGGAAGCCTCAGGCCTGAGAACATCAAGCTTGTCCCATGTGAACTCCTGCTATTTTCTACCTCACCGTTTCTTATTCTCCTTTTCAATCTTCTACAACCTCAGAGTAAGAAGGAAGCCTTTTCCTCTGCAATGCCAACCCAGCCTCCCACATCTTTGATCTCATTCATTCCTGTTTATTTTACCAGTCTCCTTCTTAAATATACTCATTTCCCTTATCCTTGTCACTGTTCTAGCTTTTTTAAAACCCACTGCCCTTTGCCCTTTCCTCCTTCCTTTTCAAAGTCCTAGGATTATGTTTTAAGTTCTTTCTCACATTCCCTTTTGCGAGCTGGCCTCTGCCTTCACCTCTCTACTGAAAGTGCTTTCTTGCAGGTGACCTCCTGACTAATAGAGACCTGGTTTAGCTCTCATTAACCTGGATTTTTCAGCAGCATTTGATGTTAATATCCATCCCCTCTTTCCTTCTCCACTGCTTTTTGCTTTGCTTCCTTCTGATCCCGAAATTAGGTGCTTCCTATAGATCTATCCTTGGGTCTCTTTCCTTTTACATTTGTGGTTCTCCAACCTGGCTGTGCATAAGAATAACCTGAGGGATTTTTTTTTTAAGTCTCAATGCCTAAGTCCTCCGATGTATCAGTTAAATCAGAATCCTGGGGAGGGCTCAGACACCAGATTTTGTTTTGTTTATTTTTGAAGCATTCCTAGTGATTCCCTTGTTTGGCAAAGGTTAAAAACTATGGTTATACTCACTGTTGTTTGTGAATCCCATGTGTTCAGCAGCCACTCTAGCCTTGGTTCTCTTAAACCTATGCTACAATTCAGTGTTGTTGGAATGTTCCATTGTTTTGTCGCTTAAGCACCTCAGAATGATTGCATGTGAGATTTAATCCACTTGTCTTAGTTCCCACCCAAATTTCTTCTTTATTTCTCTCTTCCTGTTTTTTTCTCATTCTGTCTTGGTTCTTCCAGACCGTCAGATTTACAGTCTGAGTCATCTTCCTTTTCTCTCTTTCCTTGTCTTCTATGTCCAAACAATTGTCAGAGTCTGTCGATTCTGCCTTTGAAATTACTTCAATGTCTGTCTGCTCCTCTCTATTACTATGGTCATGTCCCTGTTTTAGGCTTGGCTTTTTCATGCGGTATCCCTGGCTCTGCTCTTTAGTGTGAATCTACCAACTGGTGAATGAGTTACCAGCTGACAGTGTAGCGCTGTCCCTGTTATCCCCTTGTTCAGAGCCTCTTGAATAGATATTTTATTGTCTGTAGCTGACTTTAAAAGACCCTTGATGGGCTGGCCTAAACTCTTTAACTTCTTCACTTAATGCTGAGTTCCTGGCAAACTAAACTTGTTCACTTGGTAATGCTCCAAAATATTACCCATTTTTAAAGACAGTTCAGATTGTATTTCCATAAATCCTGAAACTCTTGAGCTTGTGTAACACTTTCCCATTTGTATATTCTCTCTGCAGAATTAGATCCAAGAAACTGGACATGAGGTACTAATAATCCACGAAAATGATTTTCTCAAAAGGAAATTTCTGTCAGAAATCTGGGGAGTGGCTGTAGTATTTGCTCAAACAAAAAGAAGTCAGTGCTTGGATTAAGACTGGCAAAGTCAATTGTATTTAGAATATCCGTGTTTTAACATAAGACCTTGTTTCTGATGATTCTTTAGATTTGATTCGAACCATCCGGGACCCAGAGAAGCCCAATACTTTAGAAGAACTGGAAGTGGTAACGGAAAGTTGTGTGGAGGTTCAGGAGATAAATGAAGACGACTATTTGGTTATTATAAGGTTCACACCAACAGTACCTCATTGCTCTTTGGCGACTCTTATTGGTAAGGTTTTAGATAAAGCGATTCATATATTGATACTAAATTATTCTAGCTGATACTGCCCCACAGTAACAATTAGCATCTGGATCGTACTTTCTGGTTTACAGAATGTTTTCTGTAGTTCTCAAAATCAGCGTATGAGGCATTAGGTTTATTTTACAGATGAGCAACCTGAGGCTCAGGGAATTTAAGGGACTTGCTCAGCATCATAGAGCCAGGAAATGATGAAGTTGAGGTTCAACCCGAGGTCTCCTGACTTGAAGTGTGTTTTTTCTTAAGCTACACCATGCTGCTTCTCTACAATTAATGGAGGCTGCATATGGGCCATCTCTCCTCAGGTCTGGAGATTGGAATGGGTGTTGTCAGACTAGCACTGTACCCTCACCATCTTCTCCTTTTAGGTGCTCTCTTGGCTTCTATGTAGCATGAACAGAAGTCCTGGTGGGAGGGTGTTTTTTCAGGTGCTTTTCTTTTTGCAAGGTTGCATTCTCAATACTTGGATTAGTTAGCAGTGAGTTATACAGTCAATATCTTTGAATGTATATTTTGTGAAAAAAGGACAAAGGAAGTTTATTTAAACCAAATCTTGATCAGTGGGGAACCAGTTAAATAATCAGTGATAGTGTTTATCAACAATGAAATACTATGCAGTTATCAAAAAATGAAGAAACTCTCCATATACTAATATGGAAAGATCTCTATGACATACTGTTAGGAAATAAAAGCAAGTATAATATTCCTACATTTGTGTAAAACAAAGGTAAAAATATATATTTATATTTGGTTACATAACATAAAGAAGACATAAATGAATAGCTGAGATGGGGTGGGCATTAATGACAGTGAGAACTGGTCAGATAGGGGATAGGGTAGGTGGGAGGCTTTATACCTTTTTGTATTTTTAAGATTTTGAACCTTGAGACTATATTATCTATTTGAAAATAGACAAATTTATAAAAAGGCTTGGAAAGGTAAATATTTTTTTATTGTTCCCACTATTGTTGTGAGTTTTGTCTTTTCTCACTTGTTGGACCTGGGATCCCTTAATTAGTGGTTTCCAGCATATGGGCCACATCTTGAGGACTAAAAGGTCTGTGAATCTGTAGATGCTATTGTGGTTATAAAACTCCAACACTAGAAAAAGCATTGTTGAATGCATATTTTTTTGTCATTGGACTATTTCTGAATCAACAGATATCAATAACAGGTTTCAGAAAGTAATATTTATTGTGTTTCTTAAATTATAAGACACAATTACAACAAATTTGTTGGCAGTAATTTTGAATTTCCACAAATGCATAAAGAAGAAAATCTCAAAAAGTTAGCATTAGAAAGTGTGCTCCAGGCTAAAATTCCAGCTCTGTTACTTCTGTCACTTTGTGGCCTTGGGCAAGTTATATAACCTTTCTGAGCCTATCTCCTTATCTGAAAAGTGAAGTCTCTCAGTTTGTCCTACTCTTTGTGACCCTATGGACTGTAGCCTACCAGACTCCTCCATCCATGGGATTTTCCAGGCAAGAATACTGGAGTGGGTTGCCAATTCCTTCTCCAGGAGATCTTCCTGACCCAGGGATTGAACCCGGGTCTCCTGCATTGTAGGTAGACGCTTTACCATCTGAGCCACCAGGGAAGTCCTTATCTACAAAAATAGTGATAATCAGGATAACTAGAACCTGGTAGACTACAGTCCATAGGGTCACAAAGAATCAAACAGGACTGAAGTGACTTAGAGTACGCGTGCCCGTGCGCACACATACACTTGAGTTGTAGCGGTTAAGTAATAGAAAGCATGAAATAGATGAGAAATGTTTTTTAGTTCTCCTTAAATATTATTCTTCAGTTATATGGCTATATAGGAACATGCTAATCACATTGATGTATCAGTTTTGTAACCATATGGATTACTTCTAGCCTTCCACAATTACAAATAAACTATAATGAAAAACTTTACACATAAACATTTTTATTTATCTCTAATTATTGGTTCAGGATAAATTCCTGTAAGTGGAATTATTGGGTCATATGGTCGAAATATTTTTAAGCCCTTGGGTAAATATTAGCAAGTCCTTATGAAAAAGTTCATACTAGAAGTTCCCTGGCAGTCCAGTAAGTTAGGACTTTGTTCTCTCACTGAACATGGCACACTGCAGAGGGTTTGGAACCATTTACCTCAGATTGGGACTTGAACCCATTTGCCAGGACTCAAACCCTGCCAGAACCCATGGTCTTCCAACTGAAATCACACTCCTGGTTTCAGGACCTAATGAAGCTCAGGTTCTTGATGTCTATTGCAGAAAGAATTCAGTGAGAGACAAAGTGATAGGTACGAAGTAGATTTATTTAGAGAGAAACACACTCAACAGAGTGTGGACCATTTCAGAAAGCAAGAGCAGCTGTGGTAGAAACACTCCACAAACGAGTGTGAGCCGATGCAGAGGGTAAATGTGGCCTCGAAATGTAGTGTGGTTAGTTTTTATGGGCCGGGTAATTTCATAGGCTAATGAGTGGGAGGATTATTCCAACTATTTTGGGGAAAGAGTGGAAATTTCTAGGTATTAGGCCACTGCCCACTCTTTGGTCATTTATATGTAAGCCTTGGAGCTGTCATGACACCTCGGGGTATGTATCTTTAATATACAGACAGGCTCACGGGTCTAGTCGAAGTTGACTGGTCTGCCATCTTGGATCTCTTTGATTCTAATTAATAAACTGATTGTGTCCTTGGGCTATGTCATTCTTTTCAAAGGTTGTGCTCTGCCCCCTTCCCTCCGTTTCAGGTTCTGTCCCTGGTCAGGGAACTAAGATCCCACAGTCTGGGCTGTGTGGCCAAAAAAAGAAAAAAAAAAGAAAATTCATTCTCTTTGACCTAAGAAGTAAGGAACTAGTTTCCTAGGAGAAGATAGTAGCATGTACAAAACATATAGGGTAAATTTATAGTAATAAATCTTCAAAGAAAATATAGTACCTATTAATAAGGATATGATATAAAAATAATTAATTTTTTAATTTCTATTGAAAATGAATATAATCAAGGAATTAAAGTATGTGAGAAGTGTATGAAAAAGCTTGGATGATAAGTTGAATTTTTATTATGATTGCAGTTATTTTAAAGCAAATGTATGTGGGTAAAGATTGAGAGAGCACATGAAATAAAAATAACTGTAAAGAGTTTTGTCACTTTTTTGGCCCTTTTAATATGAGTTTCAGTTGAGACTCTTGGCTTTTTAGAGGGTTGCCTAGTAATGTATCATAGTAACTGTGTTCAAGCATCGGGATTGGAAAACTCAGTGAAGAGAGTCATCTTTCTATCTGATGCATTAGAAGGCATTTCCTATGAGCAGGTAATAACTTGCAAGAAAGAGTGGGTTTTGAGAGGATGGTCACATCCCAGGTCACATCTGAGTCCCTGGGACAGCCACCAAGTATGGGTTCTTAGCTTCGTGCAGGAAGGAACTCAAGAGCTAGCAAGCCATTAATAAAGTGAAAGAAGGCTTATTCAGGGAGGAAACACATTCCATGGACAGAGTGTGGGCCACCTCCAGAATGCAAGAGAGGCACAAAGGGTATAGGGGTAGTCAGTTTTTATAGATGTGGGTAATTTCATAGGCTAATGATTGGGAGGAGTAGTCCAGCTATTTTTGGGGAACCTTTGAGGATTTTCATGAATTGGGCCACCACCCACTTCTTGACCTTTATGGTTGGCCTTGGAGCTGTCAGGATGCCTGTGGGTGTGTCATATAGCTTGCTGATGGGTTACAATGAGCAAATACTAAGTAAGGCTCAAGGTCTGGTAGAAATCAACTTGTCCACCATCGTGTATCAGTTTGGTTCTAATCAGTTTAGATTAGACTGGGGCTCAGGTTAACTCATTCTTTTAAAGGTTGTGCCTTGCCCTCTTCCTGTCTCAGTACTAAGCAGAAAAAGGCACCTGAGTAAGAGTTCTGCTCTGACTACATAGGTTGTCACCTACTCAGTTACCCTGGTATGTAATTCCAAAGACAGGGAAGACGCAAAGAGGGTGAGTGGGTATGATCTTGGGTGGCCTCAGTCTGCGGCAGCTTAAAGTGAGGCTTTGGTTCCTTGTCAGAGATTGAAGCCAGTGAAAGCACTGAATTCTAGTCACTGAACCAGTGGTCAGTGACAAGGCCCAAAGCTTTGCAGAGAAGAATTCCCACAAAGACAGAAAGTAGTGAAACAAGTAAAGTGTTCATTAGGAAAAAAAGAATACAGTATGTACAGATAGACACACAGACAGACTCAGAGTCATCCCTAGTGGTAGTTTGAATACTTTCATGGGGCACTTCGGGCTCCTTTGAGCAGTCGCCTTGCTTGCCAGGTTCTGAGTCAGTGTTTGGTATGTCTCGGGGTCCTCTCATTTGTGCATGTGCATCCTATAGCCAGGATGGATTCTAGCAAAGAGGCCTACGAGTAGTTGCATCATGTACTCTGAGGTGATGCCCCCTCTCTTCTGACCTCCAAGGAGCCTTTCTGTCATGTGTAGCCTGGGAAGTCTCCTTTAAGAATGAGGAATATGTGGTCTTTTATCTCTTAACTTCCCTGATAGCTCAGTTGGTAAAGAATCCACCTGCAATGCAGGAGACCCCAGTTCGATTCCTGGGTCGGGAAGATACCCTGGAGAAGGGATAGGCTGCCCACTCCAGTATTCCTGGGCTTCCCTTGTGGCTCAATTGGTAAAGAATTGCTTGCAATGTGGGAGACCTGGGTTCGATCCCTGTGTTGAGACCATCCTCTGGAGAAGGGAAAGGCTACCCACTCCCGTATTCTGGCCTGGAGAATTCCATGGATTATATAGTCCATGGGGTCATAAAGAGTCATGGACAGGACTGAGTAACTTTCACTTTCTTATCTCCTAACTCGGCAGAGCCCAGCGTCCTCCCCTCCATTGGCCTGCTATTTTCGTCTTAGAGTTTCTGAACAAACTCCAGCTGTTTGCTTCCAGGGCCCATCTATCTTCTGCTTCAGCTTGGGGCAGAAAACCACTTGATAATCTTTTGCAAGAAGGCAGGAGATGAAGGGCATAGGATTTGGAGTCTAGATTTAACTTCTAGCTCCTTCTACTTGTTAGCTATGTGATGTTGAACAAATCACTTATCTTGATTCCTGACTGTAAAATGAAAATGATAAAATAGTAATAGCTAACATTTATTGGATACTTAATTATGTGTCAACTACTGTTTTAAGCATAAAAATATAGTTACTCCTCATATGTAATAGCCTTATACTTAGTGGTACTTTTATAATACTTATGAAAACAGATAGTGAAACTGAAATTCAGACAGATTAAGTAACTTGCCTGGTGTCACATAGCTAGTGTGTGGTGTAGTTTTGAACCCAGAATGTCTATCTCAGTATTCTACTCTGCCTATCTTGAGAATACTGATATTGAAGAAAGTGCTTTGTGAGTTGTAAAACAGTTATTGTTTATGGGTAAAATATCTACCTGAAACCATTCATCTCAGATTGGGGCTTAACCAAGATGCCAGCCCAACCAAAATCCTGCCTGGGACCTGAAGCCACATGGCCAGGACTCTAACCTAACCAAAACTCAGTTTGGGACTAGAACCCAAGTGGCCAGGACTTGAACCCAGCCAAAATCCATGGTCTTTCAATTGAGGTCACATACCTGGTTTCAATACCTAATGAAATGCAGGTTCTTGATGTCTCATCACAGAAAGAATTCAGTAAGAGACAAAGTGATAGGTAAAAAATGGATTTATTTAGAGAGAAACATACTCCACAGATAGTGTGGGCCATCTCAGAAGCCAAGAGCGGCCTTGGGAGAGGCATGTGCCACAGACAAGAATGTGTACTGTTGTGGAGGTGAGTGCGGCCTTGAACCTGCTGTGGTCAGCTGGTATAGACAGGGTAAGATCCCCGGGAGAGATATCAGTAACCTCAGATATGCGGATGACACCAGCCTAGTGGCAGAAAGGGAAGAGGAACTAAAGAGCCTCTTGATGAAGGTGAAAGAGGAGAGTGAAGAACCTGCCTTAAAATTCAGCACTCAAAAAACTAAGATCATGGCATCCAATCCCATCACTTCATGGCAAATAGATGAGGAAAAAATGGAAACAGTGACAGACTTTATTTTCTTGGGTTCCAAAATCACTGTGGATGGTAATTGTAGCCATGAAATTAAAAGACACTTGCTCCTTGGAAGAAAAGCTTTGACAAACCTGGACAGCATATTAAAAAGCAGAGATATCACTTTGCCAACAAAAGTCCGTATAGTCAAAGCTATGGTTTTTCCAGTAGTCACGTGTGGATGTGAGAGTTGGACCATAAAGGAGGCTGAACACTGAAGAATTGGTGCTTTCTGTGGTGCTGGGGAAGTTGAGGGTCCTTTGGACAGCAAGGAGATCAAACCAGTCAACCCTAAAGGAAATCAACCCTGAATATTCATTGGAATGAAGCTGAAGCTCCATTTATACTTTGGCCATGTGATACAAAGAGTTGACTCATTGGAAAAGACCCTCATGCTGGGAAAGATTGAGGGCAGAAGGGAGCGACAGAGGATGAGATGGTTGGATGGCATCACTGACTCAGTGGACATGAATTTGAGCATACTCAGGGAGATAGTGAAGGACAATGAAGGCTGCATGCTACAGTCCATGGGGTCCCAGAGAGTAAGACACGACTTAGTAACTGAACTACATACAACAGCAGCCAAAGTTTATGTTGTGTCCTTGGGCTGTATCATTCTTTCAAAGGTTGTACTTTGTCACCTTCCCTCCTGTTTCAGTTACTAGAACATACGAGGATGCTCAAGTAACAGGGAGACAATGTAGGAGCAGAGTGTGTTGAACCCTCTAGACAAACTTTGAGGCAGATAGATACTCTAAAGGGAGACACTTCTTAAGGAAATTATATATGTTCTTTAGAGTTCCCTAATATCTATTATGGAATTACTGTGTTGTAGACTCTAAGGTAGACCCAGGCTGATTGTAGGTCATCTAATCTTTTTTCCTTTCCTGGAATTTTTATAATGATTCTGTTAGAAAACCTGATGGTACTTAGAAAATCAAAAACAAATTAATACCTCCCCAAGATGGTTTGGGGTTTTGTTATTGTTTATTTTTAGTTAACCTAAATACTAAGAAAATGTTCCTTATAACAAGCCCGTATATGTTATTTGGGAGAGGAAATAAATTGCTCCAAATAAAAACCTATGAAGCCAGGGAACTAGAAATTCATTCTGATTCTTATTTTTAGAAAACTCACTACTGAAATACTGTGTCTTCGTAAAAAGCAGTTTGGTTTATCTTCTCTATCTAGGGGTTTACGTGCATGCATGCTAAGTCACTTCAGTTGTTTCCAATTCTTTGCAACCCTATGTACTGTAGCCCTCCTGGCTCCTCTGTCCATGGGATGCTCCAGGCAAGAATACTGTAGTGGGTTCGCATGCCCTCCTTCAGGGGATCTTCTCGACCTAGGGATTAAACCCCAGTCTCTTACTCCTTCTGCATTGGCAGGTACATTCTTTACCACTAGTGCCACCAGGGAAACCCATCTAGGGATGTAGATTTAGTTAAAATTGTATTCCTTATTTTATGGTGGGGAAGAAGTGAAACATTGGCACTAAGGCTCTGTTCCAAGGTGACTTTTAATTTCTCTTAGAGGACTCAACTAGAAGAAAAAAAAATTATTGAAATATGACTTGGTATTGGGGCAATAAACTGAACTTCAGAGGAACTTATTTGGAGCAAACAACTGTATTTGTACCTTGCAGGCATAGAGGATTCCAAATTCGAGAGTGCTTTAAAAAGTGGCTCTTACTTAGTTTTAAGTTTTTGCCTGGCCTGACCTGTTGTAAGCATTCCAAAGTTTAATGAGTCAGTTGATCTTTGATGGAAGGTGAATTGATGTAGCAGAAAGGATCTGGGTTTTGCAGTGGTTTGGGTTCTAATCACAGCTCTGTCACTATACTAGCTCTTTGATCTTCGGCAAGTTACATTGTGACCTTGGTTTCATAATTTGTAGAATGGGGTTGATAATACCTGGCTCAGTGGATTATCATGAGGAATTTTTAAGGTTGTGCTTATATGTTAAAGATGCTAGCTAGAGGTGCCAGCCTCAAAGGAGGCCTACATTGGATTGAGTCTAAGCTGTTTTCAGCTACTGTTTTTTTATGGAGATGCCTACACATAGCTGTATCCTTTTTCAAAAACCAATAAGAGAGATGATTGATGTGTTTTTTTTTTTCCCCCTCCACAGGGCTGTGCTTAAGAGTAAAACTTCAGCGGTGTTTACCGTTTAAACATAAGGTAAGGAATGTATTTTTTATTGTTGTTTTATAACAGCATTGTTGAGATTTGATGCACATATCATACAACCACCTATTTAGAGTGTAGAATTTAATGGTTTTTGGTATATTCACAGAATTGTGCAGCCATCACTACTATTACTTTAGAACATTTTCATTATCCCAGTAAAAACCCCATATCACTTAGCAGTCACTACCCATTTTTCCCAAACCTTCTCCCATCCCTCGAAGTGGAATGTTAGTCACTCAGTCATGTCTGACTCTTTGTGACCCCATGGACTATAGCTCACCAGGCTCCTCTGTCCATGGAATCGTCTAGGCAAGAATACTGGAGTGGATTGCCATTCCCTTCTCTCAGACCCAGGTGTTGAACTCGGGTCTCCTGCATTGCAGACAGGTTCTTTACCATCTGAGCTACCTGGGAAGCCTATCCCTAGGCAACCAGTAATGTACTTTTGTCTGTATAGATCTGACTATTCTGGATGTTTCATTTAAATGGAATCATACAATTTGTGAGCATCAGGATCTTTTCCAGTGAGTCAGTTCTTTGCATCAGGTGACCAAAGTATCAGAACTTCAGCTTTAGCATCACTCCTTCCAATGAATATTCAGGACTAATTTCCTTTAGGATTGACTGGTTGGATCTCCTTGCAGTCCAAGGGACTCTCAAGAGTCTTCTCCAGCACCACAGTTCAAAAGCATCAATTCTTTGGCTCTCAGCTTTCTTTATGGTCCAACTCTCACATCTGTACATGACTACTGGAAAGACCATAGCTTTGACTAGACAGAACTTTGTCAGTAATGTCTCTGCTTTTTAATATGCTGTCTAGCATATTGTCATAACTTTTTTTCCAAGGAGCAGATGTCTTTTAAGTTCATGGCTGCAGTTACCATCTGCAGTGATTTTGGAGCCCAAGAAAACAAAATCTGTGACTGTTTCCATTGTTTCCCCATCTGTTTGCCATGGAGTGATGGGACTGGATGCCATGATCTTAGTTTTTTGAATGTTGAATTTTAAGGCAGGTTTTTCACTCTCCTCTTTCACTTTCATCAAGAGGCTCTTTAGTGCCTCTTCGCTTTCTGCCATTAGGCTGGTGTCATTTGCCTATCTGAGGTTATTGCTATTTCTCCTGGCAATCTTGATTCCACCTTGTGCTTCATCCAGCCCGGCATTTTACAAATTTTCCTAAGTTACCGAAGTAAATGAGTATATGAGGTCTCCCAGGTAACTCAGTGGTAAAGAATCCGCGTGCCAGTGCAGGAGATGTGGGTTTGATCCCTGGGTCAGGAAGAACTCCTGGAGAAGGAAATGGCAACCCACTCCAGTGTTTTTGCCAGGGAAGTCCCTTGGACAGAGGAGCCTGGTTGGTGGGCTATGACTCTACAGTCTATGGCGTTGTAAAAGTCAAACATGACTTAGTGACTACACAGTAACACCAACAAATGAATGTAGATTGATTTTATATCACCGCCTTTGTTGTTCACAATAAGAGTTACTGTTAATGACGTTGATGGAATGTATATGGTGTTCTGTATTTTAAAGAAAACTGAACTAGATGGTCTCTAAGGTCTCTCATAGCCATAATAGGTTATGATTTTTCCCTGTCATGAAAAACATTTGTCTCAGTAGTGAATAAGTATATGAGAATTAGATCACGTGCTCCAGTGTTCCCTGAAGGGTAGACATATCTTCATCATATAGCATGACTTAGATACCACAAGATTTGCAATAATTTTGTGGGTTTGTCTCAAAAACTCTGGCTCTTGGAGGTTAGCTCATTTGAGCAAGTGAGTGCAGCGGGACCCAGAGAGCTTAACCAGTGGTGTACTTGAAAATAAATTTATCAAGATAGTAGTAGATGAGAAAATGACGATACTGAAACCTATATATCATGACCCTGTTTTTATAAAATATGCAATATTTTGTATTGCAGCCTTGGTGGGTGTGTGTGTTGTGAAAAATTACGTGGGTATAGAGAAAAATATGGAAGAAAGTACACTAGATTAATGTGACTTTCTTTTGGGGTTCGGCAGGGAGTAAGTTTAGATACCGATTTGGGAGGAAAAGGCAGAGTACAGGGGAGAGATTCTGGAGCAAAACATGTATGAGATCTCAATCTGTGTAAAATCGTAGATTTGTGTTTATAAAAAAATAATGGGAATACCCGCTATGGACTAAATACCCGTGTGACCAAAAGAAAAAAATCCTTGTAACTTCAGCCTTCATTTTAGCAAAGAATGTGAAGATGTGTCCCAAGTCTTTGATGTTCTAAACAGGATTGGGCTTTCATCCCTAGGCTCTGAAGTTCATTGTATATTCCACCTCACTCATCTAAATGTTTTGCTTTCAATGTATTTTTTTCCTAGTTGGAAATCTACATTTCTGAAGGAACCCACTCAACAGAGGAAGATAGTAAGTGAATTTTGAACCATTATTAGAAAACAGCTTTATATAGTACTTTATCTTGGATATTAGGTTCTTCCGCCAGCCAAGTATCTACTGGGTCATTTGCAAAAGAGTACAAAATCAGCTACTAGCTTTTGCTTGAGAAGAAAGTAATTTTTTCAGTGGAACTCTGCGTGAACTAAAATTAAGCCCTGTGGATATTGACTGGTTTAGTCCAGGGGCCACACATCTGTAAAGAATATGCAGCTCTGGAAACCTTGACTTACAGACTCTAAGGAGAGCTTGACTCTTTTCTTTGGTGGCAGGATAGAGAGCTGTATATTTGAAACTGAAATCAAAAGTACAGAAAATAAAGCATTAAGGAATCTTGGGGTAGGGGTTGGCTTTGTGAGTTTGTATTAATGTATTATATTGAATATTTTTTTTTTTGGCCATATTCTGTGGCATGTGGGATCTTAGTTCCCCGACTAGGGGTTGAACTGCAGTGTCCTCTGCAGTAGAAGCATGGAGACTTTCTGGGTTAATGTATTAAAATGGGAGTAAAGAACCTTTTTTTTTTTTTTTTTGAGGACCTTTTTTATATAAAGACTCTCTAGCCTACAGAGAGAAACAAAGTGGCAACCACTTGAAAACAGCAGAGATGGAATTCAGGAAAATCTAAACTGGAATTACAGAGAACTTTTTTTCCTCTTTAAGTCTTCCTTTCAGAACTTACGAATATTTAGCCAAAACCTGCATTAAGGTTTCAGGGAGTTGAATTCTATTTTAACAAACTAATAAAAATATTATCTGTTACTGTATATTGACGGAGTTACGCTAACTTGTGTGTGTTTTGCAGTCAATAAGCAGATAAATGACAAAGAGCGAGTGGCGGCTGCCATGGAGAACCCCAACTTACGGGAAATCGTGGAACAGTGTGTCCTGGAACCTGACTGATAGCTGTTTTAGAGCCACTGAAGTATAATCGTTTGATATATTTGTTTAAAGTCTTTGTAAAATGTAAAAGATTCATGTTTAATACATAGGTGATTTGTACCTCAGAGCATTTTTTTTAATGATGATCTCCAAGCAAGGTTTAATTATAAGGTATTACCTAGTTTGTTCAATGTCTAACATTCTCAGGATTTGTAACCCTTAAATGATCAGACAAAAATATTTTCTAGTTATTGTGTATAAAGTGAGTTGCTATTTTTCTGATGCCCATTCTGATGCAACTGCTTTTCATGTCAAAATATTTACTGTGCCCAAGTGTATTCAATTTAAACCATTACTCTGTAAAATAAATTAAACAGAGACGATTCTTGTACACACATTGGAATGTTTTTATTTAATTATAAATTTCAGTGTAAACACTCAAAGATACTTCCAAACCTTTATTTTCCGCTTATTATGTAGAATCAGAGATAGGAGAGCTAGGGCTTCCCTGGTGGTCTAGTGGTTAAGAATTCCCCTGCCAACACAAGGGACACAGGTTCGATCCCTGGTCTGGGAAGATTCCACATGCCATGGAGTAATTAGGCCAGTGTTCTGCAACTACTGAAGCCCACACGCCTAGAGCCAGTGCTCCATAACAAGTGGAGCCAGGGCAATAAGAAGCCTGCACACTGCAATGAAGAGTAGCCCCCACTCGCAGCAACTAGAGAAAGCCCGTGTGTAGCAACAAAGACCCAGCAGAGCCATAAACGAATGAATCAATGAATCAATATTTTAAAAATTTATTAAAAAAAAAAAAGAACTATAAAGAGCCCTTAAGATAGGCCTGGGCCCTGCTTTCCTTCAAGAAGAATCCTGGATCCATTTATAAATAAGGAACAAATGGGATGAGGGCCAGAACTGCTAGAGGTTTCGAGCCTGAAGCAAGCTCAAGGTAGCAAAGAGTTGATGCCAAGTTTGTATTTTTTATTTTTTTAAATAACGTTATTTGCCTTTTTTTAAAGGCTTTTTTTTCTTTTTTTAATGTGGACATGTTTAAAGTCTTTATTGAATTTGTTGAAGTATTGCTTCTATTTTATGTTTTGGCTTTTCGGTTACAAAGCATGTGGGATCTTAGCTCACTGACCAGTGATTAAACCTGCACCCCCTCTATTGGAAGACAAAGTCTTAACCCTTGGACCACCAAGTAAGTCCCAAGTTTGTAGTTTTAACTATTAGATGTGACTAGATACTTCAGTGCCATGAGATTGTGTGGTTAAAAGTGACAGAGTGGCATACTCAGACAGAAATCATGTGTCTGTCCAAGTCTTCACCATGGGCAGAGAAAGATCATGCCTTCTCAACAAAGTTTCAGAGTCTCAACAAAGTTTCAAAGGAT
The DNA here is from genome assembly GCA_007570785.1 of Antilocapra americana. NCBI lineage: Eukaryota > Metazoa > Chordata > Mammalia > Artiodactyla > Antilocapridae > Antilocapra > Antilocapra americana. Next base: position 4,149,665 of record ML664176.1, on the reverse strand, counting down.
TGTTGTTGTTTAGTCTCCAAGTTGTGTTGAATTCTTGTACAACCCCATGGACTGTAGGTCACCAGGCTCCTCTGTCCATGGGATTTTCCAGGCAAGCATACTGGAGTGGGTTGCTACTTCCTCCTCCAGAAGATCTTCCCGACCAAGGGATTGAACCCTTGTCTCCTGCATCACTGGGCAGAATCTTTACCACTGAGCCTCCAAGGAAGCCTTCAAAGAATTAATGGGGGTGGGAGACAAAAATAAAACCAGTTCTGACACAACATCCTTTACAGAAATCCTGTTGAAACAATCTTGGCTTCTGCTGAGGCTCTGCACTATGGGACAGTCACAGCAGAGCTTCATCCCCATGATCTTGAGATAATTCAAAGTTGCTGTTGTCAGAGAAACCACTGACATTGTGGCATCAGTGCACCAGATTTGTGGAAATTTCACTGTCAATTCTTGATCTATTCCTGTGAAAGTTCTCACTGGCTCCTCTCTTTCTTCCAGATCTTTAAAAATCTGTCACCCAGCATACATACATACTAGTAATATTGCTGATTTTTTAGTCATTATTGTAATCACTTCTTTCTAAATTACCAAGCCAGAGACTTCCCCGTTGGTCCAGTGGTTAAGACTCTGCACTTCCACTGCAAGGTTCGATTCCTGGTCAGAGAACTAGCTCCCACATGCCTCAGGGTATGGCCAAATAAATAAATTACAAATCCACCAGGAAAGGTCCTTAGGACCAACACTAAGTTTCCAGTTTCGTGGAAGTCTGATTCTAGGGCAAGAGCTAATAGTACCTGGTGTACACCCTGTCCCATATTCTCCCACTGCTTGCAGATGTGTGCACACAGACACACTTCATGACCAGCTGTCAGCTTCTGAAAAAAGTGACAAGCGTCTGAGCGGGCTCTGGGGCTCACCGACCAGGGTCAAATACATGTTGATCCCCAAGTACTGACCAAGTAACGGATGGTCTGGGGAACCCAGGAAGCCTCATTTTAGGGCTTCCAGAGTAGGGCTCTTTCTGTCTTCTAATGAGACCCTGATACATAAAACTCATTGTCAGTTTCAGGTGGCTGGGGTTGATTGAAATCAGAGGTCGCTAGTGTATGCCCTCACCAATTCATGCGCTTACTCACGGGTGCTCTCATCCACAGATACTTAGTGAGCACTTTCTAAGTTTCAGGCACTGTCCTGAATGCTAAGGATTCAGAGGTGGACCAGCCACTGTCTGTCCTAGAGTCTGTACTATTGACTTCTGCCTTTGACCCCTCTCCCTTGCAGGCAGTGAGAGATGCAAGCTGTCTTGTCTAGTGTCTGACCCTGTCCTGGCCAGGCAGGCATGGAGGCTGGTCAACCAGAACCAAAGATAAGATCATCCTCCTAAGGAGGTGCCGGACAAGGAAACCACTGATGGTGCGGCCAGAAGTGAGTCTCTGCTGTCGGCACCGCCACCCTGCTGCCCGGCTGCTCTGCAAAGTTAGCTGTGACTCTCCGCTATTGCCAGAATGGGATCTCTTTTATCTGTGCTATTTTGTGTGACTCACTCCAACTACAGCGTCCGAGATGGGGTCTCTAGTGGTCCCAAGTCCAAACCCTGGCTGCCAGGGAGGCGAGATAATGGAGTATATGACCTGTATGAAGAGTCTGGCTATCTCCAGCAAGACTCGCATGGTAGAAATTGCCCAAGTACATCAAGAAGATTAATGTAGTCTGGTACCTAATAGCCACTTCAGTTCAGTCACTCAGTCGTGTCTGATTCTTTGCGACCCCACGAACTGCAGCACGCCAGGCCTCCTTATCCATCACCAACTGCCAGAGTCCACCCAAACTCGTGTCCATTGATTCGGTGATGCCATCCAGCCATCTCATCCTCTGTTGTCCCCTTCTCCTCCTGCCCTCAATCCCTCCCAGCCTCAGGATCTTTTCAAATGAGTCCGCTCTTCGCATCAGGTGGCCAAAGCTTTTTGCATCAGCTTCAACATCAGTCCTTCCAATGAACACCCAGATCTGATCTCCTTTAGGATGGACTGGTTGCAGTCCAAGGAATCTTCTCCAATACCACAGTTCAAAAGCCTCAATTCTTCGGCACTCAGCTTTCTTTATAGTCCCATTCTCACATCCATATACATGACTACTGGAAAAACCATAGCTTTGACTAGATGGACCTTTGTTCACAAAGTAATGTCTCACTTTTCAATATGCTGTCTAGGTTGGTCATAACTTTCCTTCCAAGGAGTAAGCGTCTTTTAATTTCATGGCTGCAATCACCATCAGCAGTGATTTTGGAGCCCCCCAAAATAGTCAGCAACTGTTTCCACTGTTTCCCCATCTAATTCCCATGAAGTGATGGGACTGGATGCCATAATCTTAGTTTTCTGAATGTTGAGCTTTAAGCCAACTTCTTCATTCTTCTCTTTCACTTTCATCTAGAGGCTCTTCAATTCTTCACTTTCTGCCATAAGGGTGGTGTCATCTGCATATCTGAGGTTATTGATATTTCTCCCAGCAATCTTGATTCCAGCTTGTGCTTCCTCCAGCCCAGCATTTCTCATGATGTACTCTGCATAGAAGTTAAATAAGCAGGGTGACAATATACAGCCTTGACGTACTCCTTTTCCTGTTTGGAACCAGTCTGTTGTTCCATGTCCAATTCTAACTGTTGCTTCCTGACCTGCATACAGGTTTCTCAAGAGGCAGGTCAGGTGGTCTGGTATTCCCATCTCCTTCAGAATTTTCCACCGTTTATTGTGATCCACACAAAGACTTTTGCATAGTCAGTAAAGCAGAAATAGATGTTTTTCTGAAATTCTATTGCTTTTTCAATGATCCAGCAGATGATGGCAATTTGATCTTTGGTTCCTCTGCCTTTTCTAAAACCAGCTTGAACATCTGGAAGTTCACAGTTCACGTATTGCTGAAGCCTGGCCTGTCCACTATATTAATATTAAATCTAAATGAATTTGTGCTTTATCCACCATAACAGCATCTACATTCAACTGATAAATAGAGGTCCAAAAATTCCCAAGATGAGTTATCCAGTCCCATCTCTGGCAAAGTCAGCAAATTTTTTCAGAAAAGGGCCAGATAGTAAATTTTTAGGTGTTGCCTCTCTGTTGAAAGTATTTGACCTGCTTTTCTAGCACAAAAGCAGCCAGGACTATTTAAATGAATGAGTGTAGCTGTGTTCCATAAATTTTATCTGTGTACACATTTGAAGTTCTTTTAATTTTCATGTCATGAAATATTCTTTTGATTTTTTTAACCGTTTAAAAATATTTTAAAAAATCAGCTGATTTCTCAACAGAAACTCTGCAAGCCAGAAAAGAATGGCATGATATATTCCAAGTGATGAAAGGGAAGAACCTACAACCAAGAATACTCTACCCAGCAAGACTCTCGTTCAGATTTGATGGGAAAATCCAAAGCTTTCCAGACAAGCAAAAGTTAAAAAAGAATTCACCACCACTAAACCAGTTTTACAACAAATGCTAAAGGAACTTTTCTTTAGGCAGGAAACACAAGAAAAGGAAAAGATCTACAAAAATGAACCCTAAAAATAAAAAAATCCCTAGCTTGTGTATTGTGCAAAGGACGCATTGAACTGAATTTGGCCTGTGGCCCATTTGTCAAGCCTTGATTTGTAAGGATGACTCTTAACCTTTTTGGAAGGGCTCAGACATCTTTAAAAATCTTATAAAACATACGGAATAGATCTTTTCCTTAGAGGGAAAAGGCACACACTGAAAACTTTGCAAATGGCTCCAGGACTTTCATGAATTTGCTAAGTAGTCAATAACCCTGGTCTCTAATTCATTCTAGCTGAGCCCTTGAGATTCCCATTCCTTTAAGACCCCCGGAGCCACAGCCAGCTGTGACCGGGAGTCACTACCTGCTGCTGCTGCTAAGTCGCTTCAGTCGTGTCTGACTCTGTGCGACCCCATATACGGCAGCCCACCAGGCTCCGCCGTCCCTGGGATTCTCCAGGCAAGAACACTGGAGGGGGTTGCCATTTTCTTCTCCAATGCATGAAAGTGAAAAGTGAAAGTGAAGTCGCTCAGTCATGTCCGACTCTTTGAGACCCCATGGACGGCAGCCCACCAGGCTCCCCCGTCCATGGGATTTTCCAGGCAAGAGTACTGGAGTGGGGTGCCATTGCCATTTCTGACTATCTACCTAGACTGTAACAAACAATCAGAAGCTTTCTCAGCTCCACCTGAAGCGACTGCTATGTGACCCAAACTGCAGATGTCTCCAGCAGGATACAATTAACTGTAATTAGTAGGGTATTCTCTGTTAGGAAGGGGAAGGATTGCTATAACAGTGGCCTTACATTCGTGGCCCAGTTGGTGACCCTCCTGTGTTAAATACAACAGAAAACAAGACAGTGAACTATAAGGAGTGAACCTCATCACTGATGCAGAACTGCTAGAAATGCTATATTTTAAGCTGCAGGTGGGTACTGAATGTGTTAAGTACTGTTTTTTCTTAAATTTTTCTGTATTTTGGCTCTGCTGGGTCTTCGTTGCTGTGAGGGCTTTTCTCTAGTTGCAGAGAGCAGAGGCTACTCTTGAGTTGTGGTGTGTGGGCTTCTCGTTGCAGTGCCTTCTCTTCTAGAGCATGTGCTCCAGGGCACAGGCTCAGTAGTTACGGTGCACGGGGCTTACTGGCTCCGAGGCATGTGGGATCTTCCTGGATCAGGGATCAAACTGGTGTCTCTTGGGTTGGCCGGCAGATTCTTCACTGCTGAGCGACTAGGGGAGCCCTGTTGTGTTATTTTTTACATCTAAATACACGGGATATTTTGTAAACAAAATTTTTAAAAACCCACTGGATCTCGCCTGGGCCAGTGGTTGTCTTTGATTCAGGTTAGGCGGCCTACAGAGGTGAACTCAGTCCTTGTGTAAACTTGTTTGGGAGAGATGAGCTAGCGGAAGGGAGAAGGCAGCAACTACAGTGTGTTCTAGGATGTTCCCTCTGAGGGCTACTAGGATCACACAGACCTTCGAGCCTCACAGTGGAGGTGGTTCAGGGCACAGACCCTGCTGCCAACAAGATGTTATAATCCTGAACTTAGCCACTGTGTGTCCTTGGCCAAGAAACCTAATCTCTGTTCTTTAGTTACCTCATGTATGAAATGAGGATCATAAAAGTACCCATTTCATAGGACTGTTAACGAGGATTAAGAGGGAATGCTTGTAAGCGCTGACCACAATGCCTAGAACATAGCAAATGCTATATTGATTGTAGTTGTTTGTTTTAGTTGTGTCCGACTCTTTGTGAGCCCATGTACAGTAGCCCCCCTGGCTTCTCTGTTTATGGGATTTCCTTGGCAAGAATACTGGAGTGGGTTGCCATTTCCTTCTCCAGGGGATATGCCTAACCCAGGGATTGAACTCGCATCCCTTGCTTCCTTGTGTTTGTTAAATAAAAATAGAGAAGAGGGGAAATTCCTGGCAGTCCAGTGTTTAAAACTTGGCGCTTTCACTGCCGTGGCCCGAATTCAATCCCTAGTTGGGGAACTAAGATCCCGCAAGCCGCTAAAAACAACAAAAAAAGCCTGAGGAGAGGGCCCCTTGGTTCTAAGTTATTTGATTGAGACGAGTTTTCCTCCCAGGCTGGGTGCTATTACCTGAGAACCACTAGATGGCAGCAGAGCACAGGCTTCCAGGTTTCCAGCTGCTGGTTCACCAGGACTTGAAGAACCCCGATCAGCTGGCCTGGGTATTCTCTGCCTTCACCAGGGATCTGCCTGGGGACCCCGTGCAGCACCCTCGCTCTCTGACTGGGCTGCACCATACTGCGCGCATGGCGGTCTGCGCCTTTGCTGTGACAGGGATGATTATCACAGAAGTCTTTCTCAGATGTGGAATTACTTTGCCAAAGGTTACAAGTAATTTTGAGGCTTTTAACACACATTAGGTGCTGAATTGCCTTTCTTCTACCAACTGACACCCACCAAGAATGGGGGTTTATGTCCCTGTCCTGCACTAATTAGTACTGTATTGGTATTATTTTATTTTTATATTTTTCCTTGCTACTTATTTTTTTATTGGAATATACTGATAGTTGATTAACAATGTTGCATTAGTTTTTGCTGTAAAAATCTTTGTCCAACATGAAGGATTTTAAAATGTGATATTTTACTTTTATATGCATTTGTTTGCTAAGACTAAATGTTGAAAAATATTTCTATTGAGATTTAAAAAAATCATCTGTTTATAGCCTTTATTTTTCTAAGATGCTCATTTAAAAGTCTCTTTATATAATATGGATATGAGTAGTTGCTGTCATACATTACAAGTGTCCCCCAGTTTTTTGGTTGCATGGACACATTTAATGATTATTTATTTTATTTTTGAATGAGTAATCCATTCAAGTGGTTCAAACATCAAAAAGCATAGAAAGATCAGTGAAAAGATTCCTTCCCAACAATCTACCAATTCTCACCCTTTTCCAATAGGTTTCATAGGTAATAATTCCTTACTTTTTGATCCAGAGAATTTTTATGCCTGTAAAATCCCATATATATCCCTTTGTACAAATGTTAGCATATATCATGACAGATTCCATTGTTCTATGACTTACTTTATTTTTTTTTTACTTAATATATTTTGAGATATTCCCATAGCAATCTACAAAGAGCTTCCTCATGTTTTTTACAATTATAGTGTTCCATGTATATATCATATTTTATTTAACAAGCCTTCTATTGATGGACATTTAGGTTTTTCCATTATTTTGCCTTACAAACACTGCTACAATGAACAACGTTATACATAGCTTTTATCATACATGTACAAGTGGATCTCTAGGATAAATCTCTGAAAATAAGATTGCTGGGTAAGGGATCTAAGTGTTTATAATTAAATGGATACTGACCAATTGCCCTCAATAGAGATTGTGCCAATTTACATTCCTACCACCAGTATATTAATGTGCCTGAGGCATCATCAAACTTTTAGATTTTTGTTAAACTAATATGTGAACACTTTTACCTCAGTGGAGTTTTAGTTAGTATTTCTCTCATTATGAGTGAGTTTGAGCATCTTTTTTATATGAGTAGAGACATTTCTGTTTCCTTTTCTGTGAACTATTTTTGTTCATATCATTTGTCCATTTCTCTGGTTAGTCTTTTCCTTAATGACTTGTAGGAAGTCTCTATATATTAGAGAGAAAGTAGCCCTTTGTGATGTGTTACAAGTTTTTTGTTTGTTTGTTTCCATTTGCCACTTATTTTTGACTTTTCTCTCTTTTTAGTGCCATGAAGTTTTTCATATTTTTGCATAATTGCATTTATCAACCGTTAATTTTTTGTATCCTGAATTTTTTGTCATAATTAGGAAGGTCTTCTCTCCAAGGCTAGAAAACATTTTTCCTATGGTTCTCTTTAATATTTTAATACATCAATCTTTGAGTCATTTGGAATTTATGCTGGTTTATAATGAGGAATAAAGCCAACTCAGTTTTTTTTTTGTTAGATCAGTTTTTATCCAGATGGCTCATGATTGTCTTAATATTGTTGAATCTTATCCATGACCATTATTTTCAAATCTTATTTATAAATCATATGATTACAGGGTTATTTTTTATAATGACAAAGTACAACTTAATGTTTAACAATATGTAAAGTATAAAATAATTTCTATTACATTTATTTAATGGAATCTCAGTGTTTTCAAAGCTCTTCAATTACATGTTAGAATTCTCAAGATAAGTTAAGAAAAGCAAAATCAAGACAATAAATGCCAAATGACCCCAATTAAAAACAAAAGAGTACATTTATAAAAACAGATGGAAGGAAATACATTAAAATTTAAGAGTAGTTATCTCTGCCTTTAAAAAAAGTTTATTTGTAATGAAGATGTTTCTTTTTAATAAAATAACAATCCCTGACAAGTGCTACTGAAAACATACACAAAAAAAAAACCTTATGATATACAGGTCCTTTGTAAAATCATTTTATTTACTTATTTTAAAAAATACTTATTTTCATTTACTTGGCTGCCCTGAGCCTTACTTGCAGCATGCGAGTTTTTAGTTGCAGTATGTGGGATCTAGTTCCCTGACCAGGGATAGAACCCAGGCCACCTACACTGGGAGCACAGAGTTTTAGCTACTGGACCACCAGGGAAGTCCTTGACACCATTTTTAAAATACATATATTTAAAGGTGGGAGATAAATAAAATGTATTTTTCCCCTTGGGAAAATTTCCTTTGATAAACTCCTAAGACTTGCGCTGTGGCACATTGTTTACATTCTTGGTTGTCATGAATGTGCTTTCTGTTTCCTTTCTTCTTAGATGTTTCCTTTCTCTCCCTCAGCTCAGGGAACAATGTTTTCTTGTTATTTCAGGCTCACCTTGGTCATAATGAAGGGATTTGGCTTTACCAAGGGCCTCAGTCTTTGGCATTTCTTAAAAGGAATGTCCATTGGACCAGGGGGCAGGAGGCCTGATCTTTAATCCTGGTTCTGCGCTGAACAAGTGTGAACTTGGGTAAAAGTCACTTTCCCTCTTTTGGCCTCCTTCCTCCTTGTATTAAATGAGGTGTTAGGTAATCTCTAAGGTAACTTCTGGCTTTAAATGTCCACCTATCAGGAGCCACAGTGGATCCTGGCTTTCTGGATCTTCCAAGGATCCATTTGCATCATTAACAAACACAGGAGTGATTAATATTGAGCTTGGTCCACAGTTGGTAATCTGGTGACTTATGCAGAATTAAAAATGATGACAATCTTTTCAGTTCAGTTCAGTTCAGTTGCTCAGTCATGTCCGACTCTTTGTGACCCCATGAATTGCACCACGCCAGGCCTCCCTGTCCATCACAAACTCCCAGAGTCCACCCAAACCCATGGCCATTGAGTTGGTGATGCCATCCAGCCATCTCATCCTCTGTCGTCCCCTTCTCCTCCTGCCCTCAATCCTTCCCAGCACTAGGGTCTTTTCCAATGAGTCAACTCTTCGCATGAGGTAGCCAAAATATTGGAATTTCAGCTTCAATATCAGTCCTTCCAATGAACACCCAGGACTGATCTCCTTTAGGATGGACTGGTTGGATCTCCTTGCAGTCCAAGGGACTCTCAAGAGTCTTCTCCAACACCACAATTCAAAAGCATCAATTCTTCAGTGCTCAGCTTTCTTCACCGTCCAACTCTCACATCCATACATGACTACTGGAAAAACCATAGCCTTGATTAGACGGACCTTGTTGGCAAAATTATGTCTCTGATTTTCAATATGCTATCTAAGTTGGTCATAACTTTCCTTCCAAGGAGTAAGCGTCTTTTAATTTCATGACTGCAGTCACCATCTGCAGTGATTTTGGAGCCCCCCAAAATAAAGTCTGACACTGTTTCCACTGTTTCCCCATCTATTTCCCATGAAGTGATGGGTCCAGAAGCCATGATCTTAGTTTTGTTTCTCATGATGTGCTCTGCATATAAGTTAAATAAGCAGGGTGACAATGTACAGCTTTGACGTACTCCTTTTCCTATTTGGAACCAGTCTGTTGTTCCATGTCCAGTTCTAACTGTTGCTTCCTGACCTGCAAACAGTCTGTTAGCAGCATTATTAGTTTTTTTTTTCTTCTTCTTTTTTAACAAGTATTTATTTAATTAGGCTTCACTAGTTCTTAGTTGTGGCATGCAGGCTGTAGTTCCCTGACCAGGGATCTAACCCTAGCCCCCTGCATTGGGAGTGTGGAGTCTTAGCCACTAGACCACCAGGGAAGTCCCTGGTTTTTCTTCTTTTAAGGAATGTTATGGTTCATAAGTTTTTGCTGTTGCATTTGTTGTTCTGATTTAAGCTAATTGAGCTAAACTGCATCCCATCAGTTGAGTTTCTTTGTTGCTGGATTCCCAAAGCTATCACATTGTGTTCTTTGGCTAAGTTAAGGTAAGGTCTGCTCAGATGAGTCAGAATATGAAATGAATACGTATGTCAAGCTCAAGGTTGCCTCAAGGGTGAATCTTACCAAGTCACAGAGTTTTGCTGGGCCTTCTCTTCTCCAAGTGGAATACATGGCTACCATCAGGTATCATGGGAGCAGATTCTGTGTTAATTTAATCCTAATACCCGATTTTATAGGTAAGAAAATGTAGGCCAGGAGATGTGGAGTACAAACCTGTTCACACTCACATAAGCATGGGAGAATGAGGATCAAGACAATGGGGTTAAGTTATATGGAAAGCAGCCTGGTTTCCAATTAAGCATTGGCCAATAGTTAGCAGTATGATTCAGGCACTGATTAAAATGAATGAAAAGATAGAATAGAATGGAATAGAATGCTAAACTTTCTAGATTCCTTAAATATTTTGTAGACTAAACTGGAAAAAAAAAGAGGACAAAATCAAGATATGGGTTTAATTGTCATTTTCATTCTTTTTTGAAGAATATTTACGTCTTCATATGTCTTTACATTAGTAATGTTTAATGCTCTTAGTGATATTTTTTTCTTTTTTCAAATTTAATTTTAAAGTTTTATATTGGAGTGTAGTTGATTTACAATGCTGTGGTAGTTTCAGGTGTACAGCAAAGTGGTTCAGTTATATGAATCCATATGAATATACATATATCCCTTTTTTTCAGCTTTTTTCCCCATGTAGGTTATTACAGAATATTGAGTATAATTTCCTACTATACAGTAGAAATTCCTACTATACAGTACTATACAGTAGGTCCTTGTTAATTATCTATTTTATATATACTAGAGTGTATATGTTAATCCCAAACTCCTAATTATCTCCCCCACATTTCTTCTTTGAAAACCATAAGTTTGTTTTCAAAGTTTGTGAGTCTGTTTCTGTTTTGTAAATTATTTCATTTGTTTCACTTTCTTAGAGTTCACAAAGAAGTGATGTCATATGATATTTGTCTTTCTCTGTCTGATTTAGGATGATAATCTCAAGGTCCACCCATGTTGCTGCAAATGGGATTATCTCTTTTTTTATGGCTGAGTAATATTTCATTGGGTATATGTACCATGTCTTCTTTATCCATTTCTTTGTTGGTGGACATTTAGGTTGTTTCCCTGTCTTGGCTACTGTGAATAGTGCTGCAGTGAATACTGGAGTGCATGCATCCTTTTCAATTATTATTTTCTCTGGATATATGGTCAGGAGAGAGATTGCTGGATCATATGGTAGCTCTATTTTTAGTTTTTGTAAGGGATGCCATACTGTTCTCCATAGTGGCTGTACCAATGTATTTTCCCACCAGCACTATAAGAGAGTTCTCTTTTCTCCACACCCTCTTCAGCATTTATTGCTTGTATATTGTTGATGATGGCCATTCTGACTGGTGCGAGGTGATACCTCATTGTAGTTTTGATTCGCATTTCTCTAACAACGATTTTGAGCATCTTTTCATGTGCTTTTTGGCCATCTGTATATCTTCTTTGGAGAAGTATCTATTTAGATCTTCTGCCCATTTTTGACTGTTATTTTTTTTTTTAATATCTATATAGAGCTGTATGAGCTGTTTGTATGCTTTGGAGGCTAAGGCCTTGTTGGTCACTTCATTTGAAATATTTTCTCCCATTCTGTGGGTTGTCTTTCAATATTTTTTCTTTTAGGAAGATTTAAGAATGCAATGCCCTTTAAAAATATTTTTAATTAAAAAATTTTAATTGGAGGATAATTGCTTTACACTGTTGTGTTGGTTTCTGCTATTCAACGATATGAATCAGCCATAAGTGTACATATCCATCCATGCTCCCTCCGACCCTTCTAGGTTGTCACAGAGCAAAAGGTTGAGTTCCCCATATTATATAGCAACTTTCCATGCAGTGCCCTTTAATAAGGGCTATTGCTGAGCAGAAACAAGGTTGAGGATGCCTGACTGAGCTGTCGGAACCTCAACACTCACTAGTAGGTCTAAACGCTTAATGAGCATTAAAACACAGTATTTATTAATTCTTTTCTGTAATGAAGAGGCCTCTAGGGATACAAGCACATTTTTCTCAGAGTAACCTCTGTTGTACATATTTTATTAATTAACCTAGTTTTCTTTGATCATAGAAGCAATATAGAAATATAGCAAAACCAAAAAGAAAAGTTCAAAAAATATGAAATACAAAATGGAAAATAGAAGTCTCCTTTCCCACCCACTCCAGTGTTACTCCTCAATGAAAACCACTTTGAACAATTTTTAGTTTTAGTTTTTCTGCTAATTATCATAATAAATATTATGTTTTACTTTTTAAAAAATGTATGTATTTTTGGTTGTGGCGGGTCTTCGCTGCTGCACGAGCTTCCTCTAGTTGTGGCGGGTGGTGGCTCCTCTTCGTTGTGGCACAGGGGCTCCTCACTGCGGTGCTTCTCTAGTTGTGGAGCACCGGCTCTGGAGCACAGGCTCAGTAGATGTGGTACACAGGGCTGAGTTGCTCCGGGGAATGTGGGGTCTCCCTGGACCAGGGATAGAACCTGTGTCCCCTGCTTGGCAGGCGGATTTTAATCCGTTGGACCACCAGGGAAGTCCTTTCTCCAACTTTAAATTTTGAAAAATTCCAGACTTACAGAGAAGTTGCAAGAATTCACCCAGATTTTTCAGCCGTTAACAGCTTGTTCTCACTCTACATATATACATATTCTTTTTGCTAAACCATTTGAGGAATAGTTACAGGCATGATGCCATTTCTCCCCAAAATACTACAACATGCATGACCGAAGCGGAAGGAGATTCTCCGCCATAACCACAATACAGTCCTCTCACTAAGAAAACACAGCACTGATTTGTTGTTCAGTCGCTCATTCGTGTCCGACTCTTTGCAACCCAATGGACTACAGCATGCCTGGCTTCCCTGTCCTTCACCATCTCCCAGAGCTTGCTCAGATTCAGGTCCATTGAATCGTTGATGCCATCCAACCATCTCATCCTCTCTTGCCCCCTGCTCCTTCTGCCTTCAGTCTTTCCAGGAGGAGATGATTGTGTAATGAAAAGTCCATATTCAAATTTCTGCAATTGTTCAATAATGTCCCTCTAACTTTTTAAAAATCCAGGATCCAATCACTCGTCACACATTGATCTGAGTTGTTGTATATTCAGCTTCTCTAATGTAGAATAGTCTGGTTTTTCTTTCATGACACTGGTTTTTCCAAGAAGTGTGCTGTTTTGCAGAATGTCTCTCCATCTGGATTTGTCTGATACTCTCCTCATGATTAGTTTCAGCTTCTATGTTTTTGGAAGGAGTACTACATAGATGCTGTTATATCTTTCTCGGTGCCACATATCAGTGGGCACATGAAGTCAGTTTGTCCCATTATTATTATTGGCTGCATGGCATGTGGAATCCTAGTCCCCTGACCAGGGATTGAACCCATGACCCCTGAGTTGGAGGCAAAGAGTCTTAACCACTGGACCACCAGGGAACTCCTAGTCCTGCTATTATTAATGCTAAATGTGGACATTTTATTAAGGTGCTATCTGCCAGATTCTTGCATTGTCAAAGTACCTTTTCCTCTCTGTCATTAATGAGTAGTAATCTGTGGGGTGACACTTAGAAACCCTGCGAGCATCCTGTTCTCTAACAGTCTTTCACTCAATGGTTGTAATGTCCGATGAGGAATCCTGCCTGAATCACTCATTACATGTGGTGGTAAAGCAGTGGCTTTTCTAATTCCATTATTTCTTCTACACTTATGAGTTGGGATTTTTCTATGAGGAATAGCTTTCCTTTCTTTCCCTCTCCTTGCTTTTTTATCTTTAAATATCAGATTAGGGCCTTCCCTGTTGGTCCAGTGGGCTTCCCTGTTAGCTCAGATGGTAAAGAATCCGCCTGTAATTCAGGAGACCCCGGTTTGATTCCTGGGAAGATCCACGGGAGAGGGGATAGGCTATCCACTCCAGTATTCTTGGGCTTCCCTTGTGGCTCACCTGGTAAAGAATGCCTGCAATGCAGAAGACCCCGGTTTGATTCCGGGGTCAGGAAGATCCCCTGGAGAAAGGATAGGCTACCCACTCCAGTTTTCTTGGGCTTTCCTTATGGCTCAGCTGGTAAAGACTCCGCCTGCAATGTGGGAGACCTGGGTTCGATCCCTGGGTTGGGAAGATCCCTTGGAGAAGGGAAAGGCTCACTTCAGTGTTCTGGCCTGGAGAATTCCATGGACTGTATAGTCCATGGGGTTGCAAAGAGGTGGACACGACTGGGCGACTTTCACTTTCACTTGGTCCAGTGGCTAAGACTCCATGCTCCCAATGCAGGGGACACAGGTTCAGTCTCTGGCAGGGAACTAGATCACGTGTGCTGCAACTAGAGATTCCACAGGCCACAACTAAGACCTGGCACAGCCAAATGCATAAATAAAAATTTAAAAAGTAAAACAGGTTTACTGTATGGAATGTAAAATTACACACCAATAAAGTTGTTTTTTTAAAAGCTATCAGATTAGAACACATGGATTAGTTTAGAATTATTCAATATGCTATCATCTATTCCCATCATTAATTATTTCAACACCCAAATTATTCCAAATCTGGCCACTGAGAGACCCTTCCATCTGGCTCCCTTTTTCTCCATAAAGTAATTCCCATCCATTTTGGAGCACTTTCTTACTTTCCAGCACAAGATGTTCTAGATTCAACTTGTATTCTCCCTGCCCTGACCCCAGCATTAGCCATTTCCCTCAGGAGTCTTCCATTATAAACATCATATAAACTAGAGCAAATTCCCTTCCTTCTACCTTAACTCCCCTTGCCACTTCCCAAATTTGATAGGTATTTACTTTTTGAGTTGTCAAAATGTGTACCATTACATTTTTATCTGCATTTATAGTTAAACTAATTCATTCTTTTTTTTTTAAGCATCAGTTTTCTTAAACTTTTTATTTTCTATTGGGGGATAGCAGATAACAGTTTCAGGTGAACAGCAAAGGGACTCAGCCATACATATATATATATATATACCCATTCTCCCCTAAACTCTCCTCCCATCTAGCCTGCCACATAACATTGAGGAGATTTCCCTGTGCTCCACAGTCGGTCCTTCTTGGCTATCCATTTTAAACATAGCAACGTGTCCATCTCCATCCCAGACTCCCCAGGTATCCCTTCCCCCAATCTCTCTTTCCTGGCAACCATAAATTCGTTCTCCAAGTCTCTGAGTCTCTTTCTGTTTTGTAAATAATAAACTATTTCCCTTCTTGGCTTCTAGGTTGCTTCTGAAAATAAACCAATAATTGAGATGTATTTTATGACTATATATAATTCCCATTAGAAACAATTATGCATTCAATCTCACATTTGTGTGTAGATATGAGTCTTTTAGAGGGACTTGTTAAAGATTCCCATTCCTCAGCCCCATCCCCGGAGTTCTGGATCAATACATTTAAGGGGTCTGGTGAATCTAAGACATTCTGAAGAAACAGGATTGGGTGCATAAAGAAGGAAATATAATCCTATATCATTGGAATTTGGCTACTTGACTGAGAATTCTTCATCAGCCCCTAAAGAATTAGGAATTATTTTCTTTCCAGGTGTATTCCATGTTTCTGGGTCATACACAGCCCAGGCTATTCCTTGTATCCCACATCATGCTCTTTCTGGATACTTTAAACATTTCTATACTTTCTAGAGTAATTTTTTCACATTGGATATATGTAGTAAAATTTCTAAGCCATTTTACAAGAATAGCTTCATTTTACACTCATACTTAGTGGACAATTTGGCTTGATAAGTAGGAAGTTTGCTGTTGGTCGGATTGATGTTCTCCTTGAGGCAAGGCGTTTTTCATCCTCTGATTCTTTCAGGATTTTTTTCTTTATTATTATGGTTCTGAAATTTCATTTTGATGTGCTTTGGTATAGATGTTCTTTTAGTCTGAAGATTTTTATTTATTTTTTGTTGTTCAGTTGCTAAGCCAAGTCTAGACTCTTGGCTGCCTCCAGCCAAGCTGAGTTAGGAGTTAGATCTCCTTTGTGTATTCCTTTGGATATATGATTGTTATCACTGTTGGGTTTTCTTGTCACAGTCTCTTCCAGCAAACTTAAAAGATCAACAAGAGAAGACAGAATATTTTTTAAAACTCTGAATTCTTAGTCTTTAGCACAGTGCCTGGCACATGACACAATGGTCAATAAGTGCTTGTTGAATGTGTGATTATGTAATATTCTGAGCAATAAAGTTTTAAATTAGGAGATAATTTGCCCCATGGTTCATATAGTATACTGGTTAGCAAACTAAGAAGACTTTCAACAGATTGAACAAAGATAGCAAGATTGTAAAGCTACAGCAGATTACTTCTAGATCAAACAGACTGCCTTCTCCCTAAGCCTGGGTTTTGTTGTTGTTCAGTCATTCAGTCATGTCCGACTCTTTTGTGACCCTATGGACTGTAGTCCACCAGGCTCTTCAGTCCTTGGGATTTCCAGGCAAGAACATTAGATTGGGTTGCTATTTCCTTCTTCCGTGGATCTTCTTGACCCAGGGATTGAACCTGCATCTCCTACACTGGCAGGTGGATTTGTCCATCACCAACTCCCGGAGTTATTTATTTAGCCAAAGATAATTTTCTTCTTCTTCTTCTTCTTCTTTTTTTTTTTTTTAACTATTTCTCCCTTTTAATTTTGTCTCTTCTCTCCTAATACTAATTTTAGACCAATGGTGACTTCTTGGGTCTATTTTCTGAATATTTCTCCATATTTCCCATTTTTTTGTCCTGTTTTGGGAGACTTCTTTATTTTCCAGTTTATAAACTGTGTAAGTGGGTTGTGTGTGTCATTACTCTAGCTTTCCTGTTGGGGACTGGATGTGAAGCATGCAGGTTGGGGACACACTGCCAAAAAGTAGAGTTTTACTCTGAGCACAGTGTATGATCGTGTATTTCACCTCTAGATGATGTTGTCTTTCTTTTCCTGCCCTCTGTCCCTCAGAGATGGCCAGAGTTGCCTCTGCTCTGCTTCTCACGAGGGCCCCACTAGGGGCCTCACTAGGATGTTTCCCTAGGCAGGTTCTTCCTCACAGAGACATTCTCACTCATTATCCCAAATCCAAAGCTGAATCCTCCAGCAAGTGTTAAGGTGGAACGATAGGGGGAGGAGCCTATCGGTCTTGCTGTGTCTGATGGGACACTGCTTGAATTGTCCTGGCCACTCCTGACCCCACCTCTACCACTTTGGCTCTTCCTAAAGTCAATGCAGAGCTTGGAGTTTTAGGGTATGGCATACTTGGGGCTCTGCAGTCAGACAACCTGGATTCAGATCCCATCTCTGTTGCAAGTCAACTCTGTGAATCTATATGTGAATCTACACTGAATCTGATCTGTAAAATGGGGATTATAATAATGCAGGCATCCATAATTGGCATCCAATAAGTGCTCAGTTATTCTTAGTGCCCGAGAAAACTATGAACTCTGATATGCTGAACTGTGATTTTATTTGCTTTTTTCCTCTCAATCTGATCCTGCCTATTTTCTTTTTAGATTTTTTACCAAAATAGAAAATGTACATTATTTTAAAGAGCACTTTGTAAGTCTTGTAACTGGAAACCAGCACCCCTTGTTCCATCCTGCCCCTCTCTCAAGCATCATTTCCTAGAAGCCACCAGTTGCAATCCATGAAAGTTTTTTTATTATTTATCACTAAGTTTCCAAGAAGCATTATTATAATGTCTTTCACTACTTCTCAGTTTTATTTATTTTTGACTTCCTACTGTGAAACAAGGGTTAGTGCTCATACTTTTCCCCACGCCTCATTCCACTCTCCACTGAGATAAGATACACATTTATTCCCATTATTATTACATGTAAATATTATTCCACAGCTTGAAGCTGAGCTCTAGTGTCTTGGGATGAACATTTCTTTACTTATTCACCCTTCTGGTTCTTTCTAGGATTAATAATCATTTTGTAATTTATTCATTAATATTTTTTTCTATTTTTTGGCCATGCAGCATGAAGGATCTTAGTTCCCTGATCAGGGACCGAACCTGTGCCTCTTGTAGTGGAAGCACACAGACTTCACCACTGGACCACCAGGGAAGTCATTTAATGTTTCTTAGAGAGAGTGCATGCTCAGTCATGTCTGAATTTTTGTGACCCCCATGGACTGTAGCCCACCAGGCTCCTCTGTCCATGGAATTTTCCAGGCAAGAATACTGGAGTGGGTTGCTATTTTCTTCTCCAGGGTATCTTCCTGACCCAGGGATTGAACCCACTTCCCTTTTGTCTTCTGCATTGGAAGCAGATTCTTTACCACTAGTGCCACTCGGGAACGTTTCTATATACCTATAATAAATCTATCCCCAAACTTTCCTCTCAAAAGTCACCACCCACTAGGTTAAAACATACTGTCTGATGTATAGGTTTTGCTTTCTTTTGGCATCATCTCTCCTGGAGTCCTCTGCTCCCCTGTAGATTGCCCCCGTTGCTCTTAGGGCCTGCAGCACGCTGCCATCCTTGGACTTCTCTTCACCATCATCCCAGGAATCCTACCACTCCTCTCCCCAAAACTGGATGTGAAGGAAAAGGTCTCCATCTGATTCCTGGCCCTTCAGTGTTAAGCACATTCCTGTGTCTCTCAGTATCAGTCAGGTTCTTGCCAGCTTGGCACACAAGGGTTCGCTGGAAGGCCAGAGGGACTCAGGATGGACGAGAGCCCTCAGTAGTAGGAACCAGAGGCTCCAGAGACTGGAACAATCTGCCCAGAAGGCCCCCACCAACTCTGATGCCCGTTGTGAACAGTTTGGCCTTACTCACTGGGGATTCAAAGCGCTGACTGACCAAGCCAAAGGCCTTGTGGATACATCACTTACATCCTAACAATCCACTTACACTCTAACATTGCCACCACCATTTTTTCCTCTCAGATAGGGAGGGGCATTAGAAACTGGACAGCCAAAACAAATGGACATGTCTACTGTACTCTTTGAGTCTGTCTCCCCATCTACACAATAATAAAATAATAATAATATCAGTTTATAAAAGATATGTAGCTTGGAGATTAGATGAGATGATAGGAAAACAATACAGTGCCTGGCTCATGATATATTTTTTATAGATGTTGGTTTGATCTGGGCAGGAGGATGAAAATATTCTATGTGGATGGAGTGATAGAAGCCAAGACTGAGAGGCCAGAAACTCTGAAAGGAAACAGCTGAGGGACTGTGGGGTTCCCTAGCATCGAAAGCAGATTTGGGGAGGAGGGGCAGGGCCCTGTCCTGTTTGGGCAGCAGCCACTGAGAACGGTTGCACTTGGCCTCCCAGGCCTTTGCTCTCCTGGACGCAGCTGCTCAGAAATGGGTCAGGACCTGAGCTCAGCTGAGATGGAGTCAGCATGCAGCCTGGGAAAGGAAGAGCAGGGGCCCAGAGAAGGAAAGCCAGGTACATGGAGGTCAGGGATCAACCAGGCGTGTAGAAACAGCCACTCGTGGACTGATCACGGCTGGCCCTTAAGGTTCTCCTCAAGAGAAAAAGGGGAATAAATGCTCTCCTCCCACCTTTCCCTGCTGGGTCCAACCACTTTACCAACAAAGAGGAGTAGAATGTGGAGGAGGAGGGCAGAGCCGGTTGGCAAACACAGGAAAGTGAGCTCCTAGCTGCAGCTCAGCAGCCATGAATGCTAAGCCATCTAGCTTGGAGAGGCCTCCCTGCCCTTCCTCCAGGCTCTCAGGGACCATTCCTGCTACCTCTGGGCTCGCTTGGGGGGGCTCTGTCCAGGCCGTGGCCTGGCCCCAGGCATAGGAGGCTGCTATTTGTTCCCAGGACATCTCCTCTGCTTGGCTGTGAGGCCCCTGGAAGGGCAGGGCTTCTGCCTCCTCCCTCTCAGGACCTGGCTTGGGATGTGCACCAGGAAATGTTTTGAAGTGTTTTGTTGTTGTTGTTTAGCCACGCCACACAGCATGTAGGACCTTAGCTCCCTGTGAAAGTGAAAGTCGCTCAGTCCTGTCTGACTCTTTGCAGCCTCCAGGCCGGAATACTGGAGTGGGTAGCCTTTACCTTCTCCAGGGGATCTTCCCAACCCAGGGATAGAACCCAGGTCTCCCGCATTGCAGGCGGATTCTTTACCAGCTGAGCCATAGGAAAGCCCAAGAAAACTGGAATGGGTAGCCTATCCCCTTCTCCAGTGGATCTTCCCGACCCCGGAATCGAACCAGGGTCTCCTGCATTGCAGGCAGATTCTTTACCAACTGAGACATAAGGGAAGCCCTGATCAGGGAGCAAACCCTGTTCACTAGTCCCTGACTAGGGATCAAACCCTTGTCCCCTGCAGTGGAGGCATGGAGCCCTAACCACTACATCACCAGGGAATTCCAGGAAATTTTTAAACATATCTACCTATTTGACTGCACCAGGTTGTAGTTGTGGCATGTGGGACCTAGTTCCCTGACTAGGGATCAAATGTGGGTTCCCCGTTATCAAGAGTACAGAGCCTTAGCCACTGGCCCACCAGGGAAGTCCCCAGAAAATGTTTTTAGAATGAATGCAGCTGGAAGTGAACTGAACCTTGGATAAATGGAGAGGAAAGGAAAAAATGTATTTCAGAGACTGTGGCAGGAACAATATGGCTGGAGAGATAGGGCACAAATGACAGACTGACTTGAAAGAGGGAACCATCTGGTTTGGTTGTTTTTTTTTTTTTTTTTGGCTATACTGCACTGCATTTGGGATCTTACTTCTCAGTTCCCTGACCAGGGATCCAACCCGCACCCCCTTTTCAGCAGAAGTGTGGAGTCTTAACCACTGGACCACCAGGGAAGACCTAGTAACCAGGTGTTTTGGGAGGGAAGCGGACGTTTGTGCTTTCTCAAATATTTTCTCTGGTCTGGAGAGAAAGGTGTAATTATTCCCATTTTACAGATGAGGCAGCTGAGGCTCAGAGAGGGAAAGTGGCCTGCCCAGAAAGTGGCTGAACAGGAATACAATTAGACCTGTCTAATTACTGAGCCTAGAGAAGAAGATGATGGAATTCATAGCCCTAAAGGTGGGCATAGTTTGATGTCCCTGGCCAAGGACCCAGTGCCCATGTCACCAAGCTCATGCCTAAACAGAAGGAGACAGCATGTGCTTCATTCCTGATTCCACAGGGTGACCCCTGTGCTGGCTCAGGAGGGCATCGAGGCAGTAAATGGCAGGTGGTTTCATTCACCCAGCCCTTGATACATACAGCTACTCCCAGTTAAAGTGCTATCTTTCCCTAACCCACGTCCTGCTCTCCTGGTCCTCTTCTTTCAAGTTTGAATCAAGCTTCTCCTACCCTCAGGCCCCTCAGGATGCCTGCTGAGTTGACTTGACACTTGACGGGGCATCAAACCTCTCCCTCCTCTACTAGCACCTGGCCACAGGGGGTGCCCTTGAATGTTTGCAGAGTGAATGGGTGTGCGCATGTGCCTGGGAAGTCCCTATCCTGCAGGCTTCCAGAGAAAGGCAAAGCACCTGATGCCCCAGACCTTTCCTGTCTCTCCTCCCCTGCCCTGCTCTGTCCCATTGATGAGGTCAAGGCCTTGCTAAGTCCAGATAGCCTAGAAGTCAAATCAGCCACCTCCGTCTGCAGAAGCCAGTGGGCCTCCCAGGCAGGGTGGCCAAGTCTGCCCCACCCCCGACCCTGCCCGGCTGGGCGTGGGAGAGCAGAGGGCACAGGGCAGGGTGCGCAGGGCTGAGGAACCAGGCCACAGGGCCACCTTTGAGAAAAGAAGGCTACCTGCCTACCATCTACCCAGGAGGCAAGCCAGCTGGGGAGGAACCACCTGTGCCCTCTCCTGACCTGCTGTGAGAGCATAAGAAAGCAGTCAGCCCTGGACCCTCTGTCAGATGCCTGCAGTCCAGTCTTCACTGGACACTTGCTTAGAGCCAGGCTGGGAGTGGGTGGGTTGTAAAGATGAGTAAGATCCATTTTTTCCTCTAGGGGACCTCACAACAGACATTTAAGGGACACTAAAATATAGCAATACTCACTGAGCACTTAAGCGCCAGACACTGATCTAAGTGCACAGATACCCATAACTAATGAGATGGTCACAAAAATGCATGGGGATAATGAGGCACAGAGAGATTGAGAAGGTTGCCTGGGGGGTTTCCCTGGCCATCGTGCTTCCGTTCAGTGTCTGATGAAATCACTCCACCCCAAGCACAAAATGCATTTCTAGATGGTACCTCCCTAGGCAATGTGTTTGGCAGGTACAGAGGAAAGAGCACCAAACTGAGAATCAGGCGGGGGCCTGGCTTTAATCCTAGTTCTGTCTCTTACCAGCTGTGTGACCTTGGGCAAGTCACCTCTCTTCTCTGAGCCTCAGTGTCTGCATCTGAAAAATGACCAGGCTAGATGGGATGATAGATAGTGACCCTTACCGCTACAGCAGTTTTGACTAGTTTGCTGTGTGTCAATCCAAAAACATTCACTTTGCCTTGGACAAGGACGTTGCTGCTGCAAAACAGATATTAAGCATGAGATGGCAAGGTGACGTGTAGGTGCTTGGGCAACACAGCTGAGCCCAGCCTTGCATTCATCGTAGTGCAGGGTCTGGCCATGTGAAAGACGACCCTTCCAGATGATTCCAGCCCCCAGCCATTCAAGTCACTCCCACCCATTCAAGTCTCCTTAGTTGAAGCACCAGACATCCTAGAGCAGAGATAAGCCACATATGCTGTGCATTATCAGTGTTTCTAACCCTCAAAACATGAGTGGAACAAAATTGCTTCATGCCACAAGGCTGGGGTGGTTTGTTACATAGCAATAGATAACAGGAAATGGGGGAGGAGGTGTTTGAAGGGTGGTCTGAGGGTGACGGTTTCACCTTATGCTGGAGCAGCTTTAGTAGTGGGTATCCTCCTGAGCCCACTGACTTAGTGAGCCACCTCTGGTCTTGGATATTATTCTACTCAAGGTAGCCTGGTGCTTTTGGGAGAGGTGGCTCAAAGCCTGTGCTGTCCTGGAATGTTCTCAAGTTTATGGACAAGGAAGCCAGGGCATCTTTCTAGAGGCTGTCATAGACGAGTTGGGGGGTGGGGGAGGGTTGGTTCATCTGTACCTCTCAGCACCCCAGTATCCAGGAAGGCTAAACTGGGGACAGGGAGTTGTTCATGTGAGTAGAGATCCTCTGTGTGTGTGTGCTCAGTCATTAAATAGTGTCAGACTCTTTTCAACCCCATGGACTGTAGCTTGCCGGGCTCCTTTGTCTATGGGAATTCCCAGGCAAGAATACTGGTGTGGGTTGCCATTTCCTCCTCCAGCAGATCTTCCCAACCCAGGGATCCAACCCGAGGCTTGAAAGTCTCCTGCACTGGCAGGCGAGTTCTTTACTGCTGAGCCACCTGGGAAGCCCCAGAGAGATCCTCTAGGTGCATCTTATACTCTTTCTCATTTCAGCCCCACCGTAGTTCTGTTAGATGCTGTAAGAAGGGGTGTTTGCCTACTTTACTGATGAAGAACAAGTTCAGGGACTTCCCTGGCAGTCCAGTGGTTAAGACTTCCCACTTCCACTGCAGGGTGTGGGGGTTCCATCCTTGGTGGGTGAACCTGCATGGACAATAAAAAAAAAGAAAAAGAAAAAAATCACACATTAATTAAAAAAAAAAAAAGTTCAAGTGCCATGACCAAGACTGGGCACGGCAGAGCTTGAACCAAATAAAAGACTGAATCTGTAGCGCTGTTCTCTGGGACTATCTTAAGGAGCCGCCTGGATGGCCTAGGAGGGAGGTTCTGGGAAGGGGCCTTCATTTCTTTAAACAGCCTCTTGTCTTGAAATAAGACCACTAAACTTGATTTACATTCTGTTTCCATTTCCTTCCACCACCCCCTCCACTCTCATTCCTTTTTCCTCCCGGGATTTTTGGCAGGAGGAAGAGAGGAACACTCCACTCCCCAGTCTTTCACTCGGGAAGGCAGCGGGGTGATGCGGAGATTCATTCACCAACGTGCCAGGCAGGGCCGGGGGCACTGAGGCCAGGCCGTTCCCAAGCGAGGGTGGGGGTGAACGGACGGGGAAGTGAGGAGGAAAGTGTTCCCCCACCCCCATCACGGCCCCCACCGCACTGTGAACAGTGGATGGTAAAATTTCCACTCTGGCTAGGAGGAAGGAAGAGGCCTGCTCCCTGGTGGGACTTCTCTCACGGTGCGTGCGTGGAAGCGGGGGACAAGGAAATACCACTTTCTAAGTGATCTTGCCAGGCTATATCTACTGTATCATCTCATGTATACCAATTTCCAGGTTAGGCCTGGAGAGCTTAGCTGACTTGTTCAAAGCCTCAAAGCATATAAGCGGCAGAGTCCGTGAAAACGCCAGGTCTTGCGACTGGCTCTCGCCCCCTCTCCTGGGAACCTCGGCTTTTGGAGGTGCCCGATCCGACCTGTCGGGGAGGCTTGCAGCCCTCACCCCAGGGTGCCCCGAGGGGACTCCCGGCAGGGGGCGCTCCGAGCCGGGTCTCGGGCCTCCGGGCGCGCCTCCAGCCGGCGCCTGGGACGGGACCCGCCGCCCCGCCTCCTCCGGGGCTCTGCGGGCGGGCGGGCGCGCAGGGAGCAGAGCAGATCCGAGAGCAGCGCGCCCCGCCGGGCCCCCGGTGCCCACCGCATCCCCGCGCCCGCCGCCGCGCAGCCTCCCGCCGTGAGTAGCGCCCGTCTGTGGGCTCAACGGGCGGGACGGGGTGCGTGGTCCGGGGCTGGGCTGGAGGGGGCAAATTGCTCCGGGGCGTTAGCCGCCTGTTCCCTGTCGCCGCCCCTCCGGGTATGGCTAGTCTTGGCCTTGGGCGCTCTGGCCGCCTCTCGACCTCCGGGACCTGACTGCTGGGCCCCTAAGGCCGGCTTCGAAGTCTGGCCTTTTGACCAGAAGGATCCGGTGGGAGCGACGGGCAGACCGGACGCCTAGGGGGGAGATGGAAGAGAGACTTCCATCAAGTTAGGACTCCTTGACGGGGGAGAGCACCCCAGATTTCCGGGAGGAGAGGGGATCTGGGCTTCTCAGCATCCTACACTTCACTTACCTCCTTCTCCTTGTGCGAGGAGCTGATGCGAGGAGGCTTCTCCATCCGTACCCAGTCAGCTTTCTCAGTGGCAGAAAGAAGCTGTGGTCCCCGACGTCTGGAGCCTGGGATGGGGCATGGTTGGGGTGGGCAGGGGGCCAGCCAGTAGGTCTGCAGCAGGCTGGGGTTTTGACCCCAACGTATTGTCAACAGTTGACCTGACTCTGGGCTAGGCATTGTGGGCGGCTCATGGCATGTGTGGATCTGGCTGATCCTCACTGTAACTCTGCAAGGTGGAGGTTAGTCTTCTCGCTTTGGGGAGGAGAGGTAGCCCAGAGGTGAGCATGGAGGCCATACAGGTGGTGGTAGGTTAGGAGGGCGCACTGGAAGAGAGGATGCCTGACTGCTGCCTCACTGGCAGGTGGGAAGGTCCCAGGGACAGGTGAAGAGAGCACATGCCCTGCTCTTTGAGAATCCAGTGGGCGTGGCGGGGGCAGCTGGAGCCTGCTGCTGTGTTTTCTGACATTGTGTTTCTCACCTGCTTTGTATATGGCCTTCCTTGGGAGAGTCCTGATGCCTCTTCACTATTGCTTCTGGTCCTGTTCTTCCCCAAACCACCCATCTCCAGAGATGTGTTTTTGGCTTCTGAAGTGGTTCCATTCTGCAGCCTTGAGAGAGGCTTGGGCAGGGGCACAGGGGTGTGTGGATGTGAGTGGGTATGGGACAAGTTTTCCAGTGGTAGGAAGGAGACCTGAACTGACCCTGACCCACTCCCTGTTCAGTTCAGTTCAGTCGCTCAGTCATGTCCGACTCTTTGCGACCCCATGGACTGCAGCATGCCAGGCTTCTCTTCCATCACCAACTCCCGAAGCTTGCTCAAACTCATGTCCATCGAGTCAGTGATGCCATCCAACCATCTCATCCTCTCTCATCCCCTTCTCCTCTCACCTTCAATCTTTCCCAGCATCAGGGTCTTTTCCAGTGAGTCAGTTCTTCACATCAGATGGCAAAAGTATTGGAGTTTCAGCTTCAGCATCAGTCCTTCCAGTGAATATTCAGGACTGATTTCCTTTAGGATGGACTGGTTGGATCTCCTTGCTATCCAAGGGACTCTCAAGTGTGCTCAGGGGTGTGTGGATGTGACTGGGTGTGGAACAAGTTTCCCACTGGCAGGATGGGGACCTGACCCTGACACCCTCCCTGAGGCCTCCCCAGTTAGATGTGGGAATGAGCAAGCAGGCTGCCCAACAGAGCTGGACCTTCACCAGGAGGATAGTTTTCTTATGTCCACTTAGGCAGGCGGCTGAGCTTCTCTGAGTCTAAGCTTCCTCATCAGAGATAGGGGTGTGTCACAGCCTCCAATGTATGGAGGTGTGCTGTAATGTCGGATGCCCCTCCCCTCTGTTGACAGCTTCCTCAGAGCCTGATTGTGATGATTCTTCATGGGAGAGGGTGAAAGGGGATGATCGTGGTCCCATTTTACTTGCGCTGGGTGAGGATCTCTGAGAATTCCGCAGGGTGGGCTGGGTCTCATGAGGGAGGGACTTAGTAAGGTTGAAATTGCCTTATGAGATAATCCTTCAGCCTTGGAGGCCCTCTCCTAGGTTGCTCCTCAGGAGACCACTGGCCTCCCAACCCAGGAGCCCCTGTTGGAGGGTTGAGGTACTGTTGACAAAAGCCAGGGAAGAGCAGCTTATGTGGGCTGTGTGACTTTCAGCAAGTCCCTTCTGTCTGGACCTCAGTTTCCTCCTCTTGCAAAACAAGTGGGTTTGACCAGACAGCCATGGGTTTCAAACTCCTCCCACCCCTGAATTCTTACACAGAAACCTAACGTATAGTGTGGATCAAGTGGAACTTCTCTAACTTCCCTTCCTCATGCAAGTGGCTTCTGAGTGGAGACTAGAAGTCCTCTAGGTTCCTCGAGGTCCCTTTTTATGAGGTTCTAGGAAGTCTGTGATATGCAGATGACACCACCCTTTTGGCAAAAAGCGAAAAATAACTAAAGAGCCTCTTGATGAAAGTGAAAGAGGAGAATGAAAAAGTTGGCTTAAAGCTCAACATACAGAAAACTAAGATCATGGCATCTGGTCCTATCACTTCATGGCAAATGGATGGAGAAACAGTGGCAGACTTCATTTTTGCGGGCTCCAAAATCACTGCAGATGGTGACTGCAGTCATGAAAGTAAAAGATGCTTGCTCCTTGGAAGAAGAACTATGACAAACATAGACAGCATATTAAAAAGCAGAGACATTACTTGTTCAACAAAGATCTGTCCAGTGGTCATGTATGATGTGAGAGTTTGACTACAAAGAAAGCTGAGCACCAAAGAATTGATGCTTTTGAACTCTTGTGTTGGAAAAGACTCTTGAGAGTCCCTTGGACTGCAAGGAGATCCAACCAGTCCATTCTAAAGGAGATCAGTCCTGGGTGTTTATTGGAAGGACTGATGTTGAAGCTGAAACTCCAGTACTTTGGCCACCTGATGCGAAGAACTGACTCACTGGAAAAGACCCTGATGCTGGGAAAGATTGAAGGTGGGAGAAGAAAGGGACGAGGGAGGATGAGATGGTTGGATGGCATCACCAACTCAATGGAGATGAGTTTGGGTAAACTCTGGGAGTTGGTAATGGACAGGGAGGCCTGACGTCCTGCAGTCCATGGGGTCGCAAAGAGTTGGACACAACTGAGTGACTGAACTGAACTGAACTTTCAGAAATGTTGCCTAGTCTTAGGGTTGGTGGCAGGAATGTGAACTCTGGAGATTCCACTAAGGAAAATGTGGGCATTAAGCTGGGCCTTGGCTGTGGAATGCCTGGAGCCAGTGGCCTGGGCCCCTAGCCAAAGGTTGTAGTAGTGCCCTCTGCAGTGTGGTTTTATCTTTTGGGGGCCAGAAAGGTCCCTGCTTCTGGGTCCTTCTCTGGGTCCTAGGTGGTGACTAATTCCACCTCAAAATGTCTCCCCTTTGGTTTCATGTTTCTAAACTGGTAATATGCAAATTCATCTTGGGAAGCAATGTTAGGAAGGGGCTTTAAGTTAATAGCTGTTTTTACTTGATGAGCTTTCTGATGAGCAGCAACCTTGAGAATGACAGCTGGGACACTACATTTAAATCAAACATTTTGGAGTGCCTGCTGTGTACCAGCCCCCACAAGGGGATAGAGGTGAGAATGTCATAACTCTTGCCCTCATGAAGCTCCAGTAGGTAGGAGGGAAGGAACTCATATTTGTTGGAACCATCCAGGGACTATTAAAAACACTTTACATATGTTATCTCATTTGTCCCATAAAGCAGATATTAGACTCATTTTTAATTATTTAAAATTTTGATTGCACACAAAATAAGGGTACGCATGTATATCAAGAAACAGCATTAGCAGCACTCAGAAAGCTCCTTGTGTCCCCTTTCAGACACAGTCTCTGACCCAGGCGTGACCACTATCCTTGTTTTACCTAAAAGAGAATCACACTTTTATGTCTGTTTTCTTTCATTCAACACTATGTTTGTGAGTTTCATCCATATTGTTGCAGGGAGCAGTAGTTTATTTATTTTTATTGTTATATAATAATTTCATTGTATGCGTATAATTCTATCCATTCTTCACTTGATGGCTATTTGGTTGTTTGCAATTTTTAGATATTACTAATAGAGCAGCTGTGAATGTTCTAATGTGGACCGTTTTAGAAACCATCTACATGCATTTCTCTTAGGCATGTCCATAGATACTGCCCAAGAGTTTTCCAAAGTAGTTGTCCCAGTGAATACTCTCCTAAGCAGTGTTGGAGGGTTCTCCAAATATTCACTAACAGTAGGCATTGTCTGGACTCATTCTCTTTCTTTTCTTTTTTTAAAAAAGATATTTATTTGGCCGTGTTGGGTCTTACTTGTGGCACTCAAGATCTTTAGTTGTGGCATGCAAACTCTTAGTTGCAGCATGTGGGATCTAGTTCCCTGATTAGGGATGGAACCCAGGCCCTCAGCGTTGAGAGTGTAGTCTTAGCCACTGGATCACCAGGGAAGTCCCTAGACTCATTTTCTATGTTAATTTGCAGCTCAAAAAAGTTGTACCGTGCTATGTGTGCTAGTAGGTGGCAGAGCTGGGATTCAAACCCAGGCCTGTGTGCCCATGTAGCCTGTGCTTTCTCCCTTTGGGTTACGCATTGACACAGATTTGATATGAACCAGAACATGGTAAACTCTAACCCTAAAAATTTGTAAAGAACCCTCTGTGAGAATTTATTTTATATTTTGCATTTTTATTAATTTATTAATTTTAAAAATATATATATATATTTATTTATTTTCTTTACATTATTGTGTTAATTTAGCCATACATTAAAGAGAAGAATTTTTCATCTGTTTTGTAAGGAAAAGAGTCATGGAGGCTCATTGAGATGGTGATGTTTGAGCCTGGCTTTGCAGGAAGGGAAGAGTTTTACTTGGAGGGCTCTCCAGGTGCCCTCCCCCCATCCCCATCCCCTCTGCCATGAAAAGGGCCCAACTTGAGCTGGGGTGTAGCAGGGGTAAAAGTTTTGGAGGAATAGGAAAAGTCTACTGGGGCTATAATAGAGGATTTGTGGGGGAGGAGCTATGCTGAAATGTTGAGTTGGGGCCCAGCTGGTGGGCCCAGTTTGAGCTTAGTTGGCTCCCTTAGTCCCCATCTTCTGGTCACCCAGGATGTGAGCACAAGGCAGGGGCTCATGGTTTAGTTGGGGAGGCAGGACAGTTTCAAATCCAGCTCAACTCCTGATAGCAAATGCAGCTGGCCTCTAGCCAAGGAGGATCTCAGCTGTTTCTGGGACCACTCTCAGGGTATCTGCCAACAGAATTTTTTCGGAGTTTTCTGCTTTCATAGAACTGTGGGAAATTAGTAGCTACTCTTACCTCCACCCCCAGGATCCGGCTCAAATGGTCTGTTTGGAAGTATTTTTGCAGCAAAAAGAAGCTGATAGGTAGCAGTCCTGCCACCCTCTGCCTAGTCTTAGGAATCTTGCCAGGATGGGGGTGGGGGTGAGGGGAGCCGAGCTTTTGATCTGGCCAAGCCAAACTTGCCAGAATCCCAGTTCCTTTTCCTCAGAAGGGAACAGAATTGGTCTCAGTGGCTGTGGGAAGCAGAAACACAGTGACCTGGGAATGAGTCAAACAATAGCAATAATCATCCTTATTTGCCCAGCAGTTGATGTCTTTATCACAGGGGATCCTCACTTGCATGTGTGAAGTAGCTGATATAGATGCTATCACCCCAGGTTACAGATGAGGAGGACTGAGTCCCAGACAGGGAGCCAGACAGCTATGGGCCTCATGGCTGATACATACCTAGACTAGCCTAGGACCGAGGATCCTGCTCCTCTCAGGATTCCGTACTTGGCAGGCCCTGGCTGAGCAGAGTGAAAGCAACCCATAGGAGGCTCTGATGGACAGGCAGGAGATTGGCAGGTGACCCTGAGAGTAAGACCTGGGAGTCAGGCCAGTTCCACCTGGAGGTCTTTAGGGATGTGTGTGCCTCAGTGGAAGGGAGAGAGGCAGGTGGCATCTTGGTACCAGAACTCTGGTTTGTAGAGGGCAGAGGAAAGAGTCTGAAATACAGACATCACCTGAGAGTTAGAACAGCTCCAGCCACGTGGCATTGATGAGGTGTGCCCTTATGTAATGGCGCCTCCACCCAGTGTAGTGGAAACATTTTGGGGCTCACAGGCCCTGGGCGTGGTTGGTATCTGATTGCCAGGCAGAAGACAAGCTGCCAGGGCCAGCCAAAATGAGCTCTGAGAGGCCTGTGCTAATGACTCTTGAAAGATGCATCCACAGGTAGCTGGTTTTTAAATTTGTTCTTGTTTTTATTGGAGTGTAATTGCTTTATAATGTTCTGTTAGTTTCTACTGTATGGCAAAGTGAATCAGCTACATGTATACACAGATTCCCCTTTATTGGGTTTCCTTCTCATTTAGGTCACCCTGAGCACTGAGTAGAGTTCCCTGTGCTATACAGTTGGTTCTCATTAGTTATCTATTTTACATAAACTATCAATAATGTGTATTTGTCAACCCCAATCTCCCAATCAATCCCATCCCCCCCTTCCACCTTGGTATCTGTGTATTTGTTGTCTACTTCTCTGCCTCCATTTCTGCTTTGTAAAGAAGATAGTCTACCATTTTTTCCAGGTTCCACATATATGTGTTAATAGACAAAATGTGTTTTTCTGATTTCCTTCACTCTGTATGACAGTCTCTAGGTCCATCTACGTCTCTACAAATGACCCAATTCCATTCCTTTTTATGGCTGAGTAATATTCCATTGTTTATATGTATTCATGGGTAGCTGGTTTTATCTTTGTGTTGTGTTTACTGGCTACCGGGCCGTGCCCTTAGAGTGCTGTCCAGGCTGGCATGTGGCTGTCCCAGGACTAGGGGGCTCCCTGGGGCAGGAGGATCCCAGGGCAGGATGCAGACGGTCTCTTCTGCGGGGATGCTCTGCGTGGCTCAGAGTTGTCCTGAGGTTCTCACTAAGGTGCCCTGGACAGGCAGAGTTAGCGCCACATTGCAAACAAGGAAACAGGCCTCCCACTGACAGGAGATGAGGTCACAGAGCTAGTTGTGGGCAGAATTGCAGCCAGATCCTCAGGTTTCTGACTCCTGGTGCCTATTGTTATTTGCCACACCTCCTCTCCCATCTTTCCCTTAGGGCAATGAGTGAACTGCAAATTAGTTCAGACTCAAAATTGGGTGGTACAGCCCCTGAGGGAGCTGAGGTCATGACAGTCCCTTACCTTTCTACTGCTGTTTGTAGTTTATAAAATAATATCCTGATTTGAAGTGATTTGTACAGTATCAACCCCCTTTTACAGATGAGGGAGTTAAGACTCTGCAATTTAAATGACTTAGGTAAAAGTGGGACTTGAACCTGAAACTTTTTTTTTAATAATTTTTTTAGCTTTATTGACGTATAATTGATATATAACACTGTAAGATATTTAAAATGTACATCATGTTGATATGATACACTTATAGATAGTGAAAGTATTCCCCTCATCTAGATAATTAACATGTTTATCACCTCACACACATTTATCCTTTTCTTGTTTTTGGTGAGAACATTTGTTTTCCTCTTTCAAGAAGTTTCACTTATTCTGACTCAGAACTGAGTTCTTTTTTTCCTGCATCACAGCTGCCTCTTTTCTCAGTAGACCTGAATTTCTTGAGAACAAATCACCCAAGTTGCCCATGGCTCTGTTTTCTCTGAACATGTTCAGAGCAGATCTGCCTCCTTAACAAACTTGAATTAATATAAATCAAGTAAGAACCATACATCATTGGTCACAGGTCCTGAGGAAAGGCTCGCTCAAGCCTGTTCTTGAGGAATGAGGGCTGTGAGTTACTCTTCAATTATTAGCCATTTTCTTTAGGGCGTGAAGTCAGACTGGTACCAATGTACACATCTGTCCTAACCTCGGGGTTTCTGCTGTTTCAGGGCTGTACGCTCCAGGCCTCAATGAGGAGCCCAAACATGGAGACGTTCAAGCAGCAGAAGGTGGAGGATTTTTATGACATCGGGGAGGAGCTGGGGAGGTAAGTGGCTGTGAGAGCTGTACTGGTCGGTAGATCTTATAGGTCACGGGCTGTCACAGGACTTGTGGAAGTCTTTACGAACAATCCAGAGAGTGAGTGATTCATTGTCCTGGGTGCCTCTGCAAGTAATCTTCTCTCTGGAAATAAAGACTTGCCAGCAGAAGGCACTAGAATTGTTGAGTTCCATGTTTTCAGTATAACCTGACCGACAGTTATGGCGAATCTAAATGACTCTTGTTTTATCAGTTACTTTGCTCCCAAAGCCCTCCCAGGGCTCTGGCCTGAGACCTGACCCATTGGTTCTTTTCTGAAACCCACTTGGGATTCTCCAGGCTCCGAGGCTTTGTTCTGTAAACTCAGAGCCTGAATGGAAGGTGAAATCATCTTCCTGAAAAAAGCTTTGCATCGAGTGACAAGCCACGCAGGGTTGGTTGTGAAGCTTCCTCGGATCTGAGTTATTGGGTGCATTTACAGGTGTGCTAAACCCACAAAATGGACAGGGATAAGCTCAGATGTGAAAGTAGTTACTGTCTAGAGAGAAATGAAGATTTTCTGAGGCTCTTTCCTTGTCTCTCATTTATAACAAACCTAGTATTCGGGTGGTGTCTTAATGATTATAGAATACCAGTCCTGGAGTTTGGGTCTCTTAACAATTCATGAAATGGGAATAATTTTTACTGTTGTTTTTCGTGAAGAAACTGTGTTCTAAAGAGTTTAAGAAAGTTGCTCTAAGTTGCTCAGCCAGCAAGAGACATGGCCAAGGTCTGGCCAGTCCAGTCTGTACCTACACACCTGTCATGCTCTCTGATGCACATGGTTCTTGCACACTCAAGTGTACTCACAGTATACCCAGCCCCATCCCTCCACACACACAGCAGAGTAAAATCATGGGGGCTCAGGGCCTTCACTGTATCTGTGGTGTGAACAGGAGCCTTTCCCTTTAAAGAGTTCTTATGTCACAACTCATTCTTTTATTTCCTTTCTTTATTTTTTGCAATTATATGTATATATTTACTTCCTTTTATTTTAAGCATTAGGATCATATTGAATTTATGTTAGTGTTTTACCACAGTTTTAAAAAAATTTTGGCCATATCGTGTGGCCTTTGAGATCTTAGTTCCCCAACCAGGGATCAAACCGATGCCTTCTGCAGTGGAAGCACAGAGTCTTAACCCCTGGACCACCAGGGAAGTCCACTACAGCTGTGAATATTACATCTTAATGTATTATACAAGTTTGTTCATGTCATTAAATATCTTAATGCAATTTTACATCCCCTTGTACATACATGCCTCAATTATTCAGCCTTTTCCCCTACTTTTAAAAATATGCAGTTTCCATTTGTTAAAATTTTCATTACTAAAGCTGCAATGAACATTTCTTAGCAGAAATTTCTGATCCTGTTTTTGATTGTTTCCTTAAAATGGATAACTGGAAACTGGGTCACTGGGTACTTTTATTTTTGAATAAAAACTAGAAAAAGCTTCAAAGCCAGAGGCGCCTTAGTCAGGGAATAATGGAAAGTGCAGTTACGGGAGTTCCCTGGTGGTCCAGTGGTTAGGACTTGGCACTTTCACTGTCGGGCCTGGGTTCGGTTCCTGATAGGGGAACTAAGAGCTAAGATCCTGCAAGACATGTGGCCTGGCCAAAAGAGAAAAGAGAAAGTGCACTTACTTCAAGTTCAGAAAGTGCTTGTCCTGGCTGACTGGCTAGGTCA
Source organism: Antilocapra americana (assembly GCA_007570785.1). NCBI lineage: Eukaryota > Metazoa > Chordata > Mammalia > Artiodactyla > Antilocapridae > Antilocapra > Antilocapra americana. The sequence goes on along the minus strand of ML664176.1, from coordinate 4,115,510 downwards.
GCGAGCAAGTGTCTACAGAGACCCCCGAAGGGGAGATTCCTCAGCATTCTGTCTGAGCCGCTGCCCCTGGCAGTCCAGAACCTGGGAAGGGCTGGGGAGAGGCTGAAGGGCGGGCACCTGGACTCTGCCTCTGAGTGGGAAGCGAGGTTCTCTTTGACTTGGGTGCTTCTCTTGACTTATGATGTCAGGGAGAAAGTGTCCCCTCAGCTACAGACCTTGGCAGGCCCTACCAGTGGCTTCTTAAATTTAATTTTCAAAACTTTTGGGCATGCCACAAGGCATGTGGGATCTTAGTTTTCTGACCAGGGATTGAACCCTCACCCTGTACATTGGAAACTGAAACACTTAACCACAAGAAGTCATCCTGTTGTTCAGTTGCCCGGTTGTGTCTGCCTCTTTGTAACCCCGTGGACTGCAGCACACCAGGCTTCCCTGTCCTTCACCATCTCCCAGAGTTGTTCAAATTCATGTCCATTGAGTCAGTGATGCCATCCAGCCATCTCATCCTTTGTCACTCCCTTCTCCTCCTATCTTCAGTCTTTCCCAGGATCAGTGTCTTTTCCAGTCCGTTGGCTCTTCGCATCAGGTGGCCCAAGTATTGGAGCTTCAGTTTCAGCATCAGTCCTTCCAATGAGTATTCAGAATTGATTTCCTTTAGGATTGACTGGTTTGATCTCCTTGCAGTCCAAGGGACTCTCAAGAGTCTTCTCCAACACCACTGTTTGAAAGCTTCAGTTCTTCAGTACTCAGCCTTCTTTATGATCCAACTCTCATAGCCATACATGACTGCTGGAAAAACCATAGCTTTGACTATACAGACCTTTGTCAGCAAAGTGATGTCTCTGCTTTTTAATATGCAGACATTTTAACATGATGTCTCTGCATATTAAGCTGTCTAGGTTTGTCATAACTTTTCACCCCACTACACTGGAAGCTCTTAAACCACTGGACTGCTAGGGGAGTCCTCTACAGTGGCTTTTGATTCGATGGCCTTGTGTTGGCCACATCCTGTGTTTAGGTGTCTGTGCTACGTGCTCCAGGTACAGAGATGAGCATGACACAGGGAGTCTTTGCCCCTGGAGCTCCAGCCTGGCCATGACTGTGGGCACAACAAGGACAGTGTTGACTGGGATTATCTCGGGTGGGCTGAGAACTGAGTCAGGATGGGTTGTAGGTGTTGGGCTCTGAAGAAGGAAGTAGAAGCAGTTTCCTGTGGAATTCATCTATCATTCCTTCTTAGTTCTGTCTCTCCCTGACTCTGTACATCAGAGATATTAGAACTGGAAGAGACCGCGTGTTTCTGGGTCCTCTACCTACAACAGGGTGTGAAGGCCACATGTACCTCACAGCCTGGGGAGCCTTGGAGGACCACTGCCCCCTACCCCACACACAACCTGAAACTTGCCTTAGATGCTAGCTGGAGACAGGGCAAGTGAAAGACAGCAGAGGCCTAAGGCATTTTTCATGGCTTGCTGTCCTAGGATTTGTGGTCTAGAGGTCAGGTGAGATGGGATGCCTGTAGAGGTCTTTCTTGCAAGCCCCTCATCTGACCGTTGAGGAAACAGAGGCTCAGAGAGAGGAAGGGTCTTGCCTGGGGCCATAACCAGGCTGAACTAGAGCTGCCTTTAGAGGGGGTAGCCCTATCTGTCTTTCTTCCCCTCTTCTTCACGGGCTCACTGTGTGCCAGGCATTGTCTGAAGCAGTGATAAAATAGACATTCCTGTCCCCCAGTGGCTTGTGTTCCGTTAGTAGAGGAAGACAATGAACACATGATGGAGGGGTTGCAAAAGGACACATCACTCCAGAGTGCATGGTGGGCTATGAAAGGAGAGAGTGGGGCACACTGAGAGTGGGGCGCATGGTTGGGATGGCTGCTCCGAGGAAGCGGCCGAGGATAAGTGTGCAGGCAGGGAAAGCAGCACGGACACAGGCCCTGAGGTGGGGGAGCCCGGGCCCTGAGTTGCTGGCCGGAGGCCTGTGTGGCCACGGAACGTGAGCTGGCGACAGGCAGTGCTAGCTGAGCTTGGATGTACAATTAGAGGCCAGCCTGTAAGCTTCCTGCCAACATAGACGGTTTGAGGTTTGTGTGCTTCCTAGCTGTGCAACCTCAGGACAACTTACTTGACCTCTCTGACCCTGAGTTTTTTTGTTTTTGTTTTTTTACCCATGAGATAGAAATAGTAACAGTAGCTACCTCATGATTGTAGGGATGAAATGGGATGCTGAGTCTGCAGCGTTCCTCACAGAGCTGGGTACTAGATGTTGAGTGAACACCTAGTAGAGCTTCTGCCTTTGAGCTTAAACTGCCTTTAAGTTTGGGTGTTAAGACCCCATCTCCCACCTCTAGACCCCCCAGGAGGACAGTGGGGATCTCCCAGGAGGAATAGCAGTAGGGATTGTTCTTACATTTGGGAGGAGCAGTGTGTAAACCTTCTTCGGCTCTCTGCCCTTGCCTAGACTCAGGGCTGTTTCACTGATTTTTGTTCTTGTTCAGTTGCTCAGTTGTGTCTGACTCTTTGCAACCCCATGGACTGCAGCATGCCAGGCCTCCCAGTTCTTCACCATCTCCTGGAGTTTGCCCAAGTTCATGCCCATTGCATCAGTGATGCCGTCCAGTCATCTCATCCTCTGATGCCCTCATCTCCCTCTGCCCTCAATCTTTCTCAGCATCAGGGACTTTTCCAATGAGTCATCCATTTGCATCAGATGACCAAAAACTGGTGCTTCAGCTTCAGCATCAGTCCTTCCAGTGAATATTCAGGGTTAGCTCCTCATTAAATCCTTACTATGCAAAAATGAAAATGAGTGAGAGTTACTGTTCATTTTTTTACCTGTAATGACAGGTGGAGCTCACAAACATCATGTTGGATGAAGGAAGGCAGACTCAGAAGAGTCATACTATATCATCCCGTTGGTGTCAAGTTCAAGACAGGCAGAATGAATTCCTGATGCTAGAAATCAGAATAATGGTTCTTCTTGAGGGACTAGTGGCTGAAAGGGGGCATGAGAGGGACTTTTGTGGGGAGGATATTGTTGTGTTTCTTGATTCTGGGTGCCTGTTTCACTTATGTGTTCATTTCATTCATATGGGTTAGGCCATACTTGTATATGTACATTTTCTCATATGTATATGTATCTGAACTGAAGCCACGTTTTAACAAGGAATCTTTAACTGCACTCCCTGCCCTCTTCTGGCCCCTGAAGTGCATGTTTCCGATGTCTTTGGAAGGCTAGTCTGGGTGTGTATCAGCCATGAGGCCCTTAGCTGTCTGGCTCCCTGTCTGGGACTCAGTCCCCCTCATCTGTAACCTGGGTTTATAGCATCTATATCAGCTACTTCACACATGCACATGAGGATCCACTGTGATAAAGACATCAACCACTGGGCAAATAAGAAGGATGGTTATTGTTATTGTTTGACTCATCCCCAGGTCACTGTGTTTCTGCTTCCCACAGCCACTGAGACCAATTCTGTTCCCTTCTGAGGAAAAGAAACTGGGATTCTGGCAAGTTTGGCTTGACCAGATCAAAAGCTCGGCTCCCCTTACCCCACTCCCATCCTGGCAAAGTTCCTAAGACTAGGCAGAGGTATGCCCTTATCTTCAAAATAAGAGAACATCTTTGAGAAAAGCTGCACAATCCAGCTTTGGATCTGGACTGCGTGCCCTGGCCTGAGAGTCCTGGGCACGGCCCGGGCCCGCCTGGCCCTGAACACCTCACTTGATTTTCTGGCGCACATTCTGGCACCAGCCTCCTGGGGATGCTGGAGGTGGCTGGCTGTTTCTGGGAGCAGTTGGAGAAATGCTGGCCTGCAGTTTCTGGCCTCTCCCAGCCAGGGTAGTCATTGTAGGGTGTAGCGGGGCTTATGAAGAGAAACCCCTCTAACCCTTCGTCTGATAGATGAGGCTAAGACTAGAGAGGGGAAGTGGCTTGTCCAAGGTCACGTGGTGAACGGGTGATAGACGAGGGTGGGAACTGGTGATCTGACTCCCCTAGAGCTCTGGCCACCACACTATAAGGACCCACAAAACACACACTTATTTTTTCTTTAATTTGAATGCTTTTGGGAAGAAGGGGGCATTATTTGGTAGGATAGTCTTTTTTGTTTGACTTTGGGGACAGGTAGCAGAGTCAGAAGGGAAAGTATTTGGGAAGGATTGATGTTCCCTGGGAAAGGGTGCTGGTGGACAGGGCCAGTGATGGCTACCGTGTGTCTAAGGGTACAAGGTAACTTAATGTAAGCAGCATAAAATGATCAGTAGTTTCTTCTTTCCTATGCTTATATTATTTTCTTGCTTTATTGCATTGAGTTGGCCAAAAAGTTCTTTTGGGTTCTTTGTAAGATGTTACAGAAAAACCCAAATGAACTTTTTGGCCAACCCAATATTATTGCATGAATACAAAATTATACAATAACACTGTTGAACTGAATCTCAATAAGAATTTAGTCCAGATCTCCATTTTATAAACAAGGAAAGTGAGACCCAGAGAGGGGAGGTGATTTGTCCAAAGTCACAGAGCCAGCAATGCAGGAAGTGAAACTTAGAGAAGATTTTCAATTCCACTGTGCTAGTTTAAACAAAACAGAGGAAACCTCTCTATATGTAAATAAATTCAAGTTTTATCTACAGTCCTCACCTCTCTCAGGGAGCCTGCCTCCCCAGTGCCCCACTCATCCCATCATCCCCTCCCTGGCTCCCCTGTGAAGAGAGCGGCCAGAGCCCTGATGTTTACAAGAGTCTCCTGTGTGCCAGGCATGCTGCCAGGCACTTAACCTGCAGGGTCCCCTTTTATAGGGACAGGAGCCTTGGGCTACATAAGGAGCCACTCCTCTGAAGCCTCATCCTTTGTAAACAGGCTGAGGAATTCCCTGGGAAAGCTGCCTGCTGGACTTGAGTCTCCTGATGAGATCCTCTGTGGTTAAGATCACCCACCCCACATGCATCTTAGCTAGGGCATCTTCTTTTAGGAGAGAAGGAAAAACCTCCAGGAAATACGTAGAGCTCAGGTGTACCCAGGCTGGGTTCTCAAGCTCGGTCTAGCCATAAAACTATAAAAAATAATAATAACGATGATGATAGTTATTTGGATTTACCTGTCTCTGTCTTTGGGAAAAGGGTTTCCAAGATGAACTTGGAGGCAAAGGGGCTTTTATTATTTCCTCTTTATTTTTTACAAAAGATTTTTTTTTCTTGATGTGTACAGTGTTTTAAAATCCTTATTGAATTTGCTACAATGCTGTTTCTATGTTATGTTTTGTGTTTTTGGCCACAACGCCTGTGGGGTCTTAGTTCTCTGACCAGGGATCAAAACCACCCCACTCATTGAAAGGTGAAGTCTTAACCATTGGACCCCCGGTGAAGTCCCTATTATATCTTTTTAAATAAAAAAATTTATTGTAGAAGTAATGCATGGCATATGTCATAAAGTTGTGAAAAGTTAGAGCAAACCTCCATCTGCCCTCCCTCCAGTCTCACATCCGCAGGTAGACTTTGAAGGTAATTGTCTTCTGTTGTCTTTCCGAACTTTAAGTAAAGCAAGTGTATGCTGACCCAGATGGGATCATACGACCAGAACAGTCTACAACTTGCTTTCCTCACTTAATGAAATACATTGAGTATCTTTTTATAACAGTGTTTATAGATCTATGAGATTTATTTTGGATGAAATCTTTTTTTAAAAACAATAAAACATTTAAGGAGACCAGTTTCAGCCCGTACAAGATTAGCAGCCTTAACCAGTAACTATTTCTGAGTCTTACCTTCTGATCTGTCCCTGGCTATTTCTCACGCCCACACATCCGCTCCTCTTTGGTGTCTGCTTGAGGCCCAGAGTTAACATTCCCCCAAGTGCTAAGCTCCTGGGGGCGGGCTGCAGAGACCAAGGGGAGCCGGGGCAGCGCTCAGGCCCTGGGGTCCCAGAGAGGAGATTAGGCCTATCTGTCATGTGTTTGGACTGAGCTGTCAGCTCTGAAGGCAGGGCCACATCTGCTTTCCTATTCTGAACGCCCTGACATTACTGTCCAGAGGCCAGAAGGCCCCACATCTTCTGTGACTTCTCTCTGCTCTCGGTCTTCCTCACTCCTGGAGGAAAAACTAAACTTTTCCTTCAAGGTCAAGATCAGATGGTGTCTCAAATACTGTTTGATTCTACTTATACGAGATAACTATCAAAGTCAGATTCATAGAATCAGAAAGTACTGTGCTACAGCATAAAGTATATATGCCGTTCTGTGCTTAGTTGTGGGGTGTGTCTGACTCTGCGATATACATATTCTTTTTCAGGCTCTTTTCATTGTAGGTTATTATAAGATATTGAATCTAGCTCCCTGTGCTATGCAGTAGGACCTTGTTGTTTATCTATGTTATATATAGTAGTGGATACACATTGTTGTATTTAACCCTCATTGCACCTTGTAAGGTAGTTCCTATTCCCATTAGACAGATGAAGAAATTCAGCCTCTAAAATGTTAGGTAATTGGCTCAAGAAATACAGATGACCTATTTTATCAAGGAGAAGCCAAGTGGAAAATTCCACTTCATGCAGCACAGCAAATCTCAGAGAAAGTCAGAAATAAAAGCCAGAAATTTCTCTGGCCAGAGCCTCGTCTAAAGTCCTAGCATGGGGTTCTGGTGCCTCTGATCACACACATGGTTAGATTTCCTTCAGCTAGGAAAGTGAAAGAGACCAACCTAAGTTAAGAGTCTAATGCCCTCATGTCAGTTTCTGTGCCGAGTACCTCTCATCTTCCAGAACAATATGAACTGGATCACACTCCCACTTTACAAATGTGAAAACTGAGGCTCAGAGAACTTTTACAGTGGCATGTGGTCACTCATGCCAACAAACTTTCTTACTGCTCACACTGAGCATGCTGTGCTGGGCCCAGGAAACTCTCAGCTTGGTGTTAGTGGCAAGGAAATCTTTTGGGCCACAACAAGCCAGTGGTTTCCAAAAGATGAGTGAGTGTGTGTGGATGAGAATGTGCACATCCGTACTATAGGTCATTGTCATAGTCCAGAGACTCTCCCAGATACCCATTGTGTGCTGGGCACTGTGATGGGTAGTGGAGACTTAGGGCTCAGGCCATGCCCCATAAGAGATTAGGGGGCACAGGGATACTTTCCTCAAAAGCCAATGAAATGGGGACTTACCTGGTGGTCTAGTGGCTTAAACTCCACACTCCCAATGCAGGGGGCTCAGATTCGATCCCTCATCAGGGAGCTAGATCCCATGTGCTGCAACTGAAAGATTCCACATGCTGCAGCTAAAGATCCCATGGGCATTCGTGCGTGCTCAGTCACTTCAGTCATGCCTGACTCTGTGTGACGCTGTGGACAGTAGCCCACCAGGCTCCTCTGTCCACGGGATTCTCCAGGCAAAAATACTAGAGTGGGTTGCCATTTTCTCCTCAAGGGGATCTTCCCAACCCAGGCATTGAACCTGTATGTCATGCATCTCCTGCATTGCAGGCAGGTTCTTTACAGCTGAGCCACCCTGGAAGCCCAAAGATTCCACATACAGTAACTAAGACCTGGTGCAGCCAAATAAATAAATATTTTTAACAATTTAAAAAGCAAAACGAAAGGTTGGAACAGGCCATGAGCTAATAGAGCGCCCCCAGCCTTGCACCAAGTGTTCAGTGGAGGAAGCCGTCACCCTAGGTGGGGCGGCTCTGCATGGTCTCATCCTGGAGATGACGCATAACCACCCCGAGGTCAGGGCTCTGCCAAGGACCGAGAAGCAGCAGGTCCAGGCTTGGGCAGGAAGGCACGTGGAGAGGGTTGAAGGACTGCAGCTGCCAGGAGGATAGGCAAGGGCAGGGGCCCCGAATGACAGAGGCCCTGAAGGAGAGAGGGAGGTGCCTTTATCACTCATTGTCAGGCAAACAAAGCACAAAGCCACTCAAACAAAGTGGCTGCATTGCTCCGGCTTCACTCAGAAGCTAGCACAGGGAGGGAGCATGCTCATTGAGCTGGTTTGCACTGGAAAGCTGCAAGAGCTGGAGGGAGGTTCTGTGTGGAGATAAGTGAAACCATCATGTACCTGTACCTACGGGATGTGCTTTCCTTTCTGCTTATTTATCGTCAGAATGTGCATCTTGTGTTGTGTTGTGTTTTGACTCCACGTTGATTTATAGATACCTTTCCACGTATCCAGAGTCCATATAGCCTAAACATGTCTTTGTTTTAAAATCATTTCAACTTTGATAGAAACATTTTCAGAGTAACAGAACTCCCATATATCCTTTATCCACACACCAGTTTTTAACATTTTGCCACCTCCTCTCTTGCTCTCTCCTTTCTCCCCCATCTCTCTGCTCCTCATCCGGTTCCTCTCCCCTCGTTCTCCTTCCTTCCTGCTTCCTTACCTTCCTTTTTGTCTGTCTACCTACCCACCTGTTGTCTCTGAGCCATTTGAAAATTGAATATGGAGGTTATACCTCTTTCTCTTTTATTCTTCATTACGCGTCTCCGAAGGACGTAGGCCTTCTCTTTCATAACCACAGTACAGCTTTCAAGTTTAGAACATTTCACTCCGATGTAGTGTTTTGGTCTAAACTATCACCCTTGTTCCAATTTTTTCAATTTTCCTGTTTAGAGCAGTTTTCCTCCCTGTGGAATAAGATCCAGTGGCAATTGTGTATTGCATCTCCTTGTCATATCACTTTAGCATCCTTTAATCTGAAACTGTTCCTCAGCTTTGCCTTAACTTTGATGACAAGATAATTTTGAAGAATACTGGCCCTTTAGAACAAATAGATACAGTCCACATATTTTCACTAACTTCATATTAATCTGCTATATAAACATCCCCCATTTACTTAACTCACCTTATTGTTTCTCACAACTAAAATTAAGTGTTTTTATGAATGTATTTGTTGAATTTCCTCTCTCTGCATTATTTCTGCCAAGCCTATTCCCAGGGGTAGAATACCAGGTCAAAGGTTGTGGCTGATTGATAGTAGTTAAAACTAGAAATACTGAACCTGTTTACTAGGTGACCAGCATATTTCCTCCTGGCTTTGCCAGTACTCTTTCGTTGTTTCGGGGTATTTTTGGTAGCTTAAGGGTTTTTGTGAAGATACTTAATGTTTTCACTGTGGAGAAATTTAAAGTAATTGAAGTCTTCTGTGCTTTTCCCTTCATGCCAGATCTTGTTCTCTTTGCTACTTTAACTTTTTTCATGGTGTTTCTATTTTATTTTCATAGATAATTTGATGTTCTGATAGCAACACAAGGTGGGCAAGGCAAATGTAATCATTCCTATTTTATAAGTGACAAAAATAGGCCCCATCAGGGTCCAGAGACAGGGGTCTCCCCTGGAGGTGGTGCTGTCTTCCTTCCCCCAGAAGTAGAGGGGATTCAAGGTCTTTGGGGGGCCCCAGAGCTCCAGCAAAATGTTCCTCTTCTTTGTCTCTACATTTATCTATTTACTTACTTATTTAGCTAGCTAGCTAACTAGTTGCGCCAGGTCTTAGTTGCAGCATGTGGGATCAAGTTCCCTGAGCAGGGATCGAACCTGGGCTCCCTCCACTGGGAGCATGATGTCTTAGCTGCTGGACCACCAGGGAAGTCCCTGTCTCTACTTTTAGAAGCCAGCTGCAATGGTTCTGTAAGAAAGCTTCCTGAGAGATGCTGTTGGGAGAGGCAGTGCTTGGGGAGAGGTGTGTTTTGAGGGCAAAGGAGAGAGTGTCGTTTCCCTGTACTGTCCGTTGCTGGGGAGATCAAGTTGACGGGTAAGAGCCGAGGCCAGCAGTAGGAGTTAGGGCCTCAGGTAACCATCAGCTCAGTAAAGCCCCAGGGCTCTGGCCATGCAGGTGACAGGTCATGTGAGGGGCTCCCACAGAGAAGACGCAGCAGCCTTGAGAGTCTCTCTTGTGGAGATTCCTCCAGCCCCCAGAGCAGTCTTCAACAGCTGTACCCTGCACGGGCTCCTGCCTTATGTAGTCCAGGGGGTGAATGGCCAGGACAGCTCTACAGCCAAACCCAGTTTGCTGCCTATTTTGAGTGGCCCTGGAGTTAAGAATGGGTTGTACAGATGAGCGGTTCCAATAAATTTGTTGGTTGGACGCTAACATTGGACCCCAGTTAAACAAAATGTTACCCCCCTCCCAACCCATTTCATTCTTCTCATTGGAAGACCTATATTACAAAACAAAACAAAATAGTATAAACTCAATTCTTACCATATTTTGAGCTTCATCAATTTAAATTTTATGGAAATTTCATTTTCTCCTTTGTATAATATCCTTGATTTTCATCCTTATCCCTCAACGCCTAAAATATTTACAGTCAGGCCCCTTGTGGGAAGAATATGTCTGCTCCTGACCTACTCCAGTGTCGTTTACTGTTTAAGCAGCAAAATTTTAAAAAAGTGGCTTCTTCTGGGGTGGAAGACAGGATAGAAGCAGGTCAAAGTGAAGGTGCAGTGACGGGAGAGGAGGAAGAAGAGGTGAACCGAGGTCCACCTGCCTTCCTTCTCTGACCTCCGTCTCATAGCCTGAGAGGAGCCTCCCAGAAGCCCGGTTTCAGAACCACTGTCCACGTCTGGGAGTCTGTCCTGTCCTGTCCTGCAGGAAGTGCTGGGGTGGAAGAAGGGAAGAGAGCTCTGGGTATTGGGGACCATGCATCTTTTCTAGAGCAGGTCCTGCTCTGGTCACAGGACATTACCTAATTTAATCCTCTTGCAGCCCTACAGGGTGGTAGGTGTTTCTCCCATTTTGTAGATGAGGAAACTGAAGCTTGGAGAACCTAACTAACCTGCTGAGGGAAGCGTCAGAGCTGGGATTCAAACCCATGACTTCTGACTCCTGGTCCAGCGCTCTCTGTGAGGCACCAAGTTGCCTAGGGTTTTCTTTTTGCCTGTGACCCTCGGGTCCCCTCCAGAGAACAGGGGAGAGGTGGATACTGTTGTTCAGTGCTTTTGCTGGTTTACAGTGGAATCTGCTGAGAGCCCAGTGGTCATTGTTTCATCCATGTCCATGGCTGGCCCTGCTTCCCTGCCCAAACCCATCCCCTGCTGCCAGCATCTAAGCCTCAAAACCGTATTCTTGAATCCTAAGGTGCTGGCCCCTGGTGGCCTGGCCACAGGGCCCAGAGGGTGATGAATTATCCTCCCCTCCTGGGAGTGAGGTTCATTTGTCACCCTGGGTGCAGGGCCCACCAGCTAAAGAGCAGAACTTGGCTGCTGAGGGTCTGCAGTCTGGTTCTAGGAGGAATTGCTCCTACCCGTTATTTATGTATTTATTTTTATTTATTTAGCTGCCCTGGGTCTCAGGTGTGGCATGAAGCCTGTGGGATCTAATTTCCTGACCGGGGATGGAACCCAGGCGCTGTGCATTGGGAGCATGGAGTCTTCGCCACTGGACCACCAGGGAAGTCACTCCTACTGGTCTTTTGGAGGAGACAGGGCAGGGGCAAGAAAGCGTGGCTGAGAGGCAGTGGAGGGCCCCAGTAGGAGGACGGGTTTGGAGCAGGAGGCTGATGAGCCCTAGCCCTGGGGCCCAGGTGTGAGCCTGACTCTGCTGCTGTGACCCGCTAGACCTTGGGCAGCTTCACTCTGCTGGGCTCCGTTTCTTTGTCCTGAGATGGTCCCTGTTTCACAGGGCTGTTTTCCAGCCTCCTGGGATCCTCTTTTTCACTGTCCAAATAAGAATAATGAGCATTCCATTCCAGGGCAACAGGAAATCCTGTTCCTGACCCAGCATTTCTGGGTCTCTCCAGGGAGTGCTCACACCCTCCTGATGCCTCAGGACCTTGGACTCAGGGACCCCTTCCTCCTTCAAGACAAAGCAGTCCTTCCTCTGTGACCGTGTCTCAGGCATGGACTCAGGTCGGTTTCCAAGGGCCTGCCTTGTCCCTGAGGCTGGTTGCCCGGTCAACTGAGTTTCATGGAAGGTGTGGGGGTAGTGAGAGGCCATTTCTGCACAGAGAAGGAAACACCTTAAAAGAGGTGTAACAGACACCTCTACTCCTCTGACTCCTGACCTCTGCCTTGATGTTGGGGTCTTCCAGGACCTCAACCCCAAATCTGCTACTATCCTTTATACTTACCCCTTAAAAGAGACCCCCTATTCTTTCACATGTAGAAAGTTTAGATTCTTGTTACAACCTCTCCCTGAAAGGGCCTTGGGCATCTCTTTTCTAGAATCATAGACCCTTTAAAATTCTTCCCATACAAAAAGCCATCTTTGACCAACCCCTCTCCCCATGATGGAGTCTTTTGTCTTCCTTACTACGGATAACCGTTCTGAGCAGCTTTCAAAATGACACTTTTCCTGTTCCCTGGCACAGATATAAGGGGCATATCCTGACATGTGGGAAGTACCCAGCAAATGGTTGCAGATACGGGCAGGATGATGCTAGAAGCCCAGTAGTCCATTGTTTTGAAGAGCTCACAAGGAGGAGCTGGGTCAGGCAGCTTCTCCTCTGTTACATCATTTGATCATGAGCCTCTATGTTGGGGTAGGTGAGCAGGTGGGCAGGTCACTGTCCCCGTTTTATAGAAAAGAAAACAGAGGCACAAAGACCCAGCCCCTCCTCTTGAGAGCGGGGAGGCTAGTTGGAGTGGAGGTAAGGCTGTGTGTGCACAGGGCTTTGTAAACACGGGTCTAGGTAGCAATCTTGAAAAGATTTTGTAAAGAGATTGTAGAACACACCTTTGGACTCAGCTAAGTCAGCAGTGTTTCCAGAGTTTGCGATTATGAAATTCTTTTTGATGTCTCAGCTGAGCCCTGATCTAAGAGCCTTCCTGGGGTCCACACATGTCTCTGAGATTTCAGGTGCCTGCTGGTCAGGAAGCATGTTGAGGCCCTGGCTAAGCCGGTTTGGCTCCACCCTCCCCTCCAACCCCAATGCTCCTGATTCTCTGTGCTGTTACCCTTCAGGAGGGCCTGTGGTTGGACCATCTCCAGGGCAGCTAAACCACCCCCCTCCAATACACAGTCAAAAATTTGTTTCTTGGGGGACTTCCTTGGCAGTTAGTAGTTAAGACTCTGTCTTCCAATCGAGGGGTGTGGATTTGATCCCTGGTTGAGGAACTATGATCCCACATGCCATGCAGTAGCATGCTCCTTCCGCCACCCCCAACCCCCAAAGAAAATTTTTTTTAAAAAAAATTTGTCTCTCAGACTCAGAAGTCAAACCTGGGTACAAGTCCCAGTTTCATTATTCACTGCCTATGTGACCTTGGGCAAGTGGCTTTACCTTTCTGAGCCTTGGTTGTCTCATCTCTCAAGTGGTGAACATACCGCCTGCCTTATCAGCCCAGGATTTGAACTTCCATCTCTCCTGACTCTAGAGGATTGAAGGAGATTATGACTGAAGTATGTAGCACCATGATTGTCATCTTGGGCGGTACATCTGAATCACAGAGGAGGTTTAAAACAAGCCCACAGGTGTACCTGCCAGGGATTCAGATCTAGAAGGTCTGGCGTGGGGCTCTGTCAATCCATGTTTTCTGAAGTGTCCCAATTTGTGTAGACTGTACACCTAGATCCAAGATCATTTCTTTCAACTTACTTACAAAACAGAATAAGACTCACAGACTAGAAAACAAACTTATGGTTGCTGGAGGGGAAGGGATAGTTAGGGAGTTTGGGAAGGTCATGTGCGTGCTGCTATGTTCAAAGTGGATAACAAACAAGGACCTACTGTATAGCACAGGGAACTGTGCTTAATGTTACGTGGCAGCCTGGATGGAAGAGGGGTTTGAGGAAGAATGGATTCGTGTATATGGATGGCTGAGTCCCTTCACCGTTCACCTGAAACTGTCACAATATTGTTAATTGGCTATGTGAAAAGTGAAAGTGAAAGTTGCTCAGTTGTGTCCAATTCTTTGCGACCCTGGTTCTGGTTTTGCACTGTGACATTAATCAAATTTCTCTTCTTCTCTAGCCCCTAGTCCCATTTCCACCCCTCCTCAACTTGAAAATGCCATGTTTCTATGAAATACCCATCAAAACATCTATGGGTAGAAGATGCTTTGATGGGCATAGGGAAAGGTGGAGTGCAAAGATATGGTTTATACTTTCTAGGAACTTATAGAGAGGCTGTGGAAGCACACAAACAAACAAGACAGCCCATGAGGATATCTTCCTTGGCAGGAACTCAAGAGCTGTCAGAACATAGTGCAGTGAAAAGAACTTGCAGACAATCCACGTGATGCTGATTGGGAATGTGGCTGCCTCCGTGGGCTGGAACAGCCAGGAATGATTTCGGGAGGTGGGAGCTTAGTGAAGAATGGGTGGGATTTGAATAGGCTGAGCAGTGAGTGTGGACCTGAGCCCCCCAAAATAGACAGGAAAATGAAAGTTGTGTTTGTGGAGGTGGGTCCCCCAGAAACTGCATGACAGGTTCTGATAGGGAAGCAGCGGGCAAGCCCAGAGTAGCAAGCAGGGGCCGGACAAAAGTGTAAGCTGACCCTTAAAGTTTTACTAGTCATTGGTGTTGGTCACATTGAGGGAGATGGTGTGTATCTCTAATGTGTTTAATTTCCATTTCTGTCGCCATCTTAGTTTCCTCCTTGCAAGGTAAGAGCTTCAAGGCCAGTGTCTAAGCCACATCTTTCCTGTAGTTGTCTGATACAGAGTCAGGGATAAGTGGCTGAAAGATGAAACTGAAGGGTGTGGCTGACTTAGTCCATTACTGCGCCATACATAATTGTTCTGAAGTAGAAAGTTTCCTGGAGGTTCATTCTGTATTCTGAGCCAGGCTGAGAGCCCCCTTTAGACAGAAGTCAAGGTTTATCCTTTTAGTGTTCCCACCACCTCTAGCCTAGAGCTGGATCCCTAGCAGGCACTCAACAAACACAGGGGCTGGTGTAGCCATAGACCGTGCTCAGCCAGCACTGAGCCCTCGAGGGCTTGAGTCTGTGTTTCCAAGCCCAGAAGAAGGTAGAAATGCAGTGGCGTTATTTCCATCACAGCCCTGTTTTCTTGCCTGGAGGGGGCGGGGCAGGGGGATAGGGCAAGCGTGCAGAGCAGTTTGACGTCTCAGCAGCTGTTCAGAAAGCTCGTTTGTTCTCCCCTCTCCTGTGCTGGAGTTGCTGCGCATTACCGCTTCCTCCTGCACTGGTGTTAGCCTGTGGCTGCTGTCCTGCTCCTGCTTCTCCAGGAAGTGTCTGAGCTGGTCCTGCGAACCCCAGCAGGGTATCTAGGCCCAGAGAGAGCAGATGCCAGAGCTTCCCCTTGGGGCCAGCGACCAATCTCAACTGAGGAGCGGCTGTGGAAGTTCCAAGTTGTGGTTGTTTCTTCCTTGGGACTGAGGATGAGAGAAATGCAAAGATTCATCTGTGACATGAGTCATGAGCCACGGACTTAGAGCAAAGCCCTTGATCCAAGCCCCACTTTAGCCACCATTTTGCTGCTTGACTTTGGACGAGCTGCTTCCCCTCTCTGGGCCATGCAGCGTTTTGGTGATGCACGTGGAATGTGAATGCAGATCTCCTTGCTCCCAGTACTTCATCCTTCTGCTGCTCCACAGAAACACTCCAGGCATTTGATATCACACTTCTTCCTGTTAGTGTCTGAGGTGCTCTTAAGAACAGGGACTTCCTTCAAAGGCCTGCTGTCAGCGATCTACCCCCAAACCATAATTCTCCTACATTTCCTTCCTATAGATAGTTTCTTTTAAGCTTCAGACTTCTTTGAGGCTACCTGATGAGTCTCTCTTTATTTTTAAAGTATAGTTGAGTTATAATGTTGTGTTAGCTTTTCTGTACAGCAAAGTGATTCAGTTGTACACACACGCATATAGTAGTGGTTTAGTCATTTAGTTGTGTCCAACTCTTTGCAACCCTGCGGACTGTAGCCTTCCAGGCTCCTCTGTGCATGGGATTTTCTAGGCAAGAATACTGAAATGGGTTGCCGTTTCCTTCTCTGGGTTCCCAACCCAGGGATTGAACCTGGATCTCCAGTATCGTGGGCAGTCCCCTGTACTGCAGACGGGTTCTTTACCAACTGAGCCACCAGGGAAGCCCCCCCCCATATATATATATTCTTTTCAATTATGGTTTATTGAAAGTGAAAGTCGCTCAACTGTATCTGACCCTTTGCAGTGCCATGGACTATAAGCCCACCAGTCTCCTCTGTCCATGCAATCCCTGGTGGTTCAGACAGTAAAGAATCTGCCTGTAATACAGGATACTCGGGTTTTATCTCTGGGTCGGAAAGATCCCCTAGAGAAAGGAATGGCTACCCACTCTAGTATTCTTGCCTGGAGAATTCCATTCTGTTGGACAATCTTCATGATTGATTACAAGGCAAGGTATTGAATATAGTTCCCTGTGCTATACAGTAGGACCTGACCTTGTTTAGTGTATCTCTTGATAACTGCTAAGAGATCCTTCCAGAAAATGTGGGCCAATGAAACTGCTTTGGTGAAACAAGTAACACCTTCCCAAGACTGGGCACCATAAAATGTTGTCATATGAATAGATGAATAAATGAATGAATTCTAGTAAATGGCAAGAGAATTGATGATGCCATGGGATCACCTGAATCATCATTGTAAGAGACCAGGTCAGTCCTGGGAAGACTCCTCTGTGAATCAGACCATCTTAGAACAGCACTGGCCCAATTTCTGGTCCTGGTGAAATGGGTTCTGTCCCCCACTGCCACTGCAGCTCTTTCTCCATGTTGATGCATTCAATGAGACCACGCAAAGAGAGCTGGTATAGGAGTGAAGGCACCCCGGGTTTGGTTCTGAAGCTGTAAGTGATTAGGCAAATCCTTTCCCTCTCTAGGGCATCTCAGTTTCCCCATCTCTAATGTTTAAGTGCCTTCCAGCACTGGCCTCCTGTGACTTAATGATTAAGTGAAGTATCTTTGCTGGGTCAGAGGCCGCCTGCTCAACAGGGAAGGAGTCGCTCACCAAGTGCCATGGCCCTGGACACAGTAAAGTCTGTGGTGCCTCTGAGGCTGCTGCTGCAGAGATTAGGCAGGGACGCTTGGCATGGAGGCCATGCCCAGGGCCTGTTTTAGTAACACAGCTAGTAAATATTGACTCTGTGGCACAAAAGTGGAAAGTAGAGATGACTGTGTTAACTCACTCCAAGGGTAGAAGTTCAACAAGCACTGATAAGACAAGATGCATTTACACAATATGTGGGTGTATCACTGACAAATAAGTTGTTTAGGGGTGGGGAGAGCCAACAACAGGAGGAGGGAGGTTTCACAGCGGATTCACGGCTGCTGTCTCTGCTTACTCATGGTTCATTTTTATATGAATGGATGTGTACATTCTGGAAGCATACGAAAAAAAGACTGGAAGGAAATACATTGAAACATGGATTGTGACGTTCTCTGGAGATGGTGAAATTGCCAATAATTTGATTTTTTTGGTATGCGTTTTTTTTTTCTTCTGTTTTCCACACCGTCCAATGATCACATTGCTTTAATAATCAGAAAAAGACAGTGCTTAGGAATAAAATGCCCTTGTTTGAAGCATCAGAAGTCACTTTCAGAATCATCTAAGTACCTCAGATCTTTGTGTTTTGCCTGCTGGATGTTGTATGGTAATGTAGATGTCAAAAAACGAGAGAAGTCTATATGAGAGAGAAGTTTATCTTCAGACTAAACCATGATCTAAGTGTGTTTACTTATTGATTGTACCCATGAAAGTGGAATGTAGTGGGAAAAAATTCCAATCACTTGAGAGAGCAGGATTTTTTTTCTGTGTCAACAAACGCTTACTGCTTTGAGCGCTTTCTGTTTGCCAGTCCTGTACTCTGCAGCGACCGGGCCTGCCTTGGCCCAGATCTGGCAGGTCTGAGAACAGGGCAGTCTGATAAGTGGTTCCAGTGGTTCTGGTAAGGTCGCAGGAGCCAGGTATGGAGGAGGGCCCAGGCCTTAGAATTTGGAGGGCACAGGTGGGAGTGCTGTTATGATAATAATTATCACTGATTAAGCACCTACTGTACCCCAGGAACTGTCCTCATGTTATTACTAATCCTTACAAAACTTTGTGTGATAGGCATCAGCTACCTTTTAGGGATGGGAAGAGCAGGAGATGAGAGGTGACACCCACAACTTCAGAGCAGACTTCCCTGGTGGTCCAGTGGTTAAGAACCCGCCTGCCAATGCAGGGAACATAGGTTTGATCCCTGGTCGGGGAAGATTCTACATGCTATGAAGTAGCTAAGTCCATGAGCCACAACTACTGAGCCTGTGCTCCAGAGCCTGTGAGCCACAACTACTGAGCCCATGTGCCCTAGAACCCGTGCTCTGCAATAAGAGAAGACACTGCAATGAGAAGCCCACACACCACAACTAGAGAGTAGCCTTTCTCTGTTTGCTGCAACTGGAGAAGGCCCCCGTGCAGCAAGAAAGACCCAGTGCAGCCAAAAATAAACAAATAAAATTATTAAAAAACAAACAAAAACTTCAGAGCCCACCAGCAGCAGACTGTTTTCAAACCCACATCTGCCTGGCTGTGAAGCATGTGCTCTTCCCACCCTGCCAGGCTGCCTCTCAAGCAGTTGAGGGTTTTACACTGGAGAACAGACACTGGCAAAGAGAGCCTGAGCTAACAGCAAGGTGCATGCAGGCTCCTTCCGGGACTGAGGGTCTTTGGAGGAGGAGGCAACCCCAAGTGGACAGCATTGGCCAGTAACTACATAAAGCTTCCCTGGTGGCTCAGTCAGTAAAGCGTCTGCCTGCAATGCAGGAGTCCCGGGTTCAATCCCTAGGTGGGGAAGATCCCCTAGAGAAGGAAATGGCAACCCTCTCCAGTATTCTTGCCTAGGAAATCCCATGGACAGAGGAGCCTGGTGGGCTGGGGCTGCAAGAGTTGGACAAGACTGAGCAAGACTGAGTGACTAAACCTACCTAACCTGCCTAATAACTACATGTAGGATCCTGATGTGTCAGCCCTGTCCCCTGGTGTGGGTGCATCTGCCCTCCTTGCCCTGGGGTGACGCAGTGAGGGCAATGGGGCCACGGGAACCATGGGACAGTTGAGCCTTCTTTGAGGGTCCTTCTGACAGGTTCAGTGGTCCCTTCATCTTCATCATTGCCTGTGTGGTGGCAGAGGTCATTTGTTGGGGGAGGCAGCTAGAGTTGGGGGCTAGAGTATCAGAACCTCTGGGGGAGGAGGAACTGGTTTGTAGGCCTGCTTTGTCCCTGATTAATTAAAACAGCCAGTAGAAGAGTGTCATGGGGGTTTGACTTTGTAGCTGGCTTGGTGGAGCTAATTTCTGAGTCTGAGCAATCAGCTTTTGCACCCAGAGAGGTCCTCAGAGTCCTTGGGACTGGTCAGGAGCCTCACTTCCTCACCCACCTCCCCTGGAAATCTCTCTACCTTCAAACTACCTGGAGAATGTTTTATCTACTGCCTTTACCCAGGAAGGCCTGCCTTCCAACAGTGAATCCCTCAGAGTTGGAGTTCATTGGTTAAAATTGGTTTCCATTTATTTTGGGCTCCTCAGGTGGCTCAGTGGTAAAGAATCCTCCTGCCACAAGGGAGGCACAGGAGACATGAGTTCGATCCCTAGTGAAGATCTCCAGGAGGAGGAAATGGCAACCCACTCCAGTATTCTTATCTGGAAAACCCCATGGCTAGAGGAGACTGGCACGCTACAGTTCATGGAGTTGCAGATTTGGGCACGACTGACTTTATTTTCTTTATTCGAGCACGACTTACTTTATTTTCTTAGGAGAAAGGATATGTGTTTTATGGGGGAGGGGCTGAATTGTGGTGGTATGTGGTGTTTTTAAAAAATTGTTTTTGACCCAAGCAGCTGAGTTGATTGAAGCCCAGCAGCACCCGTAATAGAATGGCTTATTTTGTGGTTCTCCAGAGTTGTGGCTAGAATATATTTGGTTTCCTGGCAAAGCCATATAGGATTTTTAAATTTGATGGATAAGGCTTCAAAGTTACCAAAATTGAAAGGAGAAGAGGCATCTGTATTCACCTGGCTCAAGAGTCTGGGTTCCTCTGAGGCTCACACCAATGTGTCTGTTTTTTGTTTTGTTTGTTTTAGCTGGGGGGCCTTGCTGGGTCTTTGTTTCTGCTTGTGGGCGTTCTCTAGCTGCGGTGACCGGGGGCTACTCTCTAGTAGCCCCGGTGCACACATTTCTCACTGTGGTGGTTTCTCTTGTTGCAGAGCATGGGCTCCAGGCACAGGGTCTTCAGTAGTTGTGGCCCATGGGCTCTGGAGCGCTGGCTCAGTAGCTGTGGCTAACAGGCTTAACCGCCTTGTGGCATGTGAATCTTCCTGAATCAAACCTGTGTCTGCACTGGCAGGAGGATTCTTAACTACTGGACCACCTGGGAAGTCCAGTGTCTCTTTTTTGACATAAAGTGATCATCGTAATGATCGCCTTCATTTGTATAGTACTTTACAGTTTATGAAGCACATTCACATACGTTATCTCCTTTGATTCTTGTGGCTACATTTCTAGATAGGCAGGGGCAATTAACCCTATTTCACAGAAGAGAAAAAAGAGGCTCAGAGAGGTTAGGTGACCTGATCACACACCTAGGGAGAGGCAGCATCAGAAGCTGAGCCCAGGTTTTCTGACTCCAGAGCCGGAAAGGCAGGGAGGTTTGCACCCAGTTTACGGTGCAGACCTGCCATGCTGCTGGGATGAAGGCTCTCTGGCCACAGGGAGATGTGAGCATCCCAAGACTGTCCTGGGCCCAGCAGAGCCCACCTCACAGAAGATGGGACAGCCTTTGAGGTGCAGTCTGGGGCTTTGTATGGGCTTTGTATGGCCTTCTGTGGCTGCTGTTTCTATTTGGTTTTTACAATTGCCTGTGAGGCAGCAGGGTGAGTAGCTGCTGTGAGCCCCATTAGATGAGAAAATTGACATTTCAAGAGGTTGAGTGACTCACTCAATACCATTTATTCCTTATATACAAAACAAATATGAATTGCGTGCCTATGGGAGGCACATAGAAGGCCGAGATCATGGCTGGTGACTGGCAAGCGAGGGATATGGAGGTGAGGTGGGTAAGAAGAGGGACCACAGCTGGTGCTCAGCAACTCTCTGCTGAGTGAGGGCCCTGGAGGACAGCCCCCCTGTCGTGGATCTCTTTGTGTCCCACCCCAGCAGTGAGGACAGGCTCAGGCCAGTGTTCCAGAAAAACTTTGTTATTTGTGTAAATAATGATGATAATTGCCCCTGTTTATTGTGCTCCTGTTGTGTAGCACATCATAGACCAGGCGTTTTACCTGTGCTATTTCTTACTTATTTGGCTGCCTTGGGTCTTAGTTGCAGCATGTGGGTCTTAGTTGCAGTTGTTTCATCACGTGGGCTCTTTCGTTGGAGCACATGGGTTTCTTTAGTTGTGGCACTCGAGCTTAGCTGCCCCGGGGCATGTGGGATCTTAGCTCTCTGATCAGGGATCATACCTGTTTCCTCTGCATTGGAAGGTGGATTCTTAACCACTGGACCACCAGGGACGTCCCCTACCTGTGCTATTTCTAATTGTCCTTGTTATCCCATTTTACAGATGAGAAAACTGAGGCTCAGAGAGGCATAATCACTAGGTACCCCAAATCATCCTAGGAGTAAAAGTCAGACCCGTTTGATGCCAAAGCTAGCGTCCTTCCCTCTGAACTACTCTATGTCTCTATGCAAATGAGCTCTGAGAAACTGGCTGGAGAAGAAGGGTGCTTGTCACTTTTGGGGAGCTCATGGATAAAGAAGGCCAAGTGTAGAGGGACCTTAGGTGGGTGGGCAGGACCACAGCTCTGGTTGGAGAATCTTTAACAGGTGATGAGCCCTGCTGGTGGGGGCCCTGCCTGATGAGCAAACCGGGTGGAGTGAGCTGGGTGGGGCCTTGTATTCTTGGCTCCTCCATCCTGCGGAGTTGACAACCTCAGAAGCCAGGGGTTGCCTTGTCCCCCTCAGATACCCTCCCGAGAAAGTGCCAGTACCGCAGGTTTTGTGACCCCTGTTACACAAAGATGAGTGACATTTCCCAGGACTCCCAAAACCCCCAACCTGCTTCTCTGCCCCCCTTCCCTGCTGTATTAATTTCCTGGGGCTGCCATAATAAATTACCTCAAACTAGGTGATTAAAACAACAGACATATATTCTGTCACAGATGTGGAGACCACAAGTCTGAAATCAAGGTATTGATAGAGTTCACTCCTTCTGGAAGCTCTCAGGGAGGCTGGGTTTCATGCCTCTCACCTAGATTCCGATTCTAGTTATCCTTGGCATTCCTGGGTTGTGCCTGCATCACTCCAGTCTCTGCCTTGGTCTTCACATCCCCTTCTCCCTGTGTGTCTTTGTGTGTCTCCCTCTTCTGCCTAATCTCCCTCTGCCTCTTCCTTCCTTTCTGCGCTGGGTCTTCATTGCTGCATGCAGGCTTCCTCTAGTTGGCAGAGAGCGGGGGCCACTCTCTAGTTGTGGTGTGTGGGCTTCTCATTGTGGTGGGCTTCTCTTGTTGCGAACTGTGGGCTCTAGAGAGTGGGGTCCAGTAGTTGTGGTGCACCAGATCAGTTGCTCAGTGGTCATGTGGAATCTTCCTGGACCAGGGATCAAACCTGTGTCCCCTGTATTGGCAGGCAGATTCTTAACCACCAGACCACCAGAGAAGTCCTGTTTTATTCTTATAAGGACAACTGTGACTGGATTTAGGGCCCTAACAGGTAATCCAGGGTGATCTCATCTCAAGATCCTTAAGTCCATGACATCCCCAGAGATCCCTTCTCTCCACGTAGGTTACGTTCACAGGTTCTGGGGATTAGGACAAAGATGTATGTTTTTTTGAGGGGCCACTATTTTACCTACCACATCTGCCACCCCTTGTACCTCCTGGAGCTTCCTGAGACCTCTGAAGTCAGTGCGCTCTCTGAAGGCTGGGCCCTGTGCCAATGCAGCCATCTCCCCTCCCCAAGGAGCCCCCTGAGCCCATGGTCAAGTAGGTCTTGGCCCCCCATAGACCAGCAGTGGGATGGCCTCGTAGAAAGAGCTCCCAGAGCCCTGGGGTTAGCTGCTTGGAACTTCAGAGCAGTAATTCCCACCTGGAACACGCTGTCCTTGTCCTGCATGGCATAGGCAGGAGAGAGGGTGTCCTTGGCCAGGCAGGGCCTATGGGTCAGCCAGGCTGGATGTCTCTGGCCAGACTGCAGCTGGCACGGGTCCCTGACCACACAGTGCCCTCTCCTGCCACCTCACCACTCTGCAGAGACCTGCTCTGCTCTTCTGCCCACATCACCCTCATCCTTCCCTGCCCGCCTCCTTTGAGGATGCCTCCTTTCTCCATGCCCTTTTTCTTGTCTGCTGACTTATCTCCCCTCTCTCAAAGGTGGCACATCTTGTTTCTATTTAATGATATTGACTTTTCTGAGGGATCATATCTGTTTTTTCAGTTAGATGTCAGCTCCCCTGTGCTACCTTGCCCGTAGTCTTTGGTAGACACCACTGGCTGCTCATCTGGCATAGGAGAGTGTTTGGGGCTCCTGGCCTCGGCCAGGACCTGAGCCTCCTTCGGAGACCCCAGAGCTGTTGGGATGGTCACACAATGTGGAACCTGAAAGGGACCTTTGAGAGAATCTAATAATCCAACATGGGTTTTCCACAAGAAAAAAAGAAAACCCAGGAATGGGTGATATGTTCCTTTTATTAAAAAAAACAAAACTATGTTTTACTGTGTTGAGTCTTACCTGAGACAGGATCGTCATTGTGGTGGGCGGGCCTCTCCCTTGTTGAGGCACCCAAGTCTCCAGCCCTTAGTTGTGCTATGCAAGCTTAGCTGCCCCTCAGCTTATGGGAATCTTAGTTCCCCGACCAGGGATTGAACCTGTGTCCCCTGCATTGGAAAGTGGAATCTTAACCACTGGACCACCAGGGACGTCCTGGGTGATTCATTCCTAAATTACTGGGTGGCTTTGGGTAAATCAGTCACTTCCTGGGTTCTCATTTTTTCTTCTGGAAACCAGGGTGTTGGGCTGTTAGATACTCTCAGAGCTCCCTTTCAGGCTGAAGTTTGGGTGATTGCAGGAAGTTCTCCCTATGCTCGAGGGAGGGTTGGAGAAACCCATGCCTCCACCTCCACCCCCAGCACCTTCCTGCCATTATCAGGCAGGACCTTTCAGAGACCTGTGGGCTGTTGGGACAGTCACCCTGGTGGTCAGATGCTCTGGGCTGGGAGAAGGCCATCTTGAAGCCCTTGGTTAGAGGAAGATATAGTCAATGAACACTTAGCCCGAATCATTGCACCCTGGGGGAGGATGCAGGCCGCCAAGCCTCCAATTCAGAACCCTGGCTGGAAGGTGTTTCTTGTTTCTGGCTAAATTGCCAGCCACACCCAGAGAAGGTTGGGATTTGCTAAATGCAATGACTAATTTGTCCTGAGGCAGGAGATCCCTATCCATTCACTACGGCATCATGATTTATTCATGTGAGGCTAGAACACCTACGGGGACTGGACCTTTGTTTCCTGTGGCTTCCGTGTCACATGCAGCCAACTGTATTTTTCCAGAATGGATCATTTCTCAATTCTAACTTGCCTTCCCAGTCAGCGCCAGGAAGCTTATAACTCTGGTCACTTAAGAGCCCCCTCCTCCCTGGGTCTGCAGTTTTTTGGAAGGAACACTTGTTTTTGACCTCACTGCGAGGCATGTGGGCTCTTAATTCCTCTACCAGGGTTCAAACCCGTACCCCCGTGCAGTGGAAGCACAGAGTCTTAACCACTGGACTGCCAGGAAACTCCCAGGAAGACGTTCTTTTCTGGGCCTCAGTTCCTTTCCTAGCAGCACAGTGCTGGGGTAGCTGGTACCTTAAGACCTTCCAGCCTTTAGGTCCCTTACTTTTAAAATCTCACCTCTTTCCCAGAAAACCCTTCTATTTTCTTAAGGGATTTACTTCTATAGAGCTGCTGCGAGGAAATCAGAGACATCTTAGCTGCTGGGAAGACTTTTGCCTGGTTTTACCTTTCCGCCTGTTACTAAGTCTTAAAGGCACCTAGCGTCCTTGAGGCAGCCAGTTTCTGCCTTTCAAGAGCACACTAGATTCAGGGAATTCCCCGGCGGTCCAGTGGTTAAGACTCTGCCTTCCAGTGAAGGGGCTGCAGGTTTGATCTCTGCTCGGGGAGGCAAGGTCCCACATGCCAAAACATAAACAAAAACAATATTGTAACAAGCTCAATAAAGACTTAAAAAAGAAAATCACACAGATTCACTTGATGTCTAAAGTCTCCGTAAGGAAGACCAAGGTCTCAGCCCTGAAGCAGAGTGAAAGCAGGCTCATCCCACTTCGTTTTCCCTCGGAATGAAGGGAAGGACCTGTCTCACCCCCAGGATGTTTGCAGTGTCACTGTGACTGCTTCCTACTCTCGGGTTGTCGGACTTGGTTGCCACCTTGTGGATCGTCTGGGGGCGGGGGTGGCAGGGGCCTCAGGGCAGATGGGATCTAAAAATGATTTTGCTTCAGTGTTTACTTTCTGTATGTACGCCATTAGGATGACACCGGAGATACCATTTATATCCTGTTTTCCCCAGTTACACTACACTATAAGCACTGCTGTCTGTTCTTTCCTCGGGGAATGTATTTATTGGCCGTGTGACATTACAGATAGAATTTCTAACCATGATCAGGTAAACGTTTATAGCTGAAAAAGAAAACTAGTTAATTAAAAAAAAAATCAAATAGTGCACTGAAATCTTTCCTCCCTCATACTCCTGATTCTCTCTAGCTCAGTCCTCAGAAAGGACTATTGTTAAGTTTCTATGTATCCTTCTGGACATTGTCTATGCATGTACAACCATATATATGCACATTCTGTTTTTTTTTTTAATGTAGATTGGTTCAGACTGTACATGTAGATGGGATCAGAATGCTGTTTTGCAATTTGTTTTTAGTCTTGTGCATTTCCCCAGACAACAGTTGCATAGACCATCTATTATGGATGGACCATAATGAATTTAACCAGTGACATTAAGGTTGTGTGTCTTCCCTGATGGTTTAACAGGTAAAGAACCTGCCTGCAAGACAAGAGATGCATGTTTGATCCCTGGGTCAGGAAGATCCCCAGGAGGAGGGCGTGGCAATCCATTCCAGTATTCTTGCCAGGAAAATTGCATGGACAGAGGAGCATGGTGGGCTATGGTTCATGGGTTGCAAAGAGTTGGACATGACTGAAGTGACCGAGCACAGCACAACACACAGACACAGCTGTGCGGTTGTTGGGGCTTCCCTGGTGGCTCAGGGGTAAAGAATCCACTTGCAATGCAGGAGGTGCGTGTTTGAACCCTGGGTCGGAGAGGTCCCCTAGAGGAGCAAATGGCAACCTACTCCAGCATTCTTGCCTAGGAAGTCCCATGGTGGCTCCAGTCTCTGGGATCTCAAGAGTAGAACAGGACTTAGTGACTAAACCACTACCACCATCGAGGTGGTAACTACGATGCTCACCCTTATATATACATCTTCCTACCTCATTGACTCACCTTCTATCTGCCAAGTAGGATTCTAGACACACTCATACCACTATGATCGTTAGACAGATTCTGGAAAGTGAAATTGTTGGCAGATTGATTTATCACGTTTACTGAGTGTATGTAATGCATGTAAACCATGTAGAATATTTTGTTGAGTGTTTGTTAAGTCAGTGGCTGCCTGAAACTTCCTCCCATCTCCTGTGGCACCTGGCCACATTATCAGTACCCTCTCCCTAGCCTCACAGAGGTTAAAGGGCCATTTTCTGAGACTTCAGGAAGATCACTACACCAATGCTGGGTGGTTACAGTAACATGCATTGCTGGCACTTTTCTTTCTTTTTTTTATTGAGGTATAGTCGATTTACAGTATTATATTAGTCTTAGGTTGACAATGTAGTGATTCAAGTTTTTTAGATTATACTCAATTTAAAGTTATTATGAAATATTGACTATATTCCCTGTACTGTATAATATATTCTTATAGCTTATTTTTTTATACATAGTAATTTGTACCTCTTAATCCCCTTTTCCTATTTTATTCCTTTGTCTTTCCCTTTCCTCAGTGGAAATCACTAGTTTGTTCTCTTCTCTATGTCTCTGAGTCTCCTTCTGTTTTGTTATATTCACTTATTTGTTTTATTTTTTAGATTCCACATGCAAGTGATAACATACAATATTTGTCTTTCTCTGTCTGACTTATTTCACTAAGCATATTCTCCAAGTCCATCCATGTTTTTGCAAATGGCAAAGTTCCTTTTTTTTTTTGTATTTTATTGAAGTATAGCTGATTTATAAAGTTATGTTAGTTTCTGGTGTGTAGCAAAATGATTCAGTTATATATGTGTGTATATATATATTTTTTTCAATTTTTTTATTATAGTTTGTTACAGGATATTGAATATATTTCCCTACGCTATAAGGGTCTTCTTTTTTTTTTTTTTAGGCTTTTGTTCATCTATTTTATATATAGTAGTTTGTTAATCCAAAGCTCTTAATTTATCTGTTCCTTCTTCCCCTTTGGTAACCATAATTTGTTTTTTATGTCTGTGAGTCTGTTCCTGTTTTGTTAATAAGTTCTTTTGTATCATTTTAAAAAATTTCATATGTAAGTGATATTATATGATACTTGTATTTCTCTGTCTGACCCACTTCAATCAATATAATTAATTAATATAAATTATGTGATATGATTACTTTCATAAATTATAATTAATTACAAATATCCTCTAGATCCACCCATGTTGCTGCAAACGGCATTATTTCATTCTTTTTTATAGCTGAGTAATATTCCATTGTGTGTGTGTGTATATGTATACATATATATATATATATCTTTATCTATTCATCTGTCCACAGACATATAGATTGCTTCCACATACAGGCTGTTACAAATAGTGTTGCTATGAACTTTGGGATACATGTATCTTTTTGAATTAGTGTTTTTGTTTTCATTGTATATATACCTAAGAGTAGAATTGCTTTTAGTTTTCTGAGGACCCTCCAGTGGCTGCACCAGTTTATATTCCCACCACCACTATACAAGCATTGCGTTTTCTCCACATCCTCATCAACATTTGCTATTTATAGACTTTTTGATGCTAGCCATTCTGACAGGGGTAAGGTGATAACTCACTGTCACTTTGATTTGCATTTCTCTGATGATTAGCAATGTTGAGCATTTTTTCATGTGCCTATTGGCATCTGTATATCTTCTTTTGAAAAATGTCTATTCAGGTATTTTGCCCATTTTTAATAGGGTTTTTTTTTATATTGATTTATATGAGCTATTTATGTATTTTGGATATTAACTCCTTATCAGTCATATCGTTTGCGAGTATTTTCTCCCATTCCACAGGTTGTCTTTTTTCATTTTGTTGATGGTTTCCTTGCTGTGAAAAAGGCTGACACTTTTAAGTTCCTTGTGGTATGGTTTTGCCATATGTCCTCACAACTGTGTAAGGAAGTCAGAGTGGCTGGTTTGTACTTTATGGAAGGAACTGGGGTACAGAGAGGTTGTTGTTCAGTCACTCAGTCATGTCTGACCTTTTGCAACCCCGTGGACTGCAGGACGCCAGGCTTCCTTGTCCTTCACCGTCTCCCGGAACTTGCTCAAACTCACGTCCATTGAGTCGTTGGTGCCCTCCAACCGTCTTGTCCTCTGCCGACCCCTTCTCCTCCTGCCTTCAATCTTTCCCAGCATCAGGGTCTTTTCCAGTTAGTTGGCTCTTCGCATCAGGTGACCAAAGCACTGGAGCTTCAGCTCCAGCATCAGTCCTTCCAATGAATATTTAGGGTTGATTTCCTCAGGATTGACTGGTTTGATCTCCTTGCTATCAAAGGGACTTTCAAGAGTCTTGAGTTAAAAATTATGTCCATAGGCATTCCTTAAAGATTGAAGGAACTTTCTGGTATACCAAGATAATTCTCTTGTGTGTTTATGCTGTGTGTATGATCAGTAGTGTCTGACTCTTTGTGACTCCATGGATTGTAGCCTGCAAGGCTCTTCTGTCCGTGGAATTTTTCAGGTAAGAATATTGCATTGATTTGCCATTTCCTTCTCCAAGGGATCTTCCCAACCCAGGGATCAAACGCAAGTCTTCTGTGTCTCTGGAACTGGCAGGCAGATTCTTTACCACTGAGTCACCTGGGAAACCCACAAATCCTTGTACCCATGCCTCAACTGTGTCATGCTTAGAACCAGTCTCTATACCACTCAGAAAACAGTTTTGTCATCACTAACCATGTTGTGTTTCAGATTTTCAGACCTAAGCACTGGTAAGTCTTGAGCTTCAGAGATGTGCCCATCCCATGGTGGGAGTGGTGGGTCACCCTGATGAAGTGTAAGACATTGCCCTGCCCTTAAGAAGATTAATCTAGTTTGAGGGTGGGGAAAACAAACACAGGAAGGAAAAGGGTACAAAGAGATAATTATCCCCTTGTGTACTCAACTTTGGAAGCTGACACATTCAGATCCCTGAGGGTTGGCATGGTCAAGGAAGGCTTCTGGGAGGAGTTAGAACTTGAACTTAACCAGAGATAGGATTTGAGTAGGCAGAATGTATCTCCCAATAGGTAAACAGGAGAAGCCCTGAGGTGAGAATGAGTGTGTTGGACTGATCCTGCTGGAAAGCCAGAGTATCCATACAAGGGCTTTGGGACCTGGCCAAGGTGCTCAGGCTTGATGGGAAGGGAAAACAGGTCTTGAGCCGAAGAGAATGTGATGACATAAGTGTTTCAGGAAGATGGACTTGGGAATGTGTGGGGTGGACTGGGAATGTAGAGAGAGGACTGTGAGCATGAACGCTGAGCACGAGGTTGTGCTAAAGGTCGCCGCTGCTGTTTAGTCACTTTAGTCATGTCTGACTGTGTGACCCTATGGACTGCAGCCTGCCAGTCTTCTTTAGAGATGGGATTCTTTAGGCAAGAGTACTGGAGTGGGTTGCCATGCCCTCCTCCAGGGTATCTTCCCAACCCAGGGGTCAAACCCGGGTCCCCTGCATTGCAGGCAGATTCTTTGCTGCTGAGCCACCAGGGAAGCCCAAGGGTAAGGTGTATTCATCTATGAAAGTCTAGCTCTTACACCAACGGTGCCAAGGGTATTCGTCTGTAAAAGTCTAGCTCTACAGGGTGGTGGGCCTGAGGAGTCTAGTCCGTTTCATTCAGAACACATGCACTGCAGCCCTACCGTGTGTCCATCGTGTGCCTGGGGATACAAAGATGGGTGACCGTGGGCTCTGCTGGAGGATTCCACGGTCTAGTGAGGAAGAGAAATATACAAAGAGAATTTCAATAAGACTCGCGGAATGTCTTAGGACAGAGGGGTGCACCAGAGATGGGAACAGAGGAGGGCCTTGTGTCCAGGACACAAGGACATTTCAAAGGAAATATCAGTAGTCACTAAATAATTTCTGGCTGACTTGCCTGTGCTTTGACAGAGAGGAAATCTCACGTTTGCAGACTGAGAAAAGGTTCCTGCCCTTTCTTCCCCATTGACTGCCAAGTTCTTGGTGATCCTGAAGCCCAGTGGCATGTGTGATGGGAACTGCTGACCCCTCTCTGAGTTCACTTCTGGTTGGATAATTACAGTTATCGATGAAAGCTTACAGTCTATCTAAGAAAGAAAAGGATAATTTTATTTGAGCCAAATTGTGGATTATAATCTAGGAAGAGCATTCCAGAAAACTCCGAGAACTCCTCTGCCCATGAGGAATCAAAACACAGTTATGTAAGTTTCGTGAAACAGAGGACATTACATTAAGTGACATATTATTGACAGTTTATACAATCCAGATTTATGTGTCATTGTGGCCCCTTCTGAGATCTAGAAAGAATGTTATCTTTTAAGGAGTTGTTGCTGGGAGAAGGTTGCTCGTCATGGTTGAGCAGATATTTCTGCCCGTGAGGGAGGTTTGGTGATGTATAATGTGGATTCACAATGCACAGTAGGCGGGGAGAGAGGAGCCAAAGGGCAGAGAAAATTTTTTATGTTTAAATTTTCTTTGTCCTGCCATAACATATGAACTTTATTTCACACAGTGTTCTGCTGTACTGGTTGAGGGTATCCATGTGAGTATTTATTTTCTCTCTCCTGCTTTTCTACTGTTAAATCAACACAGGAAGTTTTAAAAAGGAAATATTCACTTAACTATTCATCATCCCGGTACATTTTTGCATCTGTATTCTCTACTACTTTTTGGCCACACAAGTATGTTTAAACAAAACGAGAATAGTTATCAAACTATACATACCATCTGTGCGTGTTCCCATAACATTATTTTATAAACATGTCCCACCTGGTGCTCCTATTTATCATCTTGATGTTTATGTCCTCTTCCATTGCCTCCAGAACAGCTAATTACTGCCCATTTCCTTTGTGGAAGATTTTTAGTTTGTTTCCAGATTTTCCTTGTCTACGGAGCTGTACTCTTTCTTTTGAGGTCTCTCCATTGGCTACATTCCCAAAGAACCTTGCACTTGGATTCAGAAAATCTGATTTAAAATTCCAGATCTGTATCTAGTTAGCTCTGTGGCTTTAACTATCTGAGCCTCAACTTTCTGGTCTGTGATAGTACTGATTATGCAGGGTGTTGAGATATGACCCAGGGCCAATAAAGGAGCTTTGGCGAAGGACCTGCACATTCAGGCACAGGTGATATCACCCAGTAGAAACATGTGAGTGGGTATTTTATGGTTCTCTTTTTATCTCTCTATGTAGAAAGATAATTCGCACACTGTACAATTCACTTATTTAGTATATGTGCTGCCAAAGTGAACACGTAATTCACTCGTTTATAGTGTACAGTTCAGTGATTTTTACTATATTCCCAGGATTGTGCATCATCACCACCATCAATTTAAGAACATTTCATTACCCTCAGATAGAAACTCCATGCCCATTAACAAATTAATAGTCATTCCCCATTTCCCTCAATCCCTCCCAACCCTAGGCAACCACTAATCTACAGATTTTGTCTCTATGTATTTGCCTATTCTGGTCATTTTTTGTAAATGGAATTATACAATCTGTGCTGTTTTATGACTGGCTTTTTTTTTCTTTTCTTTGTTAATGCGGCTTTTATTTCAGTAGACCAACATGCTCCTACTAAGTACATATTTTCTATGTTCTTTTCACTGGTTCAGGCATCATATAGACATAATGAAATAGTTCCTATTTGAAACTATTTGAGGGTCTCTTAGTTATATGAGGAAGATAGTTATCCACAAGCAGCAATAAAATACTATATGATAAGAACTGCCGCAAAAGTATAAACCAGTGGAAGAAGAGCAAAGAGAAAGGAAGAAAACTGAATTTACTGATTTACCGTAGAACTCTGACATTATAAGGAACAAGTTATATATATATATATATATATATATATATATATATATATATATAAACTCATTGGAAAAGACCCTGATGATGGGAAAAATTGAGTGCAAGAGGAGAAGGGGGCAACAGAGGATGAGATAGTTGGATGGCATCACTGACTCAATGGACATGAGATTGAGGAAACTTAGGGAGATAGTGATGGGCAGAGAAGCCTGGCATACTGCAGTTCATGGAGTCATAAAGAGTCAGATACGACTTAGCGACTCAACACAACAACATCAACGATATACATGCATGCAATAGGCTTCCCTGGTGGCTCAGTGGTAAAGAAGCTGCCTGCCAATGCAGGAATGGCTGCCTTCTTTAACTTAACATGTTTTCAAGGCTCCACGTTGTAACATGTATCAACACTTCATTCCTTTGAGTTGCCAAATAATATTCCATTATATGGATATAGGACCTTTTGTTTATTCATGCATCTGTTGATGGATATTTAGGTTCTGTGGTTCTTGATATGCAGTACTAACTTTTTGTTGTTCAGTCACTAAGTCGTGTCCGACTCTGCTACCTTGTGGACTGTCGCATGCCAGGCTTCCCTGTCGTTCAGCATCTCCCAGAGTTGGATCAAACTCATGTTCATTGAGTTGGTGATGCCATCCAACCATCTCATCCTCTGTCGCCCCC
Organism: Antilocapra americana; assembly: GCA_007570785.1. Classification (NCBI taxonomy): domain Eukaryota; kingdom Metazoa; phylum Chordata; class Mammalia; order Artiodactyla; family Antilocapridae; genus Antilocapra; species Antilocapra americana. The sequence continues at coordinate 4,082,601 of ML664176.1, read as the reverse complement.
TTCTTCTCCTGCCTTCCAGCTTTCCCAGCATCAGCGTCTTTTCCAATGAGTCAGCTCTTTGTTTCAGATGGCCAAAGTATTGGAGCTTCAGCTTCAGCATGCAGTTTTAATTGGCATATATCAGATACTGTTGCATGCAGCAAACTGTTGATGTGCCAAAAAATTGGTCCCTTTTTCATCATAGCAACCAAACTGTAGAAATTAGGTAACTGCTGGGACAACCATTGGAGAGCTGCCCCCATGAGTTATGAGGAATTCCGGGCCAAGTAAGCACACACCCTCTAGGAAGGTACCTTTGCCTTCTTTCCTAGAGCTTTCTCCAGGGCTGAGAGATCAGAGGAGGCAACCCCTTCAGAAGGCAGAGAAGGCTTCCTGGAGGAAGGGCCCTTTAAGAATGGAAAGCCTGACTGGAGCTAGGAGGAGGTGGACATTTTGGGCAGGTGTGAGCAGGGGACCAGTTGCCATGATAGGAGAGTGGAGGCAAGATTTAGGGGACCTGGAAACTGCAGGGGCCAGATTATAGGCTGAGGGGATCTTATACCTTCCATCATTTGAGGGGGTATATGAGAGGGTTGTGTGCTGACAAGCATGGTGAAGTGAGGATGGCCTGCACTGACTTGAAGCTTGCCTCCTTCCTTGTAGCTGACAGAGGTTTTTCTGAGTGAGGTTCAAGCTTCCCTGCGTGTTCAGTGGCTTCCTGGAGCCAGGCTACCCACAGGTAGCCTGTGGGCGGGAGGGAAAAACAGTTTCCACTTCTTCTTGGCTCCCTGTGAGATGGATGTAATCTGGACTTGGCTTTCTCCTCTCCCAGATGCCACGTAGGCGCCAAGGCTGAGCTGTCTGAAACATGAGGCAGGGTGGAGGGGGAGTGAGAACAGGAGTCTTGTCTGGCCCTGGCTCTGTCACTGCCCAGGAGAACAGAGGACTCAGACTGGGCCATTCCCTTTGCTGGTCCCTGCTTTCCCCATCTGTAAAGGGAGGGTGATGGTGACAAGTTCTCTTTACTTCCACTGTTCCATGAGTTCTGCAGAATTTTATTGTGTACTGGGGGATCTCCAACAGCTTTCCTTGGTGGGCTTTGTCCTGCTTTTGGAGGGGTGGGTCGTAGCTTCTCTGGAGGGTCTTGATATAGCTTCTGGGACTGCACATCTTTAGGTATTGGGGGAGTGGGGAATGATGGTGCCAGGGGCTGACAGATATTGTATAGACCAGGATATAACAGGAGGAGAAAATGTTTTGGTGTCTTTCTGCCACCTGACCAGTCAGCCTGGAGGGCCGTGGCTTCTGATGGCAAGGGCCGATGCTCTGACTCTGGCCTGTTTGGGGTAAATTGGCAAAAGCTACGTATGACAGATTTGGTGGCGATGCCTCTATGGCAGCAGAGGGGTCGAGGCTGGCCCAGGGAAGCTGGGGCCAAGTGTGGTGGGCAGAGACCACTCAATGTGGGTTGACCCTGAAGCTGTCATGGGCATGAGGGGGTGCCAGGAGGTGGCACGAACAGAGAGATGCTGGACAGGCTGGTCCTGCCCCCATGACTGACATTCACATGATTGGGTCTGGTTCTACTCCTGCCTCCGGTGCTTGTGTTCACTTCCCTCTTTTGTGGGCAAGATGGTTTCTTCTTTTTTTTCTTCCTGCCCCCACCTTGGCCATCTGTCTCCCAGTATTTTCTATCAGCTTTGAGCATGAAAGACTCTGGGCACATTGTTTCAAGCCTGTTCCCATTTTGGGAGGCTGTTCCCACCTTCTGGGTTGTTCCAGCCTTCCCTTTATCCATCTTCTCCAGTACCTGCGCATCTTCCCTGACCTGCACATGGTATTCCTGGACCAGCAGCTGGGATTTAAGTCAAGGAAGGATTATGTCTCTCTTCTTGTTTCTAATATCTATGGTGACTGTATTTACTAACTCCCTGATCAAAACACATGGTCTCACACACAGAGCCTGAGTGCAGAGCGAAATGTTCACTATTGCTGCTAGGTGGAATGATTTGTCATGAGCTGCCTGGGTACCTACCTTACTGACAGCCTCCTGGCTTCTGCAGCACCACAGGTAGGAAGATCCCTCAGGGGTAGGTATTGGGCCAGTTCAGAAGATGTGCGGAGAAGGCAGTGGCACCCCACTCCAGTACTCTTGCCTGGAAAATCCCATGGACAGAGGAGCCTGGTAGGCTGCAGTCTATGGGGTCGCTAAGGGTTGGACATGACTGAGTGACTTCACTTTCACTTTTCACTTTCATGCATTGGAGAAGGAAATGGCAACCCACTCCACTGTTCTTGCCTGAAGAAACCCAGGTCAGGGGAGCCTGGTGGGCTGCCATCTATGGGGTTGCACAGAGTCGGACACGACAGAAGCTACTTAGCAGCAGCAGCAGCAGATGTGCTTGTCCCATTAAAGGCAAAAGCTTTCACCCTTGTTGTTATTGTTCAGTCACTAAGTCATGTCTGACTCTTTGTGACCCCATGGACTGTGGCACGCCAGGTTTCCATGTTCTTCACCATCTCCCAGAATTTGCTCAAACTCATGTGCATTGAGTGGGTGATGCCATCCAACTGTCTCCTCCTCTATTGTCCCCTTTTCCTCTTGCCCTCAGTGTTTCCTAACATCAGGGTCTTTTCCAATGAGTCAGCTCTTCACATCAGGTGGCCAAGGTATTGGAGCTTCAGTTTCATCATCAGTTCTTCCAGTCGATTTCCTTTAGGGTTGACTGGTTTGATCTCCTTGCAGTCCAAGGGACTCTCATGAGTCTTCTCCAGCACCACAGTTTGAAAGCACCAATTTTTTGGTGCTCAGCCTTCTTTCAACTCTCACATCCATACATGACTACCGGAAAAACCATAGCTTTTACTCTATGGAACTTTGTCAATAAAGTGATATCTCTGCCTCTTAATATGCTATCTAGGTTTGTCATGGCTTTCCTTCCAAGGAGCAAGTGTCTTTATTTCAAGGCTGCAGTTACCATCCACAGTGATTTTGGAGCCCAAGAAAATAAAATCTGTCACTGTTTCCACTTTTCCCCCAACTATTTGTCATGAAGTGATAAGACTGGGTTCTATGATCTTAGTTTTTTTAATGTTGAGTTTTAAGCCAGCTTTTTCATTTGCACTAACCTTAAGTGTTGGCTTTGGGTCAGAGCAGGACAGCAGACAGACCAGCTGAGCAACTCCTTTGGGCTTAGTTTTCTGGCCTGGGCGTGGGGCTTTGCCAGTCACCTTCCTTATTTATGTAAGTACTGGAGGATTAGGTAAGAGTGTTTTGAAGAGCTCATCTAAAAGGAGCTTTGGGAGGAGGCAGAATTAATGTTTCAAATGAGGAAAGAAAGAGAAGCCATCACTAATTTGGGCCCTAAAGCCAGAAATCTGTGGCTGCTGGGAAGGGAGGGTGCAAGTCCCAGAGTCATGGGACTGGCTTGTATCCCTGGCTGACTCAGGAAGCAGTTCTGCATTTGTGTGTGTGTGTGTGTGTGTGTGTGTGTGTGTGTGTGTGTGTAGCCCTGGCCTGTGAGAAAGTCCATTGCCAAACCACCCAAAAGATTCTAGTGAGGCCTGGCAGATGTGGCATGCATAGGTGGCAATAATAGCTTGGAAAGTCTGTTACCTGCTAAGGAGATCAAAATCCTCAACACTCTCCTGGTCTAAACAAAGCTGCCCCATCCAGGCAAAGGTGTCAGCATGAGGCAGGTCATGTTTGATGATGATGATTTTAAGAAAGAAAAGAACCCCTTTCTGAATTAATGAATCTAGGCATTGATCATCAGAAGCTGTTAATATCACTGACAGAGAGACAGCCAGACAGCCATATTTTGTGCTTCCACCCTCTTGATGGAAGCACATAGTATCACCTGGGGAGTTTTGCCAGAAACTCAAACTTGAATCTGATTTAGCATCTCCATCCAACTACAAATTTACAGGATATACAGGGAACAGCAGAGCATGTTAAACAACACCATGGGGATGTAATCAGCAAACTCCAGATTATGGGAAGCTCTAAGTCAAAATATCTCTAGTATATTCAGCAAATGGATTGTGAGAAAAAGAGAAGTGGGGCAGGGAGGAGCCTATAGATTAAAAGAGGTTTTAATCTTTTAAGGAATATTTTCAGGCTTCCCAGGTGGCACTAGTGGCAAAGAATCCACCTGCAATGCAGGAGATGTAAGAGATGTGGGCTTGATCCCTGGGTTGGGAAGATTCCCTGGAGGAGGAAATGGTGACCCACTCCAGTATTCTTGCCTGGAAAATTCCATGGACAGAGGAGCTGGTGGCCTGCAGTCCATGAAGTCAAAAAGAGTCAGACATGACTGAGCGTCTGAGCACAAGGAGCATTTTCAATCAATTACAATGTATGGACCTTGTATGGATTTTGATTTGGTGAAGCAAACTATGAACAACTTTTACGACACAATAGGAGAAATATTGGCACCAACTGGATAGTAATGATATTAAAGAATTATTTTTTAAAGCATAATAAATACTATGGTTACAGTTTTTTTTTAAAGAGTGCTTATCTTTTAGACATACATGCTGAAATGTTTATAGATGAAATATCATGGTATCTTGGATCTGCTTCAGAAAAACTCACTGGAGAGAGGCACTTAGTAGAAGTATAGACGAAGCAAGATGGCTATGTGTCAATACTTGTTGAAGTTTGAAAAACATCTTCTAATGAGATTTGACAAAAATTTTTATGGGGTTGCTTGACCCCAAGTTGACTTACTGTATGTCTCTCAGTCTCAGTTCTATAGGCATTACTGAAATACTTGTAAACCAAATGAACTCCAGTCCAATGAAACACAAGACAGAATAAAACTATTTTCTGGGTTGGCATAAAGCAATGATAATTAACATCTATAGAAAATCTGCTGAGCATTGGATGCTGTTCTGAGCCTTTTATAATAAAGTGTTTAATCCAAGCACAGCTCTGTAAGCTAGATACTATTATTGTGGAATTTTTTTGTTTTACAGAAGAGTTGCAGAGATCATACAGAGAGTTTCTGTATACCCCTCACCCAATTCCCCCAATATTAACAACATCTTACATATCCACAGCACATTTTTCAAAACCAATAAGCCAACATTCAGTTCAGTTCAGTCGCTCAGTCGTGTTCAACTCTTTGCGACCCCATCGATTGCAGTACACCCAGCTGCCTTGTCCATCACCAACTCTTGGAGCTTGCTCAAACTCATATCTATCAGGTCGGTAATGCCATCCAGCCATCTCATCCTTTGTCGAACCCGTCTTCTCCTGCCTTCAATCCAACATTAGTACATTACTATTAGCCGAGCTCCCAACTTTACATGGATTTCACCCATTTTTCCCGTAATGTCCTTTCTTCCATTCCAGGGCCCCACCTAGGACACCACATTGCATTTAGTTGTTATGTCTCCTTAGTTTCCTCTGGTCTGTGATTGTTTCTCAGTATTTCTTTGTTTTTCATGAGTTGAAGGAGTACTGGTCAGATATTTGCAGAATGCTTCCTATTTTGGGTGCATTTGTCTGATGCTTTTCTCAGGAGGTAATGGTTTGGGAAGAAGAATACTACAAAGTGAAGTGTCTCTCATCACCTGATAGTAAGGGATACCTGATATCAATGTGAATTTCACTGGTGATTTAAAAAATTTTTTATATTTATTTATTTGGCTGTACCGGGTCTTAGTTGCTGCACACAAGGTCTTTGTTGCTTCCTATGGGATCTTTCATTGTCATGCACGAGCTCTAGATGTATCATGCAGGCGTAGGTGCCCACTTAGTTGCCATCACAAGCGGGATCGTAGTTCCTTGACCGAGGATCAAACTCACATCCCTTCTGCTGCAAGGTGAATTCTGACCTGCTACTGGGGAAGTCCCTGCACTGGTGACGCTAACCTTGGTCACTTGGTGAACGTGGTATCAGCCTGGTTTCTCCACTGGAAAGCTACTGTTTTTCCCTTTCCATACTACTAGAGGTGAGTCATTAAGTCCAGTTCATACTCAAGGGAAGGGGAACTAAGCTTCCCTTCTTAGAGGGGAAGTAGCCACATACATTATTTGCGGCTCTTCTACAAGAAAGATTGAATAACTTCATTTATAAAGGTGAAGGAACTAAGACACAGTAGCAAACTCACTCACCCAAGGGATGAATCCTGCATGGGTACCACAAGCTGTGTCTGCTCAACTTTGTGAATATCCCAGCTTCAAACTCGTCCAGTTTAGCCTAATACCTGACTTGGCTCCAAGAATCTTCTGACTTGGTTCTCACCTCACCTTGACATCCTTTTTTTAAAATTTTTTATTTTATATTGAAGTATAATTGATTTATATTGGTGTGTTGGTTTCAGGTGTACAGCAAAGTGGTTAAGTTACATATATACATGTATCTACTCTTTTTCAGATTCTTTCCCTCTATAGGTTATTACAGAGTATTGAGTAGAGGTCCTTGTGCTATACAGAAGGTACTTGCTGATTACCTATTTTATATATAGTAGTGTGTATCTGTTAATCTTAACTTCCTAATTTATCCCTCCCCCACCTTTCCCCTTTGGTTATCACAAGTTTGTTTTCCAAGTCTGTGAGTCTGTTTCTGTTTTGTATATAAGTTCATTTATATCATTTTTTTTAGATTCCACATATAAGTAGTATCATTTGATATTTGTCTTTGTCTGACTTCACTTAGTATGATAATTTCTAGGTTCATCCATTTTGCTGCAAATGGCATTATTTGATTTTTATGGCTAATATTCCATTGTATATATGTACCTCATCTCTTTTATTCATTCATCTGTTGATGGACATTTAGTTTATTTCCATGTCTTGGCTATTATAAATAGTACTGCAGTGAACATTGTAACCTGACAATCTTTTTTTTCACCCCGACATTCTTAACCAGCATGAATCATGTAGTTCCATGGCCTAGAGAAATGAAGGGAACATGGACTGTATCTGGCCCAGTGATTTTCCAGCTGTATCCCTGAGAACCCAGGTCCCCCAGGGCCACCGTTGGGAAGGGTGGGAGAGAAGTTGAGCCTGTGGCTCTCTACCCCTAACGTTTGTTTTCGTCTCTGTTACATGTTGGGCTTTCCTAGTTAAGAAGTTTGAAGACTATGGATCTCAGTCATCTCATTTAAAATAAGGGAACTAAGGCCCAGAGAGGATGGCTGATTTGTTCTTGATCACTCAACAGGCTCAACCCAGGTTGTTGAACTCCACCAGGGATCAGTAAGGAAGCAGGGGGATCCTGCTGGAAGCATTGGCTGCCCCAGAAGGACCTTATTTTGCAGTCTCTGAAGTGTGGCTAGGTCTCTGCTGGGGCAATGGCATTGCCTGGGATGCTCCACTATTACTAAACCTTTCCACGAATTCACTCATTTCACACCCTTTGGAGGTGGTGCTCTTCCAAGTTTTAACTCACTCAGTCACTGAAGAGGGACAGAATCTGGCTATGTGACCTGGAGGAAGCAGAGAGGAGAGCCAACAGGATTTGTCTCTACCTTCCGCCCCCAAATCCGGCAGCCTTTCTCCTGAGACGAGTCCCTCCCTGCGTCACTTCACTGCACCCGCCCACCCTCCTCAGACTCCAAGCCCAGGCCCCATTCCTACTAAGTCCGGCTTTGGTGAGTTGCTAAAGGCCCTGGTCATGACCCTGCCCCCCCCCCCCCCCCCCCCCCCCACCACCCCCCCCCCCCACACACACACCCTCCCTCTGCTGCTAGAGTTATTGACTGATTATTCTCTGTTTAAAAAGCCCCAGAACCGCAAGGAATGACACTTCAGAAGTATGATGTGGTAGGGGAGTGGGGGAGGGCCCCCCAGCACTAACCAGATAGCTGTCTACAGTGTGTGTGTATGAGACTGATGGAGCTCATCTCATACACAGCCCCTGTGTTTGTGTGGCTTTTTGCAGTTTACAGTGTGTATTCACTTTCATCATCACCTTTGGGCCTCACATTGGCACAGATTACCCTCATTTAACAGAAGAGGAAGCTGAGGCTGGGAGAGCTTACGACTTAGCCAAGCACGATAGCTGATTTGAGGGAGCTGGTGCTGATCCTGGGTCATCTGACTTCTGGGGTCATACATCCCTGCAGTAGATGAGTGACCTCAGGGGTCCAGGATAGGGCCTCTGGGTGTGCAGGCCTGTCTTAAAGGTCTACAGTCGTCTGTGACTGTCCTGGGTCAGGAAGAGCCCCTGGAGAAGGGATAGGCTACCCACTCCAGTATTCTTGGGCTTCCCTGGTGGCTCAGACGGTAAAGAATTCCCCTGCAATGTGGGAGATCTGGGTTTGACCCCTGGACTGGGAAGATCCCCTGGGGGAGGGCATGCCAACCCATTCCAGGATTCTGGCCTGGAGAATCCTTATGGACAGAAGAGCCTGGCAGGCTACTGTCCATGGGGTCACACAGAGTCGGATGCGACTAAGCGACTAAGCGCAGCACAGCACCTGTGACTGAGGCAGAAAGGAGCATGACGGGGTCATCTGATGACCTGTCTTTGGATGGAACAAATAGTAAGTAGAACCCTAGCTTGATTTCCCTCTCGTGGCCAAGTTCCTAGCAAACTCTGGTGATGTTTGAGGATGGGTCAAACTCAACCCTCCTTGACTTTGTAAGTGAACGAGATTCTGACTGTCTATCTCATCATCTCTCTCCAGGCCCCTGAGTCAGTTTTCCACCAGTTTCCCTCCACTCTTGATGAGGTGGTCAACATTTAGAGTAAGGCTCTGGAGCCAGTCCTTTTTGGTTCAAATTCTGGCTTTGCCCTTTTCTGGCTGTGTGACTAGAAAATTGCTTCTCCTCTCTGTGCTCCAGTAGCCTCATCTGTTAACAGGAGGCAGTTATGGTGCCTTCCTTATAGGGTTGGTAAGAGTACTGAGCATGTTAAATACATTTTAGAATTGTGCCTAAAATATAGAAAGAAATACTCATCATTATTTTTGAAAATAGTGAAAAGTCTTAAAAAGCTAAAACTAGAGCTGCTGTATTATCCTGTAATCCCACTCGTGGGCATATATCCAAAGAAAATGCTTATTTCAAAAAATATACGCACCTCAGTGTTCATAGCAGCACTATTTACAATAGCCAAGATACGGCAGCAACCTAAGTGTCCATTCCTGGATGAATGGATAAATAAGATGTGATATATATATATACACACATACACATGGAATATATAAAATGGAATGCTACTCAACCATAAAAAATTATGCCATTTGCAGCAATATGGATGGACCTAGAGATTATCATAAATGCAGTAAGCCAGACAGAGAAAGACAAATATCATATATTGCTTATATATGAATCTTAAAAAATGAATACAAATGAACTTGTTAACAGGACAGAAACAGACTCACAGCCTTAGAAAACAAATTGATGGTTGTCAAAATGGGGGGAGGGATAAACTAGGAATTTGGGATTAAAATATACACACTACTATATATAAAGTAGATAACCATCAAGGACCTACTGTATAGCACAGGGAAGTATAGTCAGCATCTTATAATAACCTATAATGGAGAAGAATCTCTAAAAGAATATTTATATATGAATCATTTTGCTGTACATTTGAAACCACTATAACATTGTAAATTAAGTATACTTCAATTAAAAAATAGTGAAGAGTTTTTATAAGTAGACCTGGATATAATGACAAAATAATGAGTGATTGGTTGTTGTTGTTTTTAAACAAACTGGAGAATCTTCCAAGGATCCTGTCAAGTCTGGAAAGAGCTCTGAAATTCCTTCCTGAGAATTGCTTTCTGGATCAGACTGCAAACCGTATGAGACAGTCAGTCACACTGTGGTCTCACTCTATGAAACTTTGGTTAACTCTAATCCTTTGTTAAATGAAATTGTGTGTGTGTGTGACTTTTTTTTAATATATAGTTTTTAAATTTATCTTATTTTTGGCTGCACAGGCTCTTTGTTGCTGCGTGCTGCCTCTTTCTGCTTATGGCAGCCAGAGCCACTCTCGAGTTGCAGTGTGCAGGCTTCTCATTGTGGTGGCTTCTCTAGTTGTGGCATACAGGCTCTAGGGAACCTGGGCTTCAGTAGTTGCAATGTGCGGGCTTCGCTGCCCCACAGCTTGTGGGATCTTAGTTCCTAGACCAGGGATTGAACCCGTGTCCCGCACATCGGCAGGTGGATTCTTAACCACTAGAACACCAGGAAAGTCCCTGCATAACCTTTTCAGTTGGCAGATTAATAGAAAACAAGATGACATCAAGAATCTAGTTTGTATTTAGACGCAGGATCCCAGTTTCTCATACCCACAGTTCAGTTTCCAGGCCTGTTCAATGAGAGAGAAGATCAATTCAGTTCAGTTCAGTTGCTCAGTCGTGTCTGACTCTGCAACTCCATGGATTACAGCATGCTAGGCCTCCCTGTCCATCACCAACTCCTGGAGTTCACTCAAACTCATGTCCATTGAGTCAGTGATGCCATCCAACCAACTCATCCTCTCTCGTCCCCTTTCCCTCCAACCTTCATTCTTTCCCAGCATCAGGGTCTTTTCAAATGAGTCAGCCCTTCACATCAGATGGCTAAAGTATTGGAGTTTCAGCTTCAACACCAGTCCTTCCAGTGAATATTCAGGACTGATTTCCTTTAGGATGGACTGATTGGATCTCCTTGCAGTCCAAGGGACTCTCAAGAGTATTATCCAATACCACAGTTCAAAAGCATCAATTTTTCAGTGCTCAGCTTTCTTTATAGTCCATATAAAGAACTCTCTCACCCATACATGACCACTGGAAAAACCATAGCCTTGACTAGATGGCCCTTTGTTGGCAAAGTAATGTCTCTGCTTTTTAATATGCTGTCTAGGTTGGTCATAACTTTTCTTCCAAGGAGTAAGCATCTTTTAACTTCATGGCTGCATTCTGCTAAATCTGCTAGTTGATCATCCATTCAAAAATGTTTGTCAAATATTATGTACAAATCACTGTGGTAGAGGCTCTGGAAGACACAATGATAAATAAGAGAAATTTAAGGCCTTTAAAGACCTGTTAGTCTTCAAAAACATATTTGGTTAAAGCATGAATATAGGATATTATTCATTTTTAGGGAAGATAAAGCTGATTCATGTTCCCAACAAGAAGGCCCCAATCAAAAACAAATTTCTGATGAACTCTGTTACTAAACATTTAAAATATCAGATTGCCCCTTTCTCTATGCACTGCAGTTAATCCATGTTGAGCTGCAACATTTCCACCAGTTGTGGTCCCTAAGTGCCACCTTGGAGGCCATATATGCCACTTTCTCCCAGGACCCCAAGCTTGGCTCTTCCTCTGTGATGGAAGTGAAAGTGAAGTCGCTCAGTTGTGTCCCACCCTTTGTGACCCCGTGGACTGTAGCCTACCATGCTCCTCTGTCCATGAGATTTTCCAGGCAAGAGTACTGGAGTGGTTTGTCATTTCCTTCTCCAGAGGATCTTCCCAACCCACGGATCGAACCCGGGTCTCCCACATTGTAGGCAGACACTTTACCGTCCAAGCCACCAGGGAAGTCCTCTATAATAGGAGTCAGCAATACCTGTCCCCAAGGGCCTCCTGGGGATTTGGTGAGTATTAAATAAGAGAACGCACATAAAACCACTTTGTAAATCATAATCCTACTCTTTAAGAATTACTTACTGTTCACAGAAGGAGTCATTCAACATATTTTTATTCATTTGCATCTGCTCATTATACTGCCTTTTACAAGGTATGAAAACAGTCCCATAGGTCCAGATTTCCAGCAAGAAGGACCAGAATCAAAGAGGTTTTGAAGGGAATTTGGGGTTACTAGGATTCCATTAAGTAGTGGATTGAGGGTTTGCTGTAATATTTACTAAATCAGCACTTCTCAAACTTTAGTACATGCATGAATCACCTGGGAGTCGTGTTCACATACAGATTCTGAATCAGTAGTGCTGGGGTAGGGGCTGAGATTCTGCTCTTTTGCCAGACTCCCAGGTAAAATCAATGCTGCTGGTCCAAGGACTGCACTTGGAGGAGCAGTGTTCTTGGAGGTACAAGGTTCATAATCAACAGAGGAGAGAAGGTGCAACCCTGGGCCCCAGGAGGTAGATCTCCAGGAAGTCTCTGTTGGGAGCTGTGGCTGCAACTCTGTGTCCCCACTTCCTTTCCATCCCATCCCAGAAGAGGCTGTTATCTTCCTGAGCTGTGCATTTGCTCTGAATGTTGGAGGGAGAAAATGTGCATTGTGAGTACTTGGGAAAAGGAGGAGGAAGGAAAGATTACCCCATCATGCATAGTAACTGTTTTTGTAGGAGACTCTCTGTGTTTCTCCCTGATGGGATGGTGATCTAGAGATAGCACAATGAGCCAGTTCCTGCCTCCAGCATTTGATGGGGCAGCACAGCAGAATCCAGGGTAGACCAGAATATTTTTTTTGGCTACCAGTGGAGGTAGCTGAAGAGTATTGACTTAGGTGTTTCAAAGAAGGAAAGAACTGAGGAGTAAGCAATCAGAGGGTGCTCCCCTCGCCTTTTTTTGGCCAGCTTGCTAGCACTGGCAAAGCACTTGCTAGCACTTTGCCATCATGCTGCCCACTAGCAGCCCCTGCAGGGTCTGTCTTGTTCTGCATCTGAGTACCTCAGTTCTCCTCACCCCAACATTATCCCTTCTTCTCCTATTACATCAAAATTCCCTCTTTTTTTCCCCCAGCATAGCTGAATTCTGTCAGTTGCTGGGAAAGCAGTCTAATCCAACTAATTCATATTAAGGTATTTTGTTGTTGTTTTAGTCACTAAATCATGTCCAACTCTTTTGCAACCCCATGGACTGTAGCCTACCAGGCTCCTCTGTCCATGGGATTCTCCAGGCAAGAATATTGAAGTGGGTTGCCATTTCTTTCTCCAGGGGATCTTCCCAGCCCAGGATTCGAACCTGTGTCTCCTACATTGCAGACAGATTCTTTACCACTGAGACACCTGGGAAGCTCCCGTATTAAGGCATACATGACTGTTAATCCAACTAACTGTAAATTGTTTGCGATTTGATGAGCTATGATACACATGGATTTCTCCCCACTTCTCCCCCTTGCAGGTCGACAGAGCCAAAGCCCTAGGGAGACCCGAGGCCTTGTAGAGGTCTGTTTTGCTATAGATGGTGATACCTCAGGAGTCTTAAGCTTGAGGACAAAATCTAGGTATACCTGGTACAGGTTTGTTTGTTCAGGAGGAAAGCTTTCTCTTCCTCCCCTGCAGGCCACCAGTTAAAGCAGGAGGCTGTGACATAAAGGGAAGTTTGCTATAGTGGTGTAACTTTCACACTGAGTCCTATGGTGCATTCTTAGGGGCTGTCACGCATGTGTGTGTGTGTGTGTGTGTGTGTGTGTGTGTGTGTGTGTGTAATGACCAAGAAGTGCTTTGTGCTGCTCCCCTTTGATCTGTCTTGTATTTTAAACCTCTGTGTGAAATTTATTTGAAAAAAAAAAAGTGATCTTAAAGCTGAGAAGGCTTATAAGTGATTTCCTCAGGTGAGCAGAGCTGAAATGGGGCAGGGGGCTACTGATTCCCCTCTAGGGCTTTCTGTGCAATTTCATTTCTATTTATCCATGTTTGTGTGTAGTCCTTTGCTTCAGATTTTAAAAAATAAATAATGAAAGGAAAAAGAGCTTTGCTACTAGAAAAAGTTTGGAATTCCTTGCCAAGTAGAAAGACAGAATAGGTGTTGGGAGACCTGGGGTCTCTGGCTGCCATGTGGTAAGCCTCTCTGTGACCCTGGGCAAGCTCTGAGTATTTCCTCAACTGTGAAAAGTGTCCTTCCTCTCCTCTGTTTGACCCTGGCAGAAGTGTCCCTCCCAGACCCCGCTGTGCCCTGGAAAGGCCTGGGTCTGACCCCCAGCCCCAGCCTGGCAGATGACTTACGGGCTGGAGAGGAAGGGAAATTTTGACCAAATTGCTCTGTGCTTTACTTACCTCAGGGCTCCATGGGGAGAGTTCTTACAGAACAAAGAGTGATTGGGCAGGTTTCCAGCAGAATGGATGGGCAGCACTCCTGAGCTGAATTTAGTTTGTGTACAGATGTGAGAGTTGGATCATAAAGAAGGCTGAGCGCCAAAGAATTGATGCTTTCGACCTGTGGTGTTGGAGAAGACTCTTGAGAGTCCCTTGGACAGCAAGGAGATCCTAAAGGAAATCAACCCTGACTACTCATTGGACGGACTGATGTTGAAGCTGAAGCACTAATCCTTTGGCCACCTGATGCGAAGAACTGACTCACTTGAAAAGACCCTGATGTTGGGAAAGATTGAGGGCAGGAGAAGAAGGGGGCGACAGAGGATTCGATGGTTGGATGCCATCACTGACTCAATGGACATGAGTGTGAGCAAACTCCGAGAGATGGTGAAGGACAGGGAAGCCCGGCGTGCTGCAAGCAGTCCATGAGTTAGCGAAGACTCAGATACAACTTAGCGACCGAACAACAACAACAAAAGTGCTTACTGTGTACTGTTTGAGGGCTTGGGTTTCCTGGGGGTAAAGAGAAGTTCCACAGACAGCTCTGCCTTTAAAGAGCCCGAGAGAGAAGACACACTGAATGTTTAATTTAGAAAAGAGGTTTGCAGGGGAGTACTTTCTGCAAATACTTGCTGGTTCTTACATGAACGAGGAACTGCATCTTGTTCATCTCTGTGTTCCCAGTGCTTGCACGCAAGACTCCAGTAGTCAACTCATCCTCACTGAGCACTTCTAGATGCTGAAAGCACAGCAGTGAGCAAGACAGAACCATCCCTGTCTTTCAGGCATTTTCAACCCTGGGGGCAAGTGTAGGGTGGTGGGAATTCAGGGGAATAGACAGAGTAACCCAAGGCAGTAAGGGTTGTGATGGACGATGAGCTGTGCAAACAGAGACACCTGTTGCTGTGGTCAAGGCAACCTCAGCTGCTCCCGGCTGGGCTTCCTGGCACTTCACCTGGGTCCCTTCTGGGGGTGGGCCTCCCCTAGAAGAGACCTAGGGACTCAGGCAGAGAGCTCTGCCTATGTGGAGACCCTTCTCTGTGCATCCATGAGCCTCGTCATCCAGACCCAGCCTCTGGCAGGAGAGCCTGAAACATGTCTATCCTGGAGCGAATAGCGGGCTGGCAGGAGGGCTGGGGGGTACTGTCCATCTTCTGTCTTGGGGCGTGCTGCCCTGAGGGAGCACCAGGACCTGTCCACTCTCAAGATTAAGGCAGGAATGTGCCTGTCTCACCAGTCCAGGCCCCATGTGGGGGCCCTGGGTGCTCGATGGGTCTGTGTCTCTGAGCACGGAGACGATTTTGGGGATACTGTGGAGCAGGAAGGGGCAGCCTCCAGCCAGGGTGAAAACATCTGCTCTGAACCTTGAAACCTATTGTCTGATTTATTCCTCCTTCACCTTTCAGAAACTGTTTATTGAGCACCAAGGATATGCCAGGGTTATGCTGTTTTCACATTTCTCTAATTAAAATTTCTCAACTGTCCTGCAAGTTAGTGTAATATTTTCATTTGACAGGTGAGGAAACTGAAGCCTGGCAAGCTAAAACTAAACTCATATTTATCACTGTTGACCATGTGCCAGATACTGTTCTGGGCATTTGCAGGGATCAGTGCATTTAATCTGCATCACAGCCTCTGAGGTGGTTGTCATCCCCATGTGCTGATGTGGAACAGAGACACAGAAAAGCTAAGAAACTCACCCCCAAGTCTCCAGAGCCTGCTAAAAACAGAGCTGGCTTAGTGTTATCCTGGCGTCCTTCCCAGATCTGAGCCCCCCAGCTTTCAGAGCCCTCCAGCATGGGCCGTGTGGGCAACGACAAGGACACCCTGCAGCAGCTGGTGAGGCAGGCCTGACCGGTGGGCTTCTAGAGGGAAGTGGCCAGGTTAGATGCCAGGATCTGTTCTAGGTTGCAGTTTGGGTAGAAAAACAGATCTTGTTGGAGGTGACACATACCTTCCTGATGACGTCTTGACAATTATGCTTGAAATTAGGTGCCAAATCCTGTAATGACTTAGAGCCGACTTAGAGGAACTGGGAAGGATTGGCAGCCCCAGGGCGCCTGGTAGCTGCCAACTAGGGTTGGTGATGACAGTGGTGGGGGGAGGGTGGCCCAAGCTGTGACTTGGAGTCGCTCACCCAACAGAGGCTTCGGGTTCTGTAGGGAAGACAGGGATGGGTGGAGGAGAGTTTGGACAGAAATCTGCTTCTAAGAAGACTTGGACCTGTTCTCTCTACCTGGTCCCACTCTCCAGGGTTGTGGGCATAGCGGGGATAGTGAGTGAAGTGAAAGTCGCTCAGTCGTGTCCTACTCTTTGTGACCCCATGGACCAAGTTCTCCAGGCCAGAATACTGGAGTGGGTAGCCTTTCCCTTCTCCAGGGGATCTTCCCAACCCAGGGATCGAACCCAGGTCTCCCGCATTTCAGGTGGATTCTTTACCAGCTGAGCCACAAGGGAAGCCCAAGAATACTGGAGTGGGTAGCCTATCCCTTCTCCAGTGGATCTTCCTGACCCAGGAATCGAACTGGGGTTTCCTGCATTGCAGGCAGATTCTTTACCAACTGAGTTACGATGTGGATCTAAAGTCAAATCCCTTTGAGGGCAAGGATGAGGAAATGAGCCCCCTGTGAGCATGGGGCACAAGGGGCATGGGAGTTGGCATCATTTTCTTCCTATGGGAAATGCCTTCTGCTCTGCAGTTGATCAAATTGGCCATTGGGATGGACTGTGTAAATGGCTGTGTGGGTGATTCTGCCTGGGACAAGCCCCTTTAACAGTTTTGGGCCCCCTTTAGCCAGCTGTGAAATAGGCAAGTTCTGCTTCTGCAGGTGTGCTCGAGAGCTCCCTATTTTATCTTTCTCCAGGCCACAGTGAAGGCAACACAGGACCACTTATGGTTAGTTCCTCCTGCCCATGTATGGTAAGAACTTGAGGTAACCTACAACACGAGGCACACAGAATTTGAAAATAAAGGTGGAGATCAAAAGACACATGACCTCCAGAAGATTATGATTTATCAATTCTGTAGCAAAGCTTGGACATCTCATTTCTACCAAGCTCTCCCTGATTCTGTTCCACCCTCAAGTGTGAGAACCACTGGTGCAGAGGAAAGAGGAAGGAAACACACCCAAGATCTGGGTCATTGTCGTTGACCATTATCACTGACCACCAAGGCAACAAAAGGGAAATAAGATAGACTATGTCATTTTCATTATCTGAAATGAGGAAGGCTATAGGTTTTTCAGGGTAGACAGACATGTTCATGGTAGTAATTTCTAAAAGAAAGCCAGTGCTTGCTGCCTCCTGTTCCAAAGGGCACTAAACAACATAATAGATAATTGGGGGGCAGGGGAGATGCTTTGCATCCCTAAAGGGGGTTTGTTGTGCTAGTCACCCCAGGAGCTGCAGTCTATCCTGGGGACACCAGGCCCACTCTGTAGCAGGACCTGCTCACATTCTGATGCCATCCTGGTCATCACCAGGAGGAAGAGTTGGGTGACTCTGAGTAAAGGGCCATGTGTAGGGGATGAGGGATTGCCTCTGTGGTGAGTTTGAAGGTATTGCCTGAGTTGAATGCCTACGTGACCAAAGGGGAACAAGGCACTCCCCATTAGCGTACCCTTAAGTCACAGCTTAGTAACAGACAGAGGAGAGAGAGGTGAGGAAAAAACTGGTTAACGCTGTCTGATGCTACAAAAGACCTAAAGTTCCTTTTGGACAATACAATCAGGGCAGATGTTTGCAACATACACGACAAAGGGTTTAGGTCACAAATATATAAAGAGCTTTTATAAACCATAAGAAAAAGGCAAACACCCCAGTAGAAAATTAAGTGAGGAGGCATGTATATGGCAGTTCAGATTATCAACAAGCATAGGAAAAAGATGTTTATTCTTACTAGTAATCAACTACAAGTTAATCATAAACTTAATTCAAGTTAAGATAATCAGATATCATCTTTCAGATAGGAAAATGGTAAGGCTGAAAAACACAGTGAACAAGTTCAAGGGATTATTTAGGACTGTTAGGAGTATGATTGATACAATCTTCCTGGGAGATAATTCGTCAAGTATCATAAACCTTAAAAATGTAAATAACTTTTGCCCAAGGGTTCTACCTAGAACTTACCTGCAGAAAAGATAATCAGGGATGTACACAAAGATTTATATATAATAGTATCTATAGCAGTCTTAATTATAGTAAAAATGAGAAGTAATATAAATGTCCAGGGACTTCCCTGGTGGTCCAGTGGTTAAGACATCGGAAGTGGCCTTCCAATGTAGGGGGCATGTGTTCTATCACTGATTAGGGAACTAAGATCCCACATGCCGTGTGGTGTGCCAAGAAAAGAATACTATAATTATCCAAAATTAAGAGTTTGCTTTAAAAATCATGGTTTATTTGGAAGGTGGCATATTATTTAAAATCGGGAGTGAAACAGTTTTCAGTAATGTGAGTAATATTCATGATCTATTGTTAAGTAGAAAAATTTTAAAAAGCAGTTTCCAAAATAGTATATATGACATCATCCCAGTCCCATTAAAAAAATGAACAAACAAAAAAGACTATAGTATGTGCTGAAAAATATCTAAGAGAGCAGACACCAAAATGATAACAATGGTTATCTCAGGAAGCTTCCTCTTTGTGCTTTTTAAAAATAATGAGCATGCTCCTTTTGTAATAAACAACTATCAAGAACATGTTCTTTTCCTAGTGAGTCTGCCGGTGAGGTGCTCTGACTGCCCAGAGGGCTGGCTGTGAGTGACAAGTCCTTCACTCACTTCCTGTTGCCTCAGTTTAGCTCTTCTTTTCTGCAAATACTGGCAGAATACCTACTTCATGCTCAGTGTTCAGCAAACCCCATCAGATGAGTAGGACAGTTCTTACTCCCCAGGCTCCAATAGGCTGGTTGCTTTTTAAGGTGAATGTGTTGGTCATTTGTCATGGAAGTATCTCTGCCATGTGATGTGTTCAGCATTTTGCTGGATGTGAAGATGGTACCAGGGCATCTTGCTGAGTGCCTGAGATATGTTCTTTTTTTTTTTTTTTAAATTTTGACTGTGCTGGGTCTTTGTTGCGATGCACAGGCTCTTCATTTCTGCATGTGGGCTTTCTCTAGCTGCAGTGATCAGGGTCTATTTTCTAGTTGCAGTGGCTTCTCTTACTTTGGAAAACAGGCTCTAAGACACATGGCTCCAGTAGCTGCAGGACCCCAGGGGAATGTGGACCATGGGGATGTGCAGAGTTCACAGGGGAGGGGCTGGGAGCAGAACTCTTGGCACTAGAGGGGTCTGGCAAGTTGGGAAGGCGCCATTATAGAAGATATGAGGGACGATCCTGTCCCTACATGGTATGAACAGAGCCTCGACCTGCCTGAATCTTTCCGTCTTCCTGTTGTAGTCTCTTTCTTGCTCTGCAGCATGAGCTCATGCTAAAGATCACATCCGCTATGGTCCAGCCTCCTGGGCTCTGCTCAGGCTGTGAAGGCCAACTGGCTGGTGTTTCTGGGGTCAAGTGAGCTGACCTGTCCTGCCGAAGTTCTTTTCATTAATCGAACATACATCTGATTGTCAGGAACTCGGGTGGTGAGAGGGGAACCCTACCCAAGTGAACATTGTTGGCTGCTGGCCACTTGTCCTTTTCCACCATCCCCACAAAGAGGAGAGGAAAGGGCAAGCTCAGCTTTCTGATGGACTTCCTCGAGAAAGTGGCCACTTGACGGGGAGGAAGTGAGGAAGTAAAGTGGTGACTCAGGGACTTCCCGGAATAAAGCATTTGTGTTCCATTCCAGCTGTAGCCAGCTGATTCCTTTTTGCCTGTCTGAATTCAGCTTTCTCTGCCTGTTGGGCTGCACCCTGTAGGCCTGCAAGCCCTGTACTTGCCCAGCTTCAAGACCAAAGAAAGAGCCTGGAGTCAGTGACAGAGACATCAGTGGCTTAATGGATGAGGGGGGATGAATCTTACATGGCTGAAACAAGGTCCTGGAGCAACATCTCCGCATGTACAACAGACAGCGGGCAGGACAGGGCGGCAGTCTTCACTCCTGGTGGGCAGGTGAAGGGTTACCAGTTATAGAGGGAATTGATGTCAGGTTGGCTCAACAGTTACCAGGGAAACCAGCAGTGGTGCATGTCCCTCACTGCTCCTTTCATCAGCTGTCATGGTGGAGATGTTCTGATTTAAAGATTAGAACAATCACAAGCTGAAACTAGGGGCAACTATGTAGGCATTCACTGATTAGGCTACAAGATTAAGAGAGAAATTCAGTCCGGTGAGTAGGGTGTAGGTGAGGCAGGGACTGGTGGAGCAGGGGATGTACAGAGAGCAAGAGAACAGCCATCTTGAGTGACCTGATCATATACTGTCAACCTGGTTCAAATCCCACCTGCTCCTTAAGACTTCCCCTGACTCCCCTTGGCCAATACTTCCTCCCTCTGCTGAACTGCTGCAGGACTTACTGTTGCCCATGCACTTGACCCTGAGGCAGCTATTTCTAAACATCCATGCCATATTTCTTTTTCTATGAGCATTTGTCTGATCTCTGCAGCTGACTATGAGTCCTTCAAGATGTGGGGGTATGTCTGGTTTGTAGCATTTGAGACACTGATCCACACATGAAGGATGGAGGAGTAAATTAATAAATAGATGGATTGGTGAATGGATAGTTAGGTAGATGGGTGGATGGATAGGTAAGTGACTAGACGGGCAGGTGGGTGGATGGTGGGTGATGGGTGGTACCCTCCATGGCTAACACTTCAAGCCATAGTAGCCTACGTCATGTCTGTGCCTAGAATCTAGATTCCAGACTAAGCAAAATACTAGAGGATACCGAGCTATATTTTCAATGAAAATCTTCCTCCGAAAAGCCAAGTACAACTTAAACTGAGCTTAATTAATTTCAGGCCTTGGGCCTGTGGGCTCCTGTTCATTTGACAACAGCATAAAAATGTGCTTAGACTTAAAAATAGATTCCAGAATGTAATCATAGCTCAGCCTGACTTGGCTCTGCTCAACGATTCCTTCCTTTTTGTGCTTTAGGAATTTTTTTTCCGTGTGCCCCCCAGCCCCCAAATAAAGAGTCAGAGGAAGGAAGTTAGTCTGAGGGACAGGGAGCTTAATGAGCTAAGCTGTGCAGGCAGCTGCCGCTGGCCAGCACAGGCAGACACCTGTGACTTGATGGATAGGGGCCATTTGTAGGTCAGGGTTTAGCTCCCTGGAAACTTCTGGTTCCTGATACTTAATCCAAAGTGTGTTCCTTATTGTTGATCCTGAGTTTGGTTTGGTCAGAGTGGCTTTTTCTTTTTCTTTTTAAAAAATATTTATTTATGTGTTTATTTTGGCTGCACCAGGTCTTAGCTGTGGCATGCAGTATCTTTAGTGAACTCTTAGTTGCAGCATATGGGCTCTAATTCCCTGACCAGGGACCAAACCTGGGTCCCCTGCATTGGGAGCTTGGAGCTGTAACCACTGGACCACAGAAAAGTCCCAGAGTAACTCCTTAAAAGAATAGATGATAATTTTGAGAATTATTTCATCAGTGTTTTCTATTTCTTTTTTACCTCCCCTTTTCCTTATAGTTTGGAATTGCTTTGGGATCATCAAAGAGCATGCTGTTGAGTAGACTTCTTAAACCGTATTCCCTGGAACCCTTGGGGTTCCAGAAAGCCCCTTTGGGCATCTGAGCCCAAAGGGATGGGCTCTGAGTAGGTAGCCTGTGATTTGTTGTTGTTGTTCATTCGCTAAGTTGTGTCTGATTCTCTGCGACCTCGTGCACTGCAGCACTCTAGGTTTTCCTGTCCTTCACTATCTCTTGGAGTTTGCTCAGATTCACATCTCTTGAATCGGTGATGCTATCTAACAAGCTCATCCTCTGCCACTCTCGTTTCCTTTGGCCTTCAGTCTTTCTCAGCATAAGGGTCTTTTCCAGTGAGTCAGTCCTTCACATTAGGTAACCAAATCACTGGAGCTTCAGCACCAGTCCTCCCAATAAATATTCAGAGTTGATTTCCTTCAGGATTGACTGGTTTGATTTCCTCGCAGTCCAAGGGACTCTCAAGAGTCTTCTCCAGCACCACAGTTCAAAGGCATCAACTCTTCGATGCTCAGCCTTCTTTATGGTCCAATTCTCAGTATCTGTTCCCCAAAAGAAGCACTGCTTTTTATGTTTTTCATAGTGAGTGTCTTTGCACAATTTGTTGGAGAGAGGTTTCCACACCTCAAATAAAGTTTAAAACCATCATCGTGAGACTAGAAAGTTATGGGCAGCAAGGTCAGGGAAGGGAAATGGGCTCATAGATGGTGGTTCGGCTCACACACTGGGAGCAAAGGCCACTTGAACAGTTCTGGGCACTCTTGTTTGCAGGTCTTGTGCTGATGCTTCTGTCTGCTGCGGCTCCATGTGCCAGGTGGCTGGGCTGCTGATCCCACGGGTCTCTCACTCCTTGCTCACACACCTAGTTCACGATGTGCTGCCCACCTGGCTTTTGATACATTTTTGCTCCTTATTGTCTTCTCTTTGGCCTGGAATCTTGACTTGCCACATGTTTTCTCTTCTGGCAACCTTGTATTTCTTCACCCTGTTTTGGCTTCCTGAATATCTGATCCCTTGTTTACCCTGACCCCAGGTGACTGTGTCCTGAAGTGTTTTCTGCCTTCCTGGATCCTGACACCACCCGGGGACCCTGTTTTTCACCTGCCCCAGTTTTCCCCACACTGTCTTTTTAAGCTGGGATGGGGTTTACAGGTGCTAAATTAGGTTCAAGGCCGGGACTGGAAAATGGAGACAATGATCCAAATGTGTCAGTCCATTGGATGGAAGGAATAATTCACATTCAGAAAGAGTTGTAGTTTCCTTAGTGCTTTCACATATTTGTCTCGTTTCTTTCTCATTATAACATGGTAAGATTGGGTTGTTCTTTTTGGGGGCATATAAATATAAATTTGGTAAATGAGAGAGGAGACCAACTTCTTGCTATACAATGTCAATTAACTAATGTAAAGCTTTCACCCTTAAAAATACCACAACTCCACCCTACTATATATAAAATAGACAACCAACAAGCACCTACTGTAAAGCACAGGGATCTCTACTCAGAACTCTGCAATGATCTAAATGGGAGTAGAATCTTAAAAAGAATGGTGGTGGTTTAGTTGCTAAGTCATGACTGACACTTGTAACCCCATGACCGTAGCCTTCCAGGTTCTTCTCTCCATGGGATTCTCCAGGCAAGAATACTGGAGTGGGTTGCCATTTCCTTCCCCAGGGGATCTTCCTGACCCTGGAATCAAACGCGGGCCTCCTGCATTGCAGGCAGATTCAAAAAGAGTGGATACATGCATATATACAGCTGATTCACTCTGCTGTATAGCAGAAACTATTGCAACACTGTAAATCAACTATAGCCCAAGAAAAAAATATATGTATATATTATAAAAGAGAGAATACTACAACTCCCTCTTTTTAAGTGTGGGCAGCACACAGTGACTTCATTTCAAAGAGTACAATGTCAGGGAGCAGGGGTAAATTTACAGTGGAAAAAACCTGCAAATAAGATCTCAGCCAGGTGATCAAGGTTAACATCATCAGTAATAAGTCATGTTGAATGTGTGTATCTTGATATGGGATGAGAATAGTCCTTTACCTCTGTGGTCTTCCTTAAAATCATAAGATTTTAAGATCTGCAAATCATAATTATGAGAAAACTCAATCAGAGAAACTTCCTACAAAATGCCTTACTCAAAATTTGAAGGCATCAAAAACAAGGAAAGTCTAAGGAGCTGTCACAGCCAAGAGAAGCCTAAGGAGACAATGATGACTAAATGTAATATCCTCAATGGGATCCAAATTGTTTTCCTTTGTGTGAGTTCCTAGGCACCAAGCCACCTTTTCATATCTCTTTGGGGCCTGCAGAATTCATTCCTCTGGAGTTCTGTTTTCTCAATTAAAATTTGATGTATAATCCAAAATCTTAATGCAAAAGTTCACTGATAATATTCATTTCAACTATTACTTATCTTGGTGTCACAGAGGGCTGTCAGACCTCCCTGGTCCCAGTGGGGGAAGGTTTCTCACTCAGGTAAAGGCATCGGATAACTTCAAAACACTGACTGTCCATGGGCTGCTAGTTTCCTCTCTTCAGGAGGGCCAAGGATACCCATGGCCAAGACCTCATCCTGGGGCTACTGCTGCCCCAGAATCCACAGCTGGCCCCCACGCACATGTTCAGGGCTTGGCAGGGACACTGCAGCCGGGGCAGAGACTGCAGATGAAAGATGAGATTGGAATATTCTTATGTCTGTGTTACACACAAGGAAACAGGGTCAGAGTCACATGATTTACTAAAAGTAATAGAGCTAGAAATAGAACCTCGATCTTTTGACTGTAAATCCTGGAGTTAAGTCTAGGAGACCTTAAACAGATTTTTTGCTAAGGTGATGGGAGGAATATCTTTGTTCATGGGAATGGCTGACTAGAGACGGGATGTATGTTTGTGTGCGTTTGTGTGTGTGTGTGTGTATGTATAGGGTGGCGGGGCGGGGGGCGGGGGGCTAAGAGGCCAGGTCAGTCAAATTTGGCCAGGCAGAGGAGTGGGAAGGGGTGACACCATCCCCAGACGGGCTCTTGCCCTGGGATTGGGGGGTAGTCCTCTGGGATTGGGCCGATCTGGTTCCTGTGGACTGTAGATTTGAGCTCTTCCTGCTCATGCCTTTGACACATGCTGGCTGAAGGTTCCATTCCCTTACTACCCGGGCTGCACCTGGGGTGGCCTTGACTGGAAACTTCTAAGCATTGTCCCGCCCTGTGGCACTACACACTTGCAGGGTAATTCCAGAGTAATCCTGGCTCATTGTTCTCCAGTGTGGGAAGAGGAACTGCAGTGACTGCTTGGGGGAAGCAGAAGGAGGAACCTGGGCCCCACATCCCTCTGATCTGGAGCACTTCCCACTTGATACCTCTTGCCTCCCATGACATCTCCTCCCTGGTCTGTATTCTGTGCAGCTCTGCCTCGTCTCCACCTTGATCAACTGGGGACTTTGGGGCGAGTTACTAGATTCATGGACACTTTAGAGCTGACTGGGAGAGAGAATGAGTTAAACCCAATCTATCCATAAACCTTAAAAACACCTTTGGCAGTCAGCCCTGGGGAGTTGTAAGAACAAGTCTAGTTGGCCATAGCTAACCTGATGGGAGTGGGTGGACCGTGGGACTGGTCTATCTCAATTCTGGCCATGAGAGGTGCATTGTCTTTTGAGAATTCTAAACCAATGATAAAAATTGAATAAAACTTATTCTACTTAAAAAAAAAGATTTTCTTTTCAAAAGTAGTTGATTTTATTTTTGGCTTCGTTGCTGCACGAGGGCTTTAGTTGTGGCAAGCAGGGGCTGCTCTCTGGTTGTGGTGAATGGGCTTCTTACTGCAGTGGCTTCTCTTGTTGCAGAGCATGGCTGTAGAGTTGGGCTTCAGTAGTCATAGCTCATGAGCTCAGTAGTTGTGGTGCAAGGGCTTAGTTGCTCCGCAGCCTGTGGGATCTTCCTGGACTGGGGATCAAACTGGTGTCCCCTGCATTGGCAGGTGAATTCTGAACCACTGGACCAGCAGGGAAGTCCCCAGTCTACTTTTTAAAAAAAAAAAAAAAATCTGTTTATTTACTTGACTGTATTGAGTCTTAGTTGAGGTACATGGTGTCTTTGTTGAGTCACGTGGGATCTTTCATTGCAGCGCATAGATTCTCAAGAGGGCTCCATGGGGCTCCACGAGAGCTGGATGGCATGTGGGATCTTGATTCCCTGAGCAGGGATCAAACCTAAGTCCCCTTCATTGCAAGGCAGATTCTTAACCACTGCACTACCAGGAAAGTCCCAAACCATTTTTGAGTTCTGAGAAGCAGTTCCAGGTTTACTCTTCATCATCTGATTCCTGGACAAACAATAGGAGACCCTAATGGGGTGCCCCCGCTTCCCCTGGCCCTGCCAAATCCTGTCTGTGACACTAATCTTCACACAGCCTGCTCTGTCCTCCAGGGACACTGAATAAGTGAGGAGCTGGGTCCTCTGTCTGGGAAGAGGGGAGTGTTCCTGATATAATTGCAGGAGAGCTGCTGGCAGGAGCAGGGAAACTAGTTTCTGTGTCTTGCAGATTTATTGTCCTTCAGGAAACCCTCGTAGGTGACTTTTGCAAGTCAGCCTCAGGCATAGTGTTCCACCCACCCCTGCCTCCTGCCTTTCTACTAGTTGGATGGTTTAGTCCTTTCTGGGGCATTATCTCATGATTTCCCCTGCGAGGTGGTCAGGCTGGGTTTTCTCATCCTCATTTGACAAGGGAGGACATTGAGGCCCAGGGAGGTGAACAGACTACCCAGGCTCATGACCAGTTAGCAGATGGGATCTGACCAGAACCCAAGACTCCAGACATCAGCCCTGTCTTAACCTAGAGGGGCTCTCCCTGTCCACCTCCGGTCCTGTAGCATAGCTGAGCAACTTCTGCGCCCCTGGGCCTGAATTTCTGGCTTCAGAGCCTTCCTGATGGGCAGAAAAAGGCCCATAACCATCATTGCTTCCACCTGCCCATGGGTCTGCCAGTGCCTTCTGATGGGCATGACAGAGCCATCTCAGATCTGGCTTTTGTGCCTCTACTGTGGGTACAGGGACCAGGGGGTGCCCCACAGCAAACTTCCATTCCTGTTACTCCCCAGAGCCCAGGGTCATTTTCTGTCTTGATCTGCAAATCAAGCAAAACCTGTCCTGATGCAAGAGACAACACTCTCTATCTCCCTTTTCTCTCCTCTCTCTCTCCTTCTCATGGTCAGATCAAAGATCTAAGAGAGAGGGTAATAATATATCAATACTGAGAAGGACAAAGAATAATATGAGTTACAGTGGTGTACATTTTTTCATCTGGAAAAAATGGAGATGATCTGAGGACTGTTGCAAGTTGGTGTTTCTCAGCCCTGGTTACACATCGGGGTCACACAGAAAGTTGCTTCATTTATGTTTGGCTGCACTGGGTCTTCGTTGCTTTGTGCAGGCTTTCTCTAGTTGTGGCAAGTAGAGGGCTGCTCTTCATTGCAGAGCTTTGGCTGTTTATTGTGGTGGTGTCTCTTCTTGCAGAGCACAGGCTCTAGGTGTGTGGGTTTCAGTAGCTACAACTCGAAGGCTCTAGAGTACAGGCTAAGTCATTGTGATGCACAGGCTGAGTTGTCCTGCTGCATGTGGAATCTTCCCAGACCAGGAATCGAACCTGTGTCTCCTGCATTGAAAGATGGATTCTCATCCACTGCACCACCAGGAAAGTCCCAGAAAGTTTTTTAAAAAAGTATCTTAATTCCGAGTCCGAGGAAATCAGAAGCCCTGGAGGTGAGATCCAGGCAGCAGTATCTTTAAGATTTCCCTGGTGATTCTGGTGTGCCACCAGGGTTGAGAACCACTGCTCTAAGGATGAAAAGAGTTGGTAAATTGCTTAAAACGAAGATGCACCCAAAATTGACTGTGCACTGGAGTCATCAGAGAGTAGGGTGGGGTTGGGTTATGTGTTAAAATTGCACTGATGCCCTGGCCACACATTGCAGTCCATGTAAATCAGTGACTTACTTCTGCCTTCACATGAGCAACAAACTAATAACAGTAATAGTAGTCACTGTTTATTAGATTTGCCTGCAGGCCAATGTGATTTTTTTTTTTTTTAATTTGACTGTGCTGGGTCTTAGTGGCAGCATGTGGGGTCTTTTAGTTGTGGCCTGTGGAATCTAGTTCCCTGACCAAGGATCGAACCTAGGTCCCCTGCATTGGGAGCGTGGAGTCTTAGCCACTGGACCATCAGGGAAGTCTCCCCTGATGTGACATATTTCCAGTCCTCACAATTCCCTGACAGGCAATCACAGTTCCCATTTCACAGATGAGGAAACATGCTCAGAGAGGGTGACCACTGGCCCCAGGTGACAGTGTATGTCTCCTGAGACCAGGCCTGTCCGACCTGGAAGCCTGCTCTCGCTGCGCAGGGCTGGCCTAGGGGAGCATATACGCCACACATTCCAGTACCTGCCTGAGGAGAGAGGGAACCAGCGAGTGGCCTTGGCTCCCTTTGAGGCTCCCCAGGGCAGGTTGAGCGGAGGACCCTTGTCTCGCAAAGAGAGGGAAGATGAGTGGCCTTGGCTGGCATTTGGCTCTGTGTTAGTCATCCGCGCTCAGAATACCTCCTTTTGGCGGGAGGAAGATGCCTGCTCATGTTAGGCCTGACCCCCCGTCACCTCTTGTTGCCTCAGCTGCTCTCACAGAGAGAACACTCAAAAGCAAACACTCATTTGCTTTTTGAGAGTTAGAGGAATTTTTCAGGCATGTGATACAGAAAAATGGCTCTGTTTCCCTCTAAGGAGAAGGGAGAGCTTTTTTGTCAAGGTGATCTAAAATATTTAGCTCTGCTTTATAAAAATCCTCTGCCTCCAGCTCTGTGCTCCATAAGCTTAAACAAATAGTTTAAAATCCTTATACTTTGGCTTTCCTGTCCCTCAGGGCTGCTGATGCCAGACTCCTTGAGGTGTCAGGGAGGAGAGGAGCGTGGCCGTCCCAACTCGGAGATGCACAACTGCCTGGGACTCAAGGCTTTGTCCAATGTTTGCTGGTACCCGCTAAGGGACCTGATGTCCCAAGGCCCAGAGCTGCTCCCAGGGACCAGAGATCTTGCTGAATGTGTTCCCTCTGACTTTGGAAGGCCTGATTTAACCCCACTTGCATCAGCCCCTCATGTGTAGACAGCCCAAAGCCAGTATTTGGGGGCATAAATAGCTGAAATTTTAGAGTTAGCAGACAGTGTGATGGATACATGGCTCCACAAAGCCTTCCCAGCCCAGCCTAGCCCAGCCCAGCCACCAGTGCCCTGTCCCTCCCCAGAGCTCCATCTGTACCTGATGTCTTTGTCTTGTGTCCCTGCCCCTTGCTGTGCAGGCAGAGCCTGGCACAGAGTACATGCTCAGGTAGCACTGGGTAAAGGGGCTGAGGGGATGGAGGGATGTGTGAACAGGTGTTTGCGGACAGCTCTACGATGGCTGCCATAGAATGCTATTTAAGTGTTGGCGTCTCTTATTCCTTACTTGCTCTACTTGAGGGTCTGTTTTTTTTTGATCACTTGGGTTTATTCTGAAGGCCGTCTCACTGAGGATTATTCTAGTAATGGAGTGATTCAGATGTACTACTAGTTTCTGAGGCTGAGGCAAACACAGTAATTCCCCTACATACGAACCTTCAAGTTGCAAACTTTCAAAGATGCAAACGTGAGTCCCATCAGTGTCAGGTGTGAGTGAAATTGCAGCTTGCCCTCCATCTCCCATTGCTGAGGATCCTTCAGCTCTACCATCTCCCACCTCCTCTCCCTCCTCCAGTCAGTAACCCTTCTTGCCTGTTCACTCGATGCCAGCCCCTGTATGCCAGCTGTTGTACTGCACTACTGTACTTTTCTAGGTATTATACTGTAAGACTAAAAATGTTTTCTTTATTCACTATGTTTTTTATGTATTACTTGTGTGGAAAGTATTATAAACCTATTACAGTGCAGTACTGTATAGCTGATTGTGTTAGTCAAGTACCTAGGCTAACTTTGTTGGACTTACAGACAAAATGGGTTTACGAACATGCTTTTGGAACGGAACTCGTTCTTATGTAGGGGACTTACTGTAGCCAGAGCGCTTCCTTGTGTGCAACTTTTAGCCCAGTGCCACTAAGAGAGTACAACCAAAGTGTGGAGTCTGGCAGCCCCTTGTTAAGCCATTAAGCTGAACCTTAAATTTTTTATGGTTTTTGTCTCAAGCAGTAGGTATTGTGGGTGTCAGGAAAACCTGAGACACTGGTGGAAGGGGAGTGGGAGGATTCCCAGGAGGGTGGCCATTGGGTAGTCTCCAAAGACTGAGAGTGGCTCCCAGTGATTGCCTTAACATCACCCCCAGTGATGGTGAAGCAGGAGGCCGTTGCCCTTCCCTGTGTGTGTGTGTCTGTATGTGTGTGTGTATGTGTGTGGAGGGGGCTGCATTTAGAGCTCTCAGGGAGGCTGGCCTAGGGCCACCTGCCACTTTGGCAGGTTTCTGCATATAGGTTTCTCAGGAGACAGGTAAGGTAGTAGTATTCCCATTCTCTTTAAGAATTTTCCAGTTTGTTGTGATCCACACACTCAAAGGCTTAGGTGTACTCAATGAAGCAGAAGTAGATGTTTTTCTGGAATTCTCTTGCTTTTTCTATGATCCAACGGATATTGGGATATTGACAATTTAATCTCTGGTTCCTCCGCCTTTTCTAAATCCAGCTTGTACATCTGGAAGTTCTTGGTTCACATACTGCTAAAGCCTAGCTTGAAGGATTTTGAGCATTACCTTGCTAGCATGTGGAATGAGCACATTGTACAGTAGTTGGAACATCCTTTCTTTGAAATTGGAATGAAAACTGACCTTCTCCAGTCCTGTGGCCACTGCTGAGTTTTCCAAGTTTGTACCATTTCATGGATGCTATCTAGGTCCCTGGAGTGAAGGATTCAGGCTCAGCCCTGAAGGACACTAAGCATAATCTTGACTCCTTCAACTATCCTAACAGCTTTGTGAACAGTGGGCAGGGTCCTCAGCTCTTAGGCCTGGCTTTGCAGTTAACTCTGTGATGACCTTGGGTAAGTCACTTGATGTCTCCTGTGCCTCAGTTTCCTAATATTTTACAATTCTTTGGTCCTATCTGGGCTTCCCTGGTGACTCATCTGGTAAAGAATCTGCCTGCAGTGCAGGAGACCTGGATTTGATCCCTGGGTTGATAAGATCCCCTGGAGAAGAGAACGGCTACCCATGCCAGTATTCTGGCCTGGAAAATTCCATGGACTATCTGTCTTCTAATCATGACAAACACCCGCTGTAGTTACTAACAATGTTAGGCTGCCTCCACCCCATCCCCACTTTCACTGGGATTCCCCCCTGCCCCGCTGGCATAGCCTCTGGCCTTGTCTTTAAGTGCTTTAGCCTGGTGTTTGCTCTGTCCTCTTATTGCCCGAGCCACTACCTGGCTTGTGTCAGGTAATTGAGGCTTTATTTGTTGGGAAACCAAGGTGCAAACATGAGACTAGAGAGGTGCTTTGTCTCCTTACAATTCTAAGTAGATGAGTTTGTACTTGCTTCCAGATAAGGGAGGCCCAAACAGATGATTGTTGCTATTAGTAATCTGACTGTGCTGACCATTTTTACTATTCATTCATTCATTCCATACCTTGTGACTTGTAGGATCTTAGTTTCTCAACAAGGGATCAAATCTGTACCCCCTGTAGTAGAAGTTCAGAGTCTTAACCACTGGACCACCAGGGAAGTCCTGCTTTTCCTTTAAAATCTTTCCATTAAGTAGTATAAACCTCTGGACATTGTGATTTCATCTGGTGAATACAAGACAGAGGTTCTAGCTGAGGTTGTATCACCTGGATCAAACAGTAGCCTTTCAGGGCCTCAGTGTTCCCATCTGTACACTGAGAATGACAATACTACCATTCCTTCCTAGACCAAGGTAAAGGATTCATAGGAACAGAACGGAAGCCCAGAACTTGCTCTCTCTCAGTCTCCGGATGATGACCAAGTGGGGATCCTGGCTGATGACATGACTTGTCCTGCCCTGGAGTTGCTGTGGCGGGAGGCGGTGGTCAAGTAACTTCTCCCATGACCGCAGTCATATCCTCATGTGTGTGTCTGTGTCCCTGCAGCGGCCAGTTCGCCATCGTGAAGAAGTGCCGGGAGAAGAGCACGGGGCTGGAGTTCGCGGCCAAGTTCATCAAGAAGCGGCAGAGCCGGGCCAGCCGGCGGGGCGTGTGCCGGGAGGAGATTGAGCGGGAGGTGAGCATCCTGCGGCAGGCGCTGCACCCCAACGTCATCACGCTGCACGACGTCTTCGAGAACCGCACCGACGTGGTGCTCATCCTCGAGCTGTGAGTAGGAGCCCGGGCCCCGGTGGGCACCAGGCTTGGGGAGGTGGGTACCCAGCCACAGGCCCCAGAGGGAGCAGCAACCAGCCAGCCAGAAGCTCGACCCGGAGGAGATGAAGTCAGTAGGGGATGGTTACCCTCAGTTACCCGCTCCTCCGGAACCCAGGCAGCAGAGACTGAGGGCCAGGGTCTAGGTCTGGCTTTCATTGGACCCTGTGGATCAAAGGGAAGAAGTCGCCAGCGCTGGGGTCCTTTCCTGGCTGGTGAATAGTTAGAGGGTAGACGGGTGGTGGTGGGGGAGCAGGAGGGCCATTAAAGAGACTCTGTTTTTCAAAGAGAAGAGCAAGCACCCTCCCAGCTCTGGGAAGCCCTTCCCCAGCCCCTTCCCTGGAAAGTCCCTCCCTTTGTACTGTGTCTGATGTCTGTATTATTATTGTGCATGCGTGCTTAGTCGCTCAGTTGTGTCCCACTCTGTGCAGCCGTGAACTGTAGCCTGCCAGGCTCCTCTGTCCATGGGATTGTCCAGGCAAGAATACTGGTTATTGTAGTAACAGTTATTTAGAGAGCTCTGCTATAAGCCGAGGTCCTTTGTGTTAGTCATCTCATTCAATTTTCAAAGAAGCTGTGTTGAGGGAAGTGTTGTACTTACCCCGAACAGGACTTTGTATTCAGTTTGCCAAGAATGTCTATTATCTCATTTAATCCTCATAACAATCCTATCACATGGAGACTCTTATTATCTCCATTACAGACAAGAACACTGAAGTCCAGGTCACTTATTAGATCCTACAGCCAGGAAGTGGTGCGACCAGGGCTAGGGCCACGCTGCTTGTGTGTGTGAGGTGGGATGGCCATGGGCTGGGCCTGCTGGGGAAGCCTTTGTTCCAAGTCTGGAGGAATTTGGATGGGTGATACCAAGACTCCAGGGCTTGGTTGGCCACCTGACGTCCCTCCTGGAGACAACTCCGTGATCTGGGGAGGTGGGGCTCTGGCACACCATAGAGTTTGAGCTGGACTGTGGCACAAGTGGCAATGGCTGTGTTGAGTCAAGCAGCAAGAACCGGTGTCGGGAATGTTCTGAGCCTCGCAGGCATGAGGCATCTGCCAGTGAGCAGAGGAGAGGTGGCATTTGTCTCAGCAGCCCCTGACTTTGTGACTTGGGGCAAATCACCTCACCCCTCTGAGCTTCAGCTCTCATCTGTAAAGCTGGCAGCCATCCTTAACCTGCCTGCAGGTGGGGTGGGCCACCTGACTTTGGAGACCATTCTAATTTGAGAACATGCTCTGGTGTTGCCAGGCTATAGATTTATGTAGCAGATGGGCATTTGCATACTCTTGCATTGGATTCTTAAATTATCCAACTCAACATTCCAGTGCACAGAATCACCCATGCTTTTCCCTCCTCTAACTTCCAGAGTCCTCCATGTTTCCCCCAGGGACCTCTCAGCCAGCTGGACTAGTCACTGGACACACCTGCCTGGCTCAGACAGGCCTGGGGAGGATTCCTACAGAATGGCCCAAGGTGTGACGTGTCCCAAGGCTAAGGGTCAGCAGATGGCATGCTGGTTCCCAGCAGACTGACAAGCCCACCTTTGCTGGGAAAGCCAGGCCATTTCTTTAAGTCTGTTGCCAAAAAAGCCTTTCTAGCAACTAAAAAAGAAATTATATTCAGAAGCCGACCACCCAAGCACAGTCATTTATGTTTCCCTGTGGTTCCTCTCAGTCTTTATCTTTGTGTACAGTCATTGTATTAGTACAGTTTCCTGCTCTACTCCCCCACTAAGTTTACATAATGCCATGAATAGCTTTTTTTCCTTTTCACTGACTATATTGTGTTTCATTGAATTACATGTATCTCCTTGTTATAGGACATTTGATTTTTCACTTTGTAACCATTATAGATTTTATTGCCATAAAACAACTTTCTTCCCGTATTTTCCCATTTTCTTTTGAATTAATTTTTTTTTTTAGATAAATCCTCAGGAATGGAGTGACCAAGCTGACGTTTTTAGGCTGTTGATGTCCTCACCAAGGAAAGTCTTGGTTAACAGTACCACCTGCAACATGGGAATACCCCATCTTCCTGCAGCCTTGCCAACCCTGGGGCATGTGTTTGAAAGCAAGATTCATTATTTATTGTCTCTCTTTATAGTGAATATATATATATATATATATATATATATTTGTTTTGTATATATATATATATATATATATAGTGTGTCTATATATATATATATATTTGGGGGTTGGGGAGCCATGCTGTACTTCATATTGGATCTTAGTTCCCAGACCAGGGATCCAACCCATGCCCCCTACAGTGGAAGTGTGGAGTCCTAACCACTGGACAGCCAGGGAATTCCCAAGTCCTTTATAGTTACTGAACAATGTTTGGGTTTGGGTTTTTTTGGTTATTTTAATTGGCATTTCTGTCATTGCTGGAGAAGTTGTCTGTTACTCTCTGTTTGTAGAACCCTAGGAGTTGGGGTCTAAGATGATCTTGAGTTGTCCCTGTTTCTCCAAGCAGGTCATGGTCCTTTCTCCAACCATGGTTAGCAAGCAGTTATGTGCCCTCTCCTTCTGAGCCATCACCACCTATAACATCAGCTGGCATACTAGTACTCCTGTGATCTGCTTGAGCTCCTCTGTTTGTGAAGGTCTGTCTGTTCATAGTTTCTCTAGCTCCTCCTTTACTCTCAAGCTGTCTCACTGTCTCAGGGTGCCAATCTGCCGTGGTAGGGATTGCTAAGACAGTGTCTCAGCCTTGTGTGAGCAGGGTCTGAGAGAAGGACCTTCTAGGAGAAAAGGGTTTTTCATGGGCTTTAAAAATATAGTTATTTATTTGGCTGCATCATGTCTCTCTTGCACTTGGGATCTTCACTGTGGCACACGGGATCTCTCATTGCAGTGTGTGGACTCTCTAGATTTGACTCACAGGTTTTAGGTGCTCCACCGCATGTGGACTCTTAGTTCCCTGACCAGGGATCAAACCTGTGTCCCCTGCGTTGCAAGGCAGATTCTTAACACTGGACCACCAGGGAAGTCCCTTTCGGTGGGCTTCTGTGTGTGACCTCGGTGACCGCGGTTGAGCTGCTCAGGAGCCTGCAGCCGTCTGGTCCTCACTGTGCCCTACTAGGTTCATGGGTTTGCCTGATGCTTAAACGCAGGTGTCAGAGCCCACCTGCTCAGTTGATGTTCGCAGATTTTGTGGATGGAGTTACCTCTCAGCACTGCTGTCTGGTGCAGGGCTCCCTCCTGCTTCCTGCAGAAATGGCCAGTGCTCGGAGGGCACCCCAGCCCTGTTATTACCCCGTCCATGAGGGCCAGTATTGCAGCCGCCTCTCATAGGACCGATGAAAGCAGGGGTGGGGAGGATTTAGCTACCCATATAAATTGGCTTCCTCTGAAGGAGGGCATGGCAGCCCACTCCAGTACTCTTGCCTGGAGAATCCCATGGACAGAGGAGCCTGGCAAGCTACAGTCCATGGGGTCACACAGAGTTGGACACGACTGAGTGACTTAGCACAGTATAGCATATAAGCTGACTTCTGTCGGGTGTAATGAATATTTTCAAACTCTCAAGAAATTAACTCATGTCACACGTGGAGCTGGCTTTGAAAAAATGTAGATCTGCTCTGGGAGGTTTGGGCAGCCCTCCCGTCCCAGGCTCCTGACAGCTCTGGGGCCCCCTTGACTTCAGGCTGGTGCAAAGTGATACCTCAGTGGGTGCATTGAGTCCTGGGGACTGGGAGCAGAGCAGAGGCCAGGCTGTTAGGCGTTTCTTTTCCTCTCTTAGTTACATTGTTTAGAGATGTGAGAGGAGAGAAGCATGCGTGGAGGCGGGTGACTCCAGGGCAGAGGCCTTGGAGCTGAGAAGCTCTGGGGAGAAACTACATTGTGAGAGTAATGGTTGGGCTGAAACAAAACCCAGGCTTCTTGATACCCTTGAGAAGACATTCCTGAGAATTGATGCGAGTGTTCCCAGCCTGGGTGTCAGCGCTGGAATAGTCATCCCAGCAGGCTCATCAGCCTCCGACTTTCCAAGTCTCTAGGGACAATTCTAAGGGCCACCATAGCTGTTTCTCTCTTCATCCAAAGGAGACCATGTCCGTCCGGGTCTCTTGCCCAGATCACACTTTCAGGTAGAGCAGCTGATTACTGCCCCCCAGAGTCCTCACCCACCCAAGGCCTTTACATCAGTAACTTCGGGTGACAGGACACATCTCCATTATCATGATATTTTACCTTTATGCAGCATTCAGTGTAAGGTAGGAAGGGCAGTACATGCCTGAGGTTACAGCCTCGCATGACCCAGCAAGGCTGCAAGTATGATAACAAAGGCTGGGCTGGGTCCAGTGTGTTCCCAAGGGACACTGTGGATTGGAAAATTTGCAAGGGACGCCGACAGGTGTCTTGCAAATGCCAAGGTTTCACTTCTCTATGATATAGACTATTCTGTGCCATATTAATATTTTCTTTTATTTTTAAGTTTTATTTTTTTGACTGCACCTTGAAGCTTGTGGGAGTGAAACCCATGCCCCCTGCATTGGGAGCGTGGAGTCTTAACCACTGGACCACCAGGGAAGTCTCACTGTATTGCTGTTTTATTAAATGTCTTACTTCTTTCCTTTGTTCTTTTATTCGTCTACCTTGTCTTGAATGTCTTTCTTGCACACAGTGCTGTGAGAGCAAAAGGTAATGTAGCCGGGGAGAGAACCAGCCAGACCCTGACAGCCCAGGGTGAGAGGGCACTCATGCAGCTGGACGGGGATGTCAGAAGATAGCCCAGGGCTTGGGGTGGCTTTGAGTTTTCCTTTCTCATCAGCAGTGATTTTATAACAAGATGCTTAAGCTAAGATTTGGTTTCAATTTTTCAAGTTGTAATACTTTGTAAGTATTGCTGTGTATTCCCTATTATATCATGTCATGTCCAGTTGTTCTGTTTTTCATGATGCTAAGATTGATGAATGGGTTCATGTATGGATATTTTTAAAGAAAGGAAAAAATATTTTGAGGCTCTTTATTTTTATTTTTTTGAGGTTCTTTAATTAGGATGGACTAGATGACAGGGTGTGAATGATTCCCAAAATGGTCAGAAGCCATTCAAAAATTATTTGAGGTCTCTTATGGTATAGTGGTTGAGAGTCATTCTGCTTGGGTTTGAATCTTGAGTCTACCACTTACTGACTGTTTGACCTTGGACAAGTGACTTAACCTTTCTGAGCCTGTCTCTTCAACTGTGAGATAGCAAAATAATAGTCCTTTAGCTCATAGGTTGTTGTGATGATTAAATGAGATAATGTGCAAAAGGTATACATAATGCTCCAATATTCAATGACTATCAGTTACCATTATTATGTTGCTATTTTTACAAAAATACAGGTTCTGAGGCCTTGCTTCTGGAGAGTCTAAGTTGGTAGGGTCTGTGGTAGGACATGAAAATGTGCATGTTAAACAAGTTTTCCAGGTAATCCTGAGTTCCTGGATCCCGTGGCCCTGATCCCTTCCTGAGATCTTTTCCTGGGGTGAGCACTGACTATGTCCCAGCTCCTGAGATGTGCATGCCGGCTGGATACCCCAGCATGTGTCAGAGGTGAAACAAGCCCAGTGGGACTGCCAGATTTAGCAAATAAAGATCTCCCATTTTATCTGGCAACCCTAAATCCTGAATTCAGGTAAAACTGTAAACTAGTCTTTACAGGGGAGATTCTTTTTGCTCTGTTGGTCTCTCTCTTCCTGCCACATCAACCATAACATGCTGGAAAGTGGAGTGTGAAAAGCAGTATTTTCGAGTTTTTAAAGATGAATATAAAGAATGGATCTTGATGGTTAAGGTAGGGACATGTTTCTGAAGAGGTCATGCCTTCTATAAAGTCACAGAAAGGAGCTTTGTGAACCATCATGGTCAGTCTGCCCATTTTGCAGGTGAGGAAACTGAGGCCTGCCTAGAGGAGGCGGGGCAGGGAGTTGTCCAAAGCCATTAGCAGGGCTGGACTGGAAACTAAATCTCCATTTTCTGGCCCAGCATATGTTCCTCTTTGTCATCCCACATAGTACTTGTTCCTGTCCTCGGTCACCTCAGTCGTTTGGCGGGAAGGGAGCACCCAGGGTAACCAGGGACCTGAGCCTAGAGTGTTAGCAGAGGCCCTTTTGCTGTCACCTGAGGGTTCCATCTCTTGTGATCCAAAGGGAGGAACACAGCAAATAGAAGTAGTAGCAAAGTCAGTCTGTGCTGGCTGGATTGAGCCTGAGAGGTGGGTGAGGGCGTTCTGCCCCACGGGGTGCCTGGGGGCCAGGGTAGGGGCATGGGCTTGGGCTTCTGGCACATGGGGCTGACTGGGCCTGGGCCCTCCCTGCGGTGTCTTGCAGAGTGTCTGGAGGAGAGCTCTTTGACTTCCTGGCCCAGAAGGAATCCCTGAGTGAGGAGGAGGCCACCAGCTTCATTAAGCAGATCCTGGAAGGGGTGAACTACCTTCATGCCAAGAAAATCGCTCACTTTGATCTCAAGGTCAGTGATGGGGGGAAGGGAAAAGAGTCAGTTCAGGAAGAATGGTCCCAGTCTCTCCAAATGTCACTGCCAGGAGGGGCCAGCACCCACCTGAGCTTCCTCCCTCATCTTACAGTTGAAGACTTTGAGCTCTGGGAAAAGAAATGATGGCCCAGGGGTGTCCCTGTTCTGAGTTTCATTCCACAGATCAGGTTTTATTCATGTAGGGGCTAATGGCAAAAAGCTTCTGAATCAGACTATAGGTACCTTATCTCTTTCAGGGAGCACTTGGAGTATAATTTTTAAATGAATGAGCCAAGGAAAGGAAATGTGAAACCAAGCCCATTTCATAAGACTGAACTTTTCAGTAACCAAGAGCTCACTCCCGAGCCAGCAGAGCTAGATGCATTCAGACAAGTATTGCTGAGGTTGCCTGGCGCCCTGGACCCAGCACGGAGACCAGCATCCCTTGACCAGAGGTTGGAAATCTTAGAGCCCAGTGACCGCTGGCTGCGTTCCCCAACCCCAGCCCTTCCTGTAGCCATGAAACTGCTTCCAGGGGCCACTGATCATTTGTGGTCACTGACGTTCAGGGTCGAGAAAGTTCACTGTGACCACATAGGACTTCACAAAGCAAGAATGCGGTCAGAGTCAAAGGATTGGTTCCCATAGAAGCTGAGCTCAGTGTCATAGACTGTTGAGCCTTTACAGACAGGTGAAGCATAAAGAGCCTCCAATCTGTGATCAGGGGACCCTCTTACTGGGGAGGAGACCCACTCATTTTGCTATGCAGAAATTCCTGTGGTGTTTCAACCATTGTGCTGAGTGTCTGGGTGTTGCTACAGGTACAAAATCAACTCAGGACTTCTCTGAGCTTAGTTCCTCTTTTCCAGGAACTTGTGCAGGAATCAGAAAAGAGAGATAAATAACTCTAAGTGCTGTGATAGGGGAAAGTACATGGGGGCTGGGCATCTAAATAAGAAAGCGTCTAAGTCAGACTCTGGTGTCTAAGAGGACTTCTTGGAAGAGGTGGTATTTGAGTTGAATTTTGAAGGATTATCAGGCATTATCAGAGGGGAAGGGCCTTCTAAGCAAGAGAGGTCCTGAAATAGCATTCAGGGTAGTTCAGGCAAAGGTTGAATGTGCTGAATGGAGAACCTGGGGGAGGGGAGGGAGCAGACTCAGGGTATGGGAGCTAAGCCAAGGAATTTGAACTTAACTCTTAGAGATACAAGACCAGGTGAGCAGGGAGGTGAAGAGAGCAGATGTATATTTCAGAAAGATCCCTCTGAATGGGAGCACAGATAGAATGGGGACAGAAATCTAGGTGAGATGTGGCAAGTGCCAAATTAATTTGAGGAGGGATGGATTCAAGATCTTGTAAGGTTGCTCTGAAGATTGATTAGGTACCTAATTAGATGTGGGACATGAGGGGGAGGGCAGAGCCCAGTGACCGCTGGGTGTGGTCCGGCCCAGAGAGGGTTTGGAGTGCCTGGGGTCTCAGTGGCTGCATCGGCATGGGCTCACATCCCACACGTGGATTCCAGCCCAGTTCTCACTCTGCCCTGTGGGGTGACCTGCTGTGAGCCTCCCCTCCTTAGTCTAATTGTCACAGTATTTTGAATTCCTCCAACAGAAGACATCTTGCAGAGTCTCGTTCAGGTCCCGGAGTACAAGTCAGGGTCACCAAGGAGCGTGTGGTCTAGGCTGGCCTTTGGACCCCAGGATGATAATACACCAAGCAGGAAATGGGCTACCTGGATTCACCTGCAATTTCTTCCTGATAATGCTGTAAATAGTTGACTTATTTTCTGTGTCTTTTCTGGCTCCAGGAGGTCCAGATGGGGTCCTTTAACACGAATGATAATGCTTAGCTGTCAGAGTTGTAGAAATGAGACAGAAGCAGAATTAAGTGCTGGATACTAGATAGGTGCTCTGTAATAGCAGCTGGTATTGTTATTTCCCTTCCCTTAACAGAGGAAAAGAAAGCACAGCTCTTGTTTTGGGCCCTGCTAGAGTAGGAAAACAAAGCCTGCTAGTACAGTTCAAAGTTGCCCAGCAAAGAGCTGAGCTTGATTGTTAGGTGAGGTTGCTGGTGGGGGGGTCTTGTCTGGCTCCTGGGCTCTATCTGGACGTTTTTCACAACCTGGAGACAGTCTGGGTTTCTCCTGGATGCACATAAGGTGAGGATGCTGATAACCCCTACCTTGCCTCGTATCCTTAGCATTATGTGGACTCTGGGCCTTCTGACCCCCCACCCATGGGTCCCTTGGCCCAGGCCCAGCTGGGCAACTTCAGAAGTGATGAGTAGCTGGAACTCAGTGGGATTACCTCATGATTGACTAGACACTTCCTGGAGCCAGAATGTGAGTACGCGCTCCCCTTGGCTGGAACCTCCTGCCAGCTAGAGGGGCTCGTGCAGAAGTTCTAGCTGGTGGCTTAGAGGGGACTTCCTGATTCTGTGTTCTGTCTCACCATATACAATTCATTTTATATGAGCACATTTCTCTTGCTGATTTTCCTTCTCCATGAGGGCTCTCGGCCCTCCCCTCCTCTTGTATTCTGTTACTTCTTGCCAAGTGAGTCAGGCTAGCTTGGCCGCCCCATGAATTCAGTCACCAGGTTATCTCCACGCCCTTGCTCACGAGCTATTCCCCACGCTCACCTTCCAGCTGGAAGGAGCAGGTGATGGAGGAGGGTCAGCTCTCTGGCCGGCCTTTGGAATAGGCATGACCTCTCCTCCCATGTCAGCCATTGTGCTAATGCC
This sequence comes from Antilocapra americana, assembly GCA_007570785.1. Classification (NCBI taxonomy): domain Eukaryota; kingdom Metazoa; phylum Chordata; class Mammalia; order Artiodactyla; family Antilocapridae; genus Antilocapra; species Antilocapra americana. The sequence continues at coordinate 4,041,495 of ML664176.1, read as the reverse complement.
AGGGACGGTGAGACTCTATTCCTGCTTTTGATACACTCCCAGCCTTGTGGCAGAGAGCAGATGAATGGAAAGATTGATGTACAGTAAATAGTCTTGGTGAAAACAGATCATGGCATGTTATTGACTGGAAATCTGTGATGAATACTTGTCACCCATAGGACAAATGAACCTATTCTCAGCATGGCATTCAGGCCTGTCTTGTACTGCCTGAGCCCCTGTTCTGGCCTCATTCTCCTTTCCCCACGCCAAAACACGAGCCCCAGGCACCAAGATGACAGATAAATGTCCTGTCTCCCCTCCTCGCTCTGTTCATGCTGTTCACATCCAGGAAGCCACTAGTCTTCCTTTTCTCTGCCCACGGACTTCCTGCTCGTCCTCCAGGCCCAACAGAAATGCCATTTCCTCTGGGAAGCCTTTGCCATGCCTTGCCACCTCCCAGAGCATAATGAAGAGCTAACCTGCTTCCTCGCTTCTCTTTCGCTGGGAGCATTTATCCGCTTGCATGACTTTCTGCTCTTGTCTCTAGTGCAGTGCCCGACACACGAGTTACTCAGTGTTGGATGAATGAGTGAATGAAGGGAGGATGCTTTAGTAAGACAAGTGCATGTATGGCTAGCACCTGGAAAAGGCAGAAGAGGTTGTGGGCAGTTTTCAATTCCATGATGTGACATTTATTGAGGAGCTGTTGTATTATTCATTAAGGGCAGGGTGACAAACATCAATAAGATATGACATCTGCCTCTCAAGAACCCAACCTCTAGGGGGAGATGGCCGCAGTCAGACTCCCATCTGAAGTAAGAGCTAACCACGACTCTCACCAAGAGACACTCACTTCCAAGGGGTAAGCTCTCTGCCTACGCAGAATGAACACCACCTTTACACATATTATAAATCCACTGCGGACAGGCCCACTGGCCTGAGTAGGTAGGTAGAGGGGTGCAGGTGGATGATGTTGCCCTGGACGTGACACTGGGCTGAACACCCCTGGTCCTGGGTAGCACCCAAGGTACCATCTGGAGGATGAATACCAGAAAATGTGGCTCAACACCTCCCAGGAACCTCACCCTCGTATGTGACTCCATACCAATAAAGGCCTTGCAGAGGGCGTTTCTATGTGGTTTTCTGTGTATTTTGGATTTGGGAGTTTCCCCTCTGAGTATGGGTGTGTCTCCCCCATACTTCCGCATAGCCAACCTCAGAATTCAGAAATGGAAGGTGGTTCTCAGATCTGATGGGTATTTTAAGCAAGAAGAACACACCATGAGAACTGAATGAAATTGTATGCGAACCAGGAACCCAGAACTCTGAAGGGACTGTTTACTACATAAACAGTGTTAGGAGGAGTGAATTTTTGAGCAAGATACTCCAACAATCTAAATTCCTCTATGCCCTGATCATCCTTTGAGATATTTTTATGTTCATGATGTGTTGGTTCTGTTCATCAAGCTTTCATGAGAATGATACTATGTGTGTGTGCGTGCGAAGTTACTTTGATCACATCTGACTCTTTGCAACCTAATGGACTATAGCTCACCAGGCTCCTCTGTCCATGGGATTCTCCAGGCAAGAATACTGGAGTGGGTGCCATTTCCTTCTCCAGGGGATCTCCCTGTTTTACAGATGAGGACACTAAGAGAAAAATGCTGTGCCCTCCTCCTCTGTTGTCCTTGTTACCTTTGCCATCACTGTTAGGTGCTCAGAGACCCCTGCTACTGCCAACTGCCCACAGCCCTCCACTCTGGACCCCTGCCCAGGCCTGACCTCCACTGAGGTATCGTGTGTTCAAATAGTACCTTTTAGGCTCCATTCACATCTCTACCACCAGCTCTCCCTCTGAGCTGATCACACTAGGAGTGAAAGAATGTGCTTCTGGAAGTGGTGAAGGGTGGTGCAGACAGCAGGCATCCTGGCACTAAAATACCTGAGTGGAACCAGCAGCACCACTTGTTAGTCGTGTGTCCTTGAATCAGTTGCTTCTCTGATCCTCAGTGTCCTTACCTGGGAAACACAAACAGTAACTTAGTCTATTCAGATCCTGTGCAGTAGTTTTTGGTGATAGCTGGACTCCAGTAAATAAATATATGTACACACTAGATTACTATAAATTCTATGGAGATAAAGGTTTATAATATAATTTACAAGTATAAAATATGTAACATTTTATTTTGTTAACTTCACAAAATAAATTGATTCTCATAGAACACTTTTCATTAGTTGTGTCTGTAGCCAACCTATGGATGCAGTAGACAGATGAGTGTAGTTTCAACAAGATTGTTGGTTGGTATTTTTGTTTATGTTAATAAGTAAAGTGAGTGAAGCAATGAGTATTGCTTATGCATTGGAACTTCACAACTTCAATGATGTGAGTGGCTTCTTTGCTGAATTGGATAATAATTTCTGAATATTGAAAAATATTTCCTCAGTTTTCTCTGCTAGCACAAAAAAACAGCTATAGACACAGCACACATAAGTTTAATCTCTGTTATTAAGTGATCTTTAGCACTTCCTAAGTCTAGAATCAAGAATTCAAGTCCTGATTTGTAGTGTCTGCCAATTTCTGTGGTGTAAATACACCTGCTGTGGCCAGTTTCAAGGTACCAATATTGCTAACACTGACTAGAGCTGGGAGGAGGGGTGCAGAAGCGTATCGTGATGTAGTAACATACCATGACCTCTATTCAGAGATAAAAGGCATTAAATAACTTCAAGAACATAAAAGATAATAAAATATAGTAGAAATTAGAAGCAATAAATTTTAAGTGTTTTAAATGTAATTTAATGAAACAGTTCCATAATTTAATTTTTAATATTAAAATAATATTCTTACACGGCTCAGTTTAATACCTGGTTCACAAAACTCCTGCAGATTTAACAGCTGTCTCTCATGAGCCAGTACGCACCAGCTTCAGCCCACCCCAAGCTCTCTGAGACCCTGGAGGTGGAAGCATTTTGTAAACAGGACAGTGCTGTGTGCAGGCTGACGGTCGTGATAACAACGGTGGTATAACAGTAATAGTGGCAGCCAACATTTATTAAACATGCATGCTCATCTCTGAGTGCTCTGCTTGTGCTTATTTACTCCTTTAATCCACATGACAGACCCTGTGAGGAAGGTTCCATGCATGGCCGTTGCTTAGAAAGGAGAGGTTGCTCAAGGGCCCTTAGGGCTTCCTTGTGCCTCCTGAGAACCCATTACCATGTTAATATTCCTGTTTTGCAGATGAAGGGCCAAAGGTCAGAGAGGTGAGTCTATTGCTAAGGTCACACAGCTACCCTGGGGCAGAAGTGGAGTTCAAACCCAATTCTGTCTAAGAGAGGGCCTTCTCAAGTGTGGGTTCCCCAAACACTGGGCACTTTGACTTCCTTGCAGAACTTGCTTTAGAAAACCAATTCTGGAGCCTTCCTCCCAGTGAGTTGATTTAATTGGTTTGGTCTTTTTAACACAGTCTCCAATAGATTCCAGTGGCTAACTAGCTCAGATGGGGCCTCCAAAGCACAGCTTGGGGCTCAGAATGCCTGAATTGAGACCCAGATTCCTCACTGGCTAGATGGAAGCACTGGGCTTCCATAGCTTGGTGGCCTTGACAATCTAATAAGGTGATGTGTGGGGACAACTCATGGCCAATGGTAGTTGTCATGTGGCACAGACCAGAGAACCAGAGGTCAAATTGCCAACATCTGCTGGATCATAGAAAAAGCAGGAGATTTCCAAAAAACATCTACTTGTGCTTCATTGACTGTGCTAAAGCCTTTGTGTGAACCACAACAAACTGTGGAAATTTCTTAAACAGAAGGAAATGCCAGACCACCTTACCTGTCTCCCAAGAAACCTGTATGCAGGACAAGAAGCAACAGTTAAAACTCAACATGGAACAACAGACTGGTTCTAAATTGGGAAAGGAGTATGTCAAGGCTGTATATTGTCATCCTGCTTATTTAACTTACATGCAGAGTACATCATGAGAAATACTAGGCTGGATGAAGCACAAGCGGGAATCAAGATTGCTGGGAGAAATGTCCGTAACCTCAGATATGCAGATGACACCACCCTCATGGCAGAAAGGGAAGAGAAACTAAAGAGCCTCTTGATGAAGGTGAAAGAGGAGAGTGAAAAAGGTGGCTTAAAACTCAACATTCAAAAAGCTAGGATCATGGCATCTGGTCCCATCACTTCATGGCAAATAGATGGAGAAAAATTGGACACAGAGACAGATTTCATTTTGTTGGGCTCTAGAGTCAATGCGGACAGTGACTGCAGCCATGAAATTAAAAGACGCTTGCTCCTTGGCAGAAAAACTACAACAAACCCAGACAACATATTAAAAAGCAGAGACATTACTTTGCCAACAAAGGTCTGTGTAGTCAAAGCTATGGTTTTTCCAGTAGTCATGTACAGATGTGAGAGTTGGACCATAAATAAGACTGAGGACTGAAGAATTGATGATTTTGAACTGTGGTGCTGGCGAAGACTCTTGAGAGTCCCTTGAATAGCAAGGAGATCAAGCCAGTCCATCCTAAAGGAAATCAGTCCTGAATATTCATTGGAAGGACCAATGCTGAAGCTGAAGCTCCAATTCCTCAGCGACCTGAAGCGAAGAGCTGACTCTTTGTAAAAGACCCTGATGCTGGGAAAGGTTGGGGGAAAGAGGAGAAGGGGGCAACAGAGGATGAGATAGCTGGATGGCATCACCAACTCAGTGGACATGAGTTTGAGCAAACTCCAGGAGATAGTGAAGGACAGGGAAACCCAGTGTGCTGCAGTCTGTGGGGTCTAGACTTAGTGACTGAACAACAACAGCAACAGGCCACTTTATATGCCTTGTTTGATCCTGTTAGTAACCCTCTTGAGGTAGGTTTTCAGTTATTCTTAATTTACAAGTGAAAAGTCTGAGGCTGATAGGGCTTAAGTAACTTGTCCAGTGTTAGACTGCTGGTAAATGGCAAAGCTGGCATTCAAACCCAGGTTCTAAGTCTCTATCTATGTTGATTCCCTAAAAACAGGTTGTGCAAGAGATGTGCATGTGACTGCATTGGTTCATTCATACCTGCATCCCATCAGCTATTCCTGAGCACCTACTACACAGCAGCCGCTCTTGGGTAGAGTGATGGAAAAGAGAGATGAAGCCCCCATCCTCCCTGTGGGGCTTCAGGATACTGGGGAGAGGGAATGTAAGGGGCACGTCCACGTACCATGCAGGCCCTTGGGTGGAACAACTAGCTGTGTATGTTGCCGGGGGTGGGGGCGTGGGGGTTGTCACAGGAGAGGTTCCAGCAGGGAAATATTGGAGCTGGGTGGTGAGCAGGGGAGAAGAAGCTTGTCAGAAAGACATTCTCACACAGTGAACTGCAGGTTGGGGTGGGGTGATGAGAATCCGCCAGGATGTAGCAGAGGGTATGCTGGCCAGAGATGGGAGGGCCTTGAATGCCAGATGAAGACAGACTTGGGCCTGGGGCATGCTGGAGCCTGGTGGGGAGGGGCTATCTGTGGTCTCATCTACAGTGTGCCAGGCGTAGGGCAGGTGGAGGGCAGAGAATTTGCTGCAGCGCCATGGAAACCTGCTCACAGAGGCCTGGCAGTGAGCGGCCTTGCTTTCTCAGGTTGCCCAGCACTCCCTGAGTAACCTGGGACCGTGCTTGGCATTTCCCATGAAGGTTCCTTGGCAGCTTCCTCGTTCCCCTAATATAGACCTGACTCGGCTCCTCCTCTGCCTAGCTGAGCACCTCGCCTTGATGGGCAGACCGTGTGGGCACCTGAAGAGGGCAGCGGCCCAGGGGTCAGCGGACTTGGGCTCTGTTCTTTGCTTGGTGTCCTGACAGTTTCTTGACCTCTCTGAGTAGCTGTGCAACAGGCAGGGACTAAGTGGTGCCTGAGGTCCCTTAGGGCCCCAGCATTGTGAGTCTGGGGGTGAAATGGGATGCGGGGAGGGAAACAGAAGATGAGTGGGAGGGGGCAGGTCTGCAAGCGGCGTGTTTTTCAGATTCAGCAGATTTAGTAAAGTCCCCAGGGATGACTGTTGTTGCTGCTGCAGCCCAGGAGGGAGAGAACAAACATCGTCATTCTGCTCTGAAACCTCACTGGGCACCACTCCTTGCGTGAACTGTCTCTCTGGATCCTCAGAGCAACACTGCCACAGTAGGTGTTCCCCTTTTACAGATGCGAAACCAAGGCTCCAGGAGGTCCAGAGACTTTGTCCAGGTTTCAGTGTGAGTGGTAGAGGTGGAATTTGACCCCAGACTTGCCTGACTCTAAGCTCTGGTCTTTGGCATCTTACTGCATAGCCCCCTCTACCTCCCCGAGGCTGCCTTCAGGGACACTTAGACATGCTGTACCAGGCTGGTAGGGGTTCCCTGACATGGGTCCCCCTGGAGGATAAGCTTCCAGTTGGCGCCAGACCAGGCACCTCTGGCCAGATCCACTGGGTTGCTAAAGGACACATTGGCTGGCAGCTGCTTGTCTGGTGGGCTGAGCTGGTGGGTTTGTTTTAATGGAGGGAGAAGATTTCACCGCCTGCTGCTGCTCCCTGGGCCCTGGGCCTGGCAGTGGCAGCACCTATGGGAATGTGATCCCTTCCTCCAGCCATGCTTTGGAAGTTACGGCAGGTGTGTGGGTGAGGTGTTTGGTTGAAGTAAATAAAGCTGGAGGAGAATGACGGGAGTGAGGGAGTAGAGATAGCTTTGTACTGCCCCAGAGGGCAGTCTGGCTGGGCTGTCTGCTCTTCCTTCCTGACCTGGGGCCAGTAAACCTGAACCTTTGCAGGACCTGCCTTGGGGCCCAGAGGAGTGGGAATTGGCTCAGCCAGCTTGGGAGGTTGTGTCCCCTTGCAGTCACAGAGCCTAGAGCTTGAAGGAGCTTCAGATATTATCCAGAGAGAAGTCTGCTTAAGCTCACACAGCCTTTGGTGGTGGAGCTGAACTGGAATTTCCCATTACCCAAGCCTAGGCTCTTTCTCATTATCCTACACAGTTTGGGGAGGGTCGACTCGAAGAAGCTTAGACCATACTGCCTTTTTGCTGCCCTCTGACTACCCCTGGGGCCCTTCTTGAGTCAAGTCTGTTTTCTCTCTTGACTCAGCCCTATAGCTGTCCTCAGGAGAGGTGTGCTCTCGGGCACCCCTAGTGGTGAAGAGCCTCCATGGTGAAGAAAGGGGAGGGCCACGGGCTCCCAGTTCCTTCGCTTCCACAGAATTTTATGAAACATCCACCATGCAAGACATCAGAGGGAGTGCCAGGAACCTTAAAACTGATTCAGATTTTCCTAGAGGGTCTACTGCCCAGGAAAGGTGCATCACAATACAAAAGAGTCTGCAACTAGGGCTACTCACTCATAAGCATGATCAGCTCTGAGGGCTTAAGAGCACAAGATCAGGGTGTGCTTCATTGAAAAGTAAGGAAATAAAAGAAGGCAGAGGTGGGGGCCTGGCCCTGAAAGTGTGATGAAGGGTAGGAAAGGAATTCAAGGCAAAAGGAAGAGCCAGAGTAAAGGATGGGGTAGAGATGGCGTTCTGGACCTGGTAATGCATACCCAGAGGGTACCAAACAGCCCCGTCTTCACTCAGAGAACATTTACTGAGCATCTGGTGGGTCCAGGCTCAAGGCCAAGCTTTGGGTAGCTGGGAGGACTGAAACCCTCAGGAAGCTCTTAGCCCAGTGGAGAAGACAGGTCAGTAAACTGGCAGGCTGGAGGCAGTGGGAGAAGCACTAAAGTAGAGGAAGCGCAGGCTGTGATGGAAACGGGGGAGGTGGTGAGTGTGGGGAGGCTTTCTGGAGGAGGTACTATTTTTACTGAAATGTGAATAGGAATTAGCCAGGTTCGGGGTAGGGACTATGCAGGGAGTGTCCCAAGCAGGGGAGCTGTATATGAGGTTCTTGAGATGGGACAGGGGACAGATGGGACTCAGGTGAGAAAACATGGCCTTGCCTGAAGATTCTCACAATCCAGCGGAGAGGCTGTTTTCCCTGGAATGTGGGCCACAGAGGGGAGAGGATATGAGGCAAAGATTCTTTTCACCGCTCAGGGTGCTGCCTGGGAGAATTCCACCTCTGATTGTTCCTCCTTCCTTCCTGTGGGTCCCTGCGCCCGTCCCTACTGCTCGGCAGCCTTGGGACCACCAGGGATGTGTGTCTGCTGTGTCCACTGCAGGTCTTGGCTCCGTTCAATGTGGTTTGTGGTGGTGTCGGAATTTAAGCACACCATGTGGTCAGGAGTACCTGGGCTGGCCCCTCAGCCCCAGGGAGAAGCCTCAGGGCCATTCCCTGGAAGAGAGACGTTCCCAAAAGGTGGCTCAGGAATACTTTGGAATGGAGGAGGAGAAGCCCCCCAGTTCAGGAGATGGTGCCCTGCAGGGAGGGTTTAACTCAGGACACTTTTTGTCCCTGAGCAGCCACGAGAGGGCCAGATCAGTGCACTGGCGTGGGACTCCTAGCCTGTGTCCTGTGTCCTGACCACCGGCTGCCCTCACTTACCTTTCTGCAGAGCCCAAGGAGCTGCCCTGCCTTGGAAAAGAACCTTGACACAGTTACAAAATAAAGTGGAGAAAAATCTCTGGAGGGGAAAAAGAATAAGCACACTTTAAAGATGCAAAGGGAAACATTAAAAAAAAAAAAATGGAAGCGTTCCTCATCCAACTCACTTGAGTGAAAGTTTCCAGCCACTGTGATGTGAGGTCAGAGACTTCAGGGAGCGGGAAGTTCCGGATTCAAACACCTGGATGTCTTCAGTGCAGATTCAGAATCAGTCTAACCATCAGTGAGGGCCACCCTCCACCTGTCACCCTCTGTGTTCTATGTAGTGGTGGAGATGCAAAGACCTGACTCCTCCCTCCAGCTGAGGGTCCAGTAGGGCAGTGAGGACTGTTGGACACGAGAGAGTGTGACAGCTGTCGTGGCAGAAAGGTCCCAGTGAGCATGAAGGGGTCCAGGGGGCGGGGAGGGTTCGCATCTGCGGGTTGGAGAGAGCGCTCAGTGCTGGTGAGGGAAGGTTTCAAGGAAGAGCTGGGTTCACAGACTTTGAAGCCTGACTGGGGTTTCGGTGGACAGACTGAGCAGAGGCTTCCCGGGTAGAGCAGATGATGAGTGCCGAGTGCAAGGTGGGAGATTCTCTAGTATTTTGAGAGACAGGGGCGTTCAGTTTTCTCACACATTTCTTCATTTGCTTATCTGTTTATTTAAAACTACTTTATTAAGAGTTTTATGTCACGTATAATTCACCCATTTGAAGCGTACAATTTACAAAGTTATATAACGCACACTGCAATCAATTTTGGGTGATTTTCGTCATCTCAGAAAGAAACCCTGTACCTATTAGTAGTCACTCCCCATTCCCCAGGCCCTAGGCAACTCCTTGGCTACACTCTGTTTCTGTGTATTTGCCTACTCTGCATTTCTTATATAAATGGAGTCATATAATCTGTGATTTTTGGTGACTGATTTTTCACTTAGCAGGATGTTTTCAAGGTTCAGCCATGGTATATAGCATGTAGCAGTACATCATTCCTTTTTATGTTTTTCTCTGCCTCCATTCCTTTTTTGGGTGAAGAGCACTCTGCTGTATGGATATACCACACTTCATTTATCTCATCAGTGATGGCCATTTGTATTGCTTCCACTTTGAGACTATTATGAATACGCTACCGAAAACATCTGTGTACCAGTTTTTGTGGGCATGTATGCTTTCAAGGCTCTTCTTTTCGAATGGGATCCAGGATAGTCCTGGTGAGGAGCAGGAGGAAAGAAGATGAATCAGAGGGACCTGCTCACCCACCAGCTGCTCTGAGCAGTTGGGTGGGAGTGCGAAGGGTCAGCTCAGGATCCTGTTCTGGCCTCACTGGGAGCTGGGGCTGTGTGAGGCCAGGGCAGGGCTGGCCCACCCACCAGCAGACACCCCCAGTGTCGTGTCCAATCTGGCAGCTGTTTGCTGGGCTGGAAATAGTCTAGGCAGCTGGTATGTTCCCTGGAAATCAGGTGCTTTTTCCTGTGTCTCACTGAGGGCCAAAATTAGTTAAACGCGTAGAGAAGTGTGAGCTACACCGCTAGTCTAGGGGAGAGGAGTGTTGTCAACAGGAAGCTGACTGGCCAGGGGAAAAGGGGGGGTCAGGACGATGCAGGTCAATAAGCCAAGTGTAAATTGGGGTTAAGTGCAGTGCCCCTCCCCCGTCTCACACTTAGAGAGCCATGGTTTTGTTTACAGGAAATGCTGCCAGTATCTCCCTGGCCCCATTTGACAGGGGAGACAGAGGCACTACATTAAAGGGATCTCCCGAACAGAAACAGAAGAAGGATTAAAGCCACAGTCTGGTTCTGCTGTCAGCAGCAGGTTTGGTAAAACCCAGACCTTGCTCTTAGCGTTGTGGCTGTTTTTGGGTTCACAGGAGAAGACTGAGGACACAAGAATAAGAAAGCGTTTGCGCTCTTTGGTCTCCTAAAAAAGGACACTCAGCCCTACCTTAAACCCAAAGCAAAAACAAAATAGGGCTTTAATTACCATCTTTTCTTTTATCCCCTTTTCTTCATTTTTTGTTGTTGTTGTTGTTCCCCAGCCAGAAAACATTATGTTGTTGGACAAGAATATTCCCATTCCACATATCAAGCTGATTGACTTTGGCCTGGCTCATGAAATAGAAGATGGAGTTGAATTTAAGAACATTTTTGGGACACCAGAATTTGTTGGTGAGTTTTGGGCCTGTTTTTCTCCCAGCTGAGAATCTGGAATCAACAGATAGAGAAATCCCAGGCGCGAACCCTGTGTCTGGGGCTGTAGCCTCTGGGCTGAGAGATGACGCCTTGTGGGCGTGCCAAGTTGCTTCCGTCCTGTCTGGCTCTTTGTGACCCTGTGGACTGTAACCTGCCATGCTCCTTTGTCCACAGGAAATGTCTTGCTGGCCTCTGGGTGAGGGGCAGTGCGAGGCCAGGTGAGGCTGGGGCCCTTTGCAGAGTTAAATCTTCCCAGAGCTGGCCCCACTTCCTGCTCTTAGACGAGCTGATTGTGAAGATTTAAAATTACCTCACCCTGTTGCATTCCCACAAGCTCAATCTTTTCTGGAGTAGCTTTTGATTTCCTGAAAAAGAAAAGGGAAGTTATCTGCCAGATGCCACATCCACACGCTTGCCTGCCCCATACATCTGGCCTCCATTTGTGCACAGGGCAGCCAGCTCCGACAGGGCTCTGGCAGCTCTGTCTTCCCTACGTGTCTCTCAGCTTTGGCCCAGGCCGTAGAAACCCCCTTTTAGGACTTGTGCCACAGGCCAGGGGGTCATAAAGAAACAGCTTTGCGGAGGAGGAAGGAGTGAGGACTGAGAACCACCATCTCACTGCTCGGGGAGTTGAAATGCTGTTAGAGATGGAAGGAGGGCATGGTTTCCTCAAAATCTGGGGACTGAAACTTCTGACCACAGTCAAACAAAAAGGAAGATGAACCAGATCATCCACCATGATGGAGTTTCAGGCCACATATACCAACTCTGCAGCCACTAGGGAATGAAACTGCAGAAGCCCCAGCAGGGGAAGCTTGCCATGTGCCAGGAACTAGGCCTGGTGTTCTGTATACAGACATTGTCCAGTTAATACCCATATAATCTTATGAAGCAGGTTCAAAATATTTTCTCTATTAAGTGCCTTATTCAAGGTAAAACAACCAGTACGTGAAAGAGCAGAGATTGAAATACAGATACATCCAACATCAAAGCCTGTGCTCTTTTTTTTTTTTCCTTTGACTGCACTGTATGGCATGTGGACTCTTAGTTCCCTGACCAGGGATTGAACCTGTGCCCCCTGCAGTGGAAGCACCGAGGCCTATACACTGAACCACTAGGGAAGTCCCAAAGCCTATACTCTTTCCATTATACCAGGTTACCTCTCTAAGGAGCCTTCAAGGGGCTTATAGTTTAGCTGTGGAAACAAGAAATCAAACCATCAAACAAGAGTGCTGCAAGAGGGATCTTTTCAGATCATCTGGTCTAGTTTAAGAGACGTGGAATTGGAGAGCTAGGGGGTTTTAGTTAAGGTCAACCAAAATTATTCTCTGCCTACTATATGATAGACATCAGATGCTGGAGACAAAGGGGTGATAAGGAGCCACTCTCAGAATGACACACCCAGGGTTACACAGTTAGTGGTGGAACCAACTTGAACCTAGGGTGCAGGTCCATAGTCTCAAACTTCATCTGGGATAGCAGTTACTGCCCACCATTCACATATGTGGTAAAATACATGGTTTATCTAAGTTCATACCAAAGATTGAATACAAATAAATGGTTCAACTAGAAATTCAGGGCAGTAATGGAAGAGTTGTCGTGAGAGAGGATGTGGTGAATTGTGAAGTGAGTGGTATAGACAGCTCTGAAAGACTGCTACGCGAGGTGGCCACTCTCACAAGGTCAGTGGACTCAGCCCTGGCCTGAGTGAGAGGCAGAGTGCTGGTGTGGTGGGTGGGGTGGGGAAGAAGCCAGGGCAGACGGGGTGCATATCTGGGGTACCCCATCGCAGGAGTGAGGGCCAGAATGAGTATGTTTTCAGGGACAGTTCGCTGTCCTTCTTAGATGGATCAGAGGGTCGCACAGGCTGGCACTGTGAGCGGGACATTGATGGGTGGGGCCAGACAGACTGTGGCTATGCTGGTAAATGTCTAACAGTCAAGTCTCAGGACACAACCAAATACAGCCCTAATTTATAGCATTTACCAGTTTCAAGCTACCAACCTGTTTCAGTGAATTCAGAGTTGGGAAGAGACACACACGGTGGACTCTTGTGAGCCATTATGATATATAGGTCTTATTTGCTCCTTACAGATATATAGGGTGGTTTCTCTAAGCCCCTGCCCAATTATGATGACTCTTTTTCTCAAGACCCCTGAACACAGGTTATAACCACTGTTCCCTATTCCCACCATTCTTTGAAATTTTAACCTGAGACCAGGGTTAAAAACTGTCAGCTTCTGGGAATGTGGTGGACAACTTCTTCCAAAAGGGAAATTGGATTCTCACTACAAAATTGGATTCTTGAGAAAAATATTGTTTTCAATGTGATTCTGGACTTAGGAAGTAAGATAAATCTTTAAGTATAGTAACTCCTTCAGTATCACCTGTCCTACCCTAAAACTTGAGTGAAATGAACTTAGAGCTGGAGCTGTGAGCTGCAAGAATATTCAATAAAAGGATCTCTCCTAAAGGCAAGTGCACGTGTCAGCATTTACCAGAGACTAGCAAGATTTGGATGTTCAAGAAAGTAGGATATTAAAGTAATCAGCTGTTGACTATAAAATAAATGGAATGTATATAGAACTAACAGGTAAACTCATAAGAACAAGCAAGCAACAAGAGACTCAAAAATGACCAGATAAATTTTTAAAAGAACCAGATAGAACTTTAAGAAATTTATATACTCATTGAAATTTTAAACTCAGTGGATGGGCCAAACAGCAGATTATACACAGCTGAGGGAGAATTAAAGAATTAGAAGACCTAGTTGGAAAAAATTAGCTAGACGATCACACAGTGGCAAAGATATAAAAATATTAAAAAGAGGATAAATGAAATAAGGTTAAAATAAAAAGTTTAACATAGGTGTATTTGGATTCCTGGAGGAGGGAATTAAAACAATAGAGGAGCAGTATCTGAATAAAACTGCCGAGAATTTTCAGGACTGATGTAAAAACATGCATCCCCAGATACAAAAAGGACAATGTATTTCAATCAGAAAGAAGTCCTTACCTATAAGGTCCATATATTATACTTAAACTATAAGGCATCAGTGACAAAGAGAAGATCTTAAAAATCAGCCAGAGAGAAAAGATAGATTGCCTACAAAACCCAAAAATAAACAAAACCAATAATTGGATTGACAACATACTTGTTAAAATGTCCAATAGAATATGATAGTCAAAGAATTGAGGAAAAATAAAAACTCCATAGTTGTGAAGAAATTGTATTTCAAGAATGAAGGTAAGAGGTTAAAAAAAAAAAGTGAAACAAAATTTAAAAAAAAAGAACAACAACAAAAAAGATAAAACAATAAAAACAACCTCTAGCAGACCTTTGTTAGTGGAACTTCTAAAAGGTATACTCGGAGTTCTAAATGCAAGAAGTAAGAGGAGCAAAACAATCAGTGAACATTAGGCAAATATAATTATTTTCTTTCTTAAATGATGATGATGATGATGAAGCTTAAATATGGGGTTGAAAAAAGATAGAACTAGGAAATAAGAAAATAATGTTAGATAGGACAGAGTACTTGAAATTAGTGTTCTAAAATTCTTATATTATTAGAGGACAGCCCAAATATTGATTTATATTAGAATTTGTTTCATGTCCATAGTAAAATCTCAGGGGGAGTCATTACAAAAATAGAAGTTAGAGAAAAAACAGTCAATAAGAAAACTAACAAGAAGCAATTTTTTAAAAAGATGAGAAAGAAAAACACAGATGGAAGTGGAAAGACAAAAGCACCTGGAGGACAGAAATGAGTATGTATTTATATCAAGCAGATGAGCACTGAAAAGTGAGGTGTGCTTCTCAAACTCTCTATGAGGAACAACTGGGGGGAATAGTGTATCCTGGACAGCTTCTTCAATAAGATACAATACACATAAATTCCTAGAAAAGTGATCATGGTGTGAGTGTCAAATTGCTATACTAGCCTCTAAATACATACTCTCAACTTCTGTACATATCTTGTCAGCACCAGTGACAGTCTGCAGATAATTTGCCTGTGGACTGTACTTTGAATAAGAGTGTCCTAATGAAAGCCTTTCTTGTGTATCTCAGGAGACAGGTACAGAAGAGCTCATAGCAATGTTTTTTCAATAAAAGATAATAATACAATAAAATAATAAGAATAAATAGAGACCATCCAAATGATCACCAAGGAAATGACTGGAAGATAGTCTGTTATTCACAAAGTGGACTATTATATAGCAGTGAATATGAAAGACCATGGGTGAACGTTCAGTGAATGCTAGAAGCATCAGTTGAGTGGGGTGAAAAGCTCTGTTGATGATAGATGAGATGCCATATGGCATCATTTTTTGGAAGCTAACAAGAAAGCAAAGCCAGTAGAGTGGTTCCCTGCATCTGGGAGGGTGGGATGGTGGGCTCATCCTATAGATGCAGAAGTTCTGATATTGTTCTAGATAAACAAACTTGGCCTTCCCCGCTTTTCCACCTTCTCCTGTTCATGATTAAACAGGCTCAATCCTCCCTTTTCCAGTTACCGCCCCCTCTTTCTTTTCCATTTCATCACCAAGCTTTTTTAAAGAGTTATCTGCACCCTTATCTCACAGCCCGCACTCAGCACTCTCTGGTCACTGCAGTGGGTGTGAAATTCAACACTCGCTTTTCAGTCCATCCAGAGCTATGGGCTTGATCTCCAGGCAGCATTTGGTCCTCTTCTCTCCTGGGTAGAGTCTTCTTTCCTAGACTCTGCACCTTCTCAAGTGATCCTGGCAGCATTCACATGGCTCCTGTTGCTACCTGTGTGATGACGCCTGTGTGATGACCTGGGTGATGGCTCTGACCCACCTCACTCCCACCCCAGGTACCCAGCCTGTTCCTGGCATCTTCTTTTGCATGCCCCTCGGACATCACAGGCTCCTCACCTCAGCGGACACCAGAATGTCCCCCTGCCCCTGCTCAGGTGGGAGGTGCCCTCTTTCAGACATCCTCAGAGGAGTGTGGATTCTCTCTCTGCCTCCTTTTCTCCCCCATCACTTTCCAGCGCTGGCCTGACTGGTTTCCAGCTGAGAGTTCTAAAGCAGTCTTTGTCCTGGGCCGCACTGTCCCCTCCTGCACCCTCCTCTTCCTTTTCCAAGAGTTCCCTTGTGCTCTCTGTCTTCCTCACTATCAGAATAACAGGCAACTTCCTTCCTCAAAATCCTTAGATCCAGGTTATCTCCATCTGCCTCTCTAATTTTCCTTAGGGAGGGTTCAGGATGGAGACATTTGGCATCTAATTCCCTAAAATTCCTCAAGATCATCTCTTCTCCTTTTCATACTCCTGCTGACTCTTCAACATGGCTTCTTTCAGCTCCAGAAATTGTGAACTATGAGCCCCTGGGACTGGAGGCTGACATGTGGTAAGTGGGACACCCAGGTGGCCCAGACCCTGGCTCTGGCTGACATCCCCCTGGATGAAAACCTCTTCCTCCACACTCACCTTTGAGAGCCTCTGGCTGCTCCTCGGGTGCTGGCATGTGGCCAGCTAGCCCATGGCCAAGGCAGAGAACAAGGGGCTGGAAGCTAGAGGTACAGGCTCACCCTGAGACCTGCCATAAAGACCTGCCATGATAAAGACACTAGTGACAATAACTCCTCCTGTTGGTCAGCCATGTGATCACTGGGGCCTCATGTATTCTACCGTGCTGGGCTGGGGCGTAGCGCAGTGTGACTCTCTGCACAGACGGGGCTCGTTTCTTGTGAACTGCACTATAGAGTTGGCTGCACACCTTGATCACTTGGTTTTCTAAAATCCTCCCAGTGGTCCTATAAGATAGTTATTATTATCCTCATTTTATGAGGAGAAAGAGGCTCAGAGGTGGTCATCACAGCTGTAAGTGGGTCCTTGGACTCAGCATCCAGAGCTGGTTGACTCTGAGCGAGTCCCAGGCTGCTGCTGGAGTGTGGGGTGGGGAGGGGTGTGGGGCTTGAGACAGCATGTGGGGGCTACCGTGAAGGGGCCCTCAGAGCCGTGTGGGGTGGCTTGCTGGTCTGGGATGAGAGCCAGGCAGCCCTGACTTGACTGTTCTTTGTTTTGCAGGAGCATTGGTGTCATCACCTATATCCTGTGAGTATGACTGATCCCGGGGCTCTGACCCAGCTCAGATCCAAGGGGAGCAGGAGGAATGAGAGAGGGGGCAGGCAGACAGACAAACAGACTGACATTTCCTGAGCACCCACCGTGACCGGATGAGTTAGATTCACACAGCCAACCTGAGTCCAAGTGCTCTCAGCTCGATTTAATACATTTGAGCCTGGGCTCGAGGTTGGGCAGGAACCCGGGAGAGCAGCCTGCGGCCCTCCATTCCTCACTGCTTGTGTCTGCATCCCTCCTGTGGCCAGGATCCACCACTCGGTCTCACCCGGACCCAGGTTTCCGATGAGAATGTCAGTCTTCACTTAGAAACCTGGGACAGCCCTCAAGTCACCATGCCCTTCCGGATCCTGCCTCATGGTTCTCTGCCTTTCCTCTCCCTTCCCCAGAACCCCTTTTCCTCTCATGTGCTCTCTCTTCTCTTTCCCCCAGAGTCTCTCTTTTTTGACTTTGAAGTATTCCGTGCTTAAGCAGAGATTTCCTGCATTGTGTAGCAAAACTGTCCCTTTCCATCTTTATGGCCTAAGGCAGAAAAACAACCTCTGGGCTTGTTTTTCTCATCAGAAAAATAGGAATCATAAACTCCCTGCCACGGATGTGTTGAGGATTAAATAAGCCGACGTGCAAACTTCCTGGTACTGCTCAGACACAGACATGGCTGATTAGTTGGTGTTCATTACATCAGTACTTCTCAACTTTTGCCACTCACAGCACTCCTGGAAAATGCTGTTTTTATGGCACTCTGGGTAAGAGTCAGCCCACAGCCAGAGGGGATGAAGGATGTGGAGGCGAGCACTCAGCTGTCTCAACACCCTTGTAATCCCTCCCTGTGACTCCTCCTTGGACTGGGAGCTCTGCTCTGTGGTGGATGCTGCTCCCCCCACCCCGCCTCCACCCCCTGAGTTGCAACAGAGGGTGTCAACCCAGGCAGCATGTCAGACCTTTTTTTTTCCTTTTTCTTCACATTAGGCCTTTTAATATCTGCTATGGCCCAGGCCCCACTCCAGATCTATGAAATCAGAATCACTCAGAGTAAGATCTGGACATTAGTATTTTTTAAAAGCCCTAGAGGAATATGATGCAGAGAAAATTTGATGCATTGCTGCATGATTCCAGATTAGAGCCAGGATATTCAGATATGGGATCTTAACACCTTGATATCTTCAGAACTCTGGCTTCCATACTGAAATAGTAAGGAATTCCAGCATCTCCAGGGCACACAGTCTTCCTGTAGCTCACTGAATTCCATACAGGTTATTGACTGCCTGCTCCTCGGTGAACACCGTGCCAGGCACTAGGGGTACTAAATGGAGAGTCTATCCTGCTTGCCTGAAACTTCTTTTGTGGCAGGGAGACACCAGACTGCTAACTGTCACCTAGTGGGACCAAGGTTGTGCTTTAGGTATGAACTTGGCTTTGTGAGACAAATGGGAGAGCCACAGGTTTGCTGGGACTGCAGAAGGTTTAATGGGAGAGAGGGAGACGGGAGAGAGGGATTGATTGGAACTGGGCTGGAAGGAATGAGATGCATTTTCTGGTGGAAGGGAAAGGAAGTGCCATCCTGGCTGAGGAAGGGGACAGTGAGTGTGGTAAATGCAGTGAAAATACAGAACGGGTGGTGGGGACCAACATTTGATGCCTTCCTGAGAAGTTTAGATGTGATTCTATAGAGAACAGGAAGGAGGGTAGGGCCCAGGGACTTCTGGGACAATGGCATATCTTGAATATTAGGCAGGAGACAGTAGATTCGGGAGTCACTGTTTGAATGGCACATTTTTGTTTTAAATTTATTTACTTGGCTGCACCAGGTCTTAGTTGTGGCATACAGAATTTTCCTTCTGTTGTGGGAGCTTCAGCTGCAGCGTGGGAACTCTTAGTTGCAGCATGTGGGATCTAGTTCCCTGACCAGGGATTCAACCCAGGCCCCTTTCATTGGGAGCACAGAATCTTAGCCACTGGACTACCAGGGAAGTCCTTGAATGACATCTTCTTGACAAACTCTGCAGGGAACCTCACCCACCCCTCTACCCCTAATGGCCCATCTATTGCCACACTTGTCAGGCTTTGCTCAGGATGCTCGTTAGCCTAGAAGACCTTCCATCTCCTTCTCTGACTGCTGACAACCACTTCATTCTTCAGGACAAAACTGATGCAAATGTCAGCTCTTCTATGAGGCCTGTGCTGGGCCTCCCCTCTGACCTGTGCGCCTCCAGCCCTTTGTCTGTTCTTTATTTTATTCTGTGTTCTGCTGGAGATTATGAAGAGCCAGGTCTCTGTTTCTCTCCCCTCCTCTTTCAAGTCCCTTGAAGACACAGTTCTCTCTTTGAGGTCCTTAGTAGGCACTCCATTAAGTGTATTGAATTGGACTCATTTGAAAAGCTGTTGACTGGACCCCCAAAGGATTGCGGGGAGCCTCCCATCCCCTTGCAGCAGTACGAGTCCAGGTCCCTGAGTCCATCACCCTCACTTCCATCCCTTTCCTACAGTCACACGTTCTCTCTCTGTGTGCCCAGCCTCAGTGGAGCATCCCCTTTCCTGGGAGACACGAAGCAGGAAACACTGGCAAATATCACAGCAGTGAATTACAACTTTGATGAGGAATTCTTCAGCCAGACCAGTGAGCTGGCCAAGGACTTCATTCGGAAGCTTCTGGTTAAGGAGACCCGGTAAGAGAACAGAGAAGAGAAGGGCACTGGCTTCTCAGGTCCTGACTCCCTCCTGCCCCTTCTCCCACAGGCATGCCAGCCTGTCCCTGCTTTGCCACAGGCTGTCATCGACCATTGTGGTCTAATCTGCACAGGTGCTGAGGAGTGTGAACTGGCCAAGACTTGGCTTTCATCTTGTTTACTCAAGTCTTTCTCATTTCTTTTCCTGCTGAAATGCAAATAACCATGTGTGTGTGTGTACGTAAGTCAGCCTGGATTCTTTTTAGAGCTCTCTTTTTTTTGCAGTTTGTCTCAAAGGTACCTGGAACTAGAATTCATTAAAGGAAAGGAGCGGGGTTTTCAAGACGACTCAGGATGGGAGTGGGGAGGGTGTCCATCCCAGAGGGGTCAGAACAGTGGGAAAATAGGAGACCTGCTAATCCCACCCCTTGCTCGGGGCTCAGGGTAAGCCCCATGGCTGTGCGATCAAAGGAGATGGGCAGGGAGTTGGAGGGTGCTGGATGCCCAGAGGATGGATGAGCTGAGGCGGGGGTAAGGTCCTCACATTCTGGAAGGCCATGTCCTCTTGATCCCATAGACTTCAGAGAGACATAGAGTGGGGTCCTCTAAACTGCAGTGCCTGGTTTCACTGTTGAAGGGCAATGGTAGGAGGGATTGATTGCCCCACCTGGGTACAGGGCAGGGAAGGGCAGAAAAGAGATCTGGAAGGCAAACAGAAAAACAGAGAACAGAGTTTTCACAATGGAGAGCATTTAGGACTCTCCAAAAGTGTGGGGTTGGGCCCTGCAACCCTGGGACCAAAGATGAGGGTTTATATAAGGTCATTTTATTGAGGGGTCTGCCTGGACTGCTTTCTCTAGTGTGCAGGAGATGTAGCCAGTCCCCCATCCATCTCTGCATTCCCTATGATTCTAGTTTGATGGCAGTGGTTGAAGGATGCCAAAAAAACAGGTCTGAGAAGAGTGAGAATGGAGACTGCTGCTCTCAGCTTCTCATGGATCATCACTGTTTTCTGATCTTCATTTAGGAAGCGGCTCACGATCCAAGAGGCTCTCAGACACCCCTGGATCATGGTAAGTGCATGGTGACAAGTTTCAGCAAGCAGGTTCCTGCTCTCTCACCAGGGATGCCTGGGCCAGATGCAGGGGACCTTTGCTTGAAACACTAACCCCTAAGCACAGATGAAAGCTAGTTGGGAGTCTCCAAGGGTCTGGGCTTATTCAAAGGTCAGCGAGTTTATGTTTCTATGTCATAAGTTCAGGTGACTTATGAAAAGGAACTTTCACAAACCTCAATTGAAATCTTTGCTCTTTGGGTGAGCTTACAAACTGCTCTTTGTCGGAAGACACATGTGCGTGCTAAGTTGCTTCAATTGTATCCACCTCTTTGTTACCCCATGGACTGTAGCCTGCCAGGCTTCTCTGCCCATGGGATTCTCCAGGCAAGAAAACTGGAGTGGGTTGCCATGCCCTCCTCCAAAAGATTTCCTCACCCAGAGATAGAACCTGCATTGGCAGACGGGTTCTATACCACTAGCGCCACCTGGGAAGTCCCTGTCAGAAGACATGTCAGAGTTATTCTCAAAAAAGAAATCATGACTCCTCGGCTATAGAGAGATCAGTGACAGCTGAAACCTTCAGATTTGTAACCAGGGCTCCTTGTTTCTGACTTTCAAAGCTCTGAGATAAGGATGACTCAAACCGGTCAGTGGCTTCCTTAGGTACCTGGCGACCTCAGAGAATGGGCCGCCCAGCTGGAGGCCTTCTGGGGGAGACGCAGCTGCCCCTCAGGGCAGTTCTGTTCTCTCTGAGGAGGGTGGGGCACAAAGGTAACCCACTTTGTAACTGGGCTTCTGGCTGCTGGGTGTTCAGAGGGCCTGGCAGTCTGGTCTCAGTAAAGTGCAGGTGATAAGCACTTTGGCAGGATGGAATCAGGAGAGCGGGATTCTAACCCTGATTCTGCTGATGGATGAGATGTGCCCTTCCAGGAACATCAGCAGACCTCCCTTTCACTGAAATTGTTAAGTGGGAGAGCTGGCGAGGGTGACCCTAGGGTACAGATGAGAATGGGCAGAGGTGCACAGGAGATGGGAGAGCAGAGAGAGCTGGAGTGCCCTGGAGAAGGTCAGGTGCATTGACTCAGTGAAGGATGGG
Organism: Antilocapra americana; assembly: GCA_007570785.1. Lineage (NCBI taxonomy): Eukaryota > Metazoa > Chordata > Mammalia > Artiodactyla > Antilocapridae > Antilocapra > Antilocapra americana. The sequence continues at coordinate 4,019,878 of ML664176.1, read as the reverse complement.
GAAGGCTGAGGGCTTTCCAGGTTTGAATGCAGAGCTGGGGGGTCTGGTGGGCTGCCTCCTTGCTCAGCATGCTGAGTGTTGCTGAGGCCCAGGGAGCCCACAGGCCCTGGTGGAGAGAGGCCCCAGCTTCCCCCATTGGCCATGGCCTCGTGCACTTCCGCTCTGGAGTGGATGCTTACAGAATCCTGGCTATAGCCTGCTTGTCTGTGCGAGCACCCTTAAATGCTATGCATGCGGAGACCCTCTCTAATGACCGTGGACCACCCTTCCCTGAAATGCGTGTGCAGGCAGCACCCTGTCCTCACCTTTCTGATGGTGTGTGGGGGTGCTTATCCCGCCCTGGTCCTCCCGTGGCCTGGTGCATGCAGTGAATGCAGAGGCAGCTCAAGTGCCTTCCGCCTGCACCTTGGAGCAGACGTCAAATTAACTCTGGCCCTTCTGTCTAAACACCCACCAGTCCAAAGGAGAGATCAGAGCCCCAGAACAGCACAAGGCAGAGCCCAACCAGCTGAAGACCAAGCGCCTGAGAGAGTACACCCTCAAATGCCACTCAAGCATGCCTCCCAACAACACCTACATCAACTTTGAGCGCTTTGCCCGTGTGGTCGAGGATGTGGCTCAGGTGGAGCAGGGCTGCCGGGCCCTGACAGGGGCCCATGACACCATCCAGGATGACGTGGAGACCCTGATCTCCATCTACAATGAAAAGGAGGCTTGGTACCGGGAGGAGAATGAGAGAGCCCGGCACGACCTGTCTCAGCTCAGGTACGAGTTCCGCAAGGTGAAGTCTGCGAAGAAGCTCCTGCGAGAGGACATCCGGGCCACAGGGTCTCGCCTCGGGGGCGCAGCCAGGAAGCTGGACCACCTTCAGATGCAGTTTGAGACCCTGAGGCAGGAGCTCTCAGCAGACCTCCAGTGGCTTCAGGAACTGGTGGGCGGCTTCCAGCTGGAGAGCGGTAGCGTGGACACCCCAGGCTCCATGTTCTGCAGGGACGCCAGTGAGTCCCTTGGGGAGCTGCTCAACAGATCAGGTGGCGAGGAAGTCTTGGCCGGCTTGAAGCTCTGAGCACCAGCTTCGGGTCTCTAACGCATCCTGGATGGTTTGCTGAAATCTGTTCCCAGCTGCCCTGCCAGGCGTCGACTCAAATTCTCCTGCAGGGGTGTGTGTCTGTAGCGCAGCCTTCCACCTCCTCCCAGAATCCAGAAGCATGGAGGGATTAGCTAGTTACCCATTCTGTGCCTCCTCTCACCAGCCTGGTTTGTTGGGAGGGTGACTGGTCCGGCAGCCAGTCTGTTAAAACAATTGAATGCCCCTCAGCATTCCCTTCTCCAGAGGGAGACAGCTGGCCCTGGGGAGATACTCAGTAACTGATTTGTGATAATGGACTTGTTCACATCTCACTTCCTGCTTTATGGACTGCAGGCCTTGGGTACCATTTGAGTTAACTAGGGCTACCAGTCAGTCAGCTTGGTGCTTCCCTGCTGCCGATGGCAGGATTGTAAATTCACAGAGAAAAGATTACTTTTCATTTACATTGACGTTTAACTTACCAAGCATTTATGTTTGTGATCCTTAAAAGAACTCTGTGAGACAAGAAGGTAGGTGATATTATTGTTGTTACTGTTATTCCCATGTAACTGATGAGGAAACTGACCTCCAGGGGGAAAGGACTTGCTCAGGGTCTTTCATAGCTAGTTGATACAGATGAAACAGGAACCCAGGATGCCTGAGTCTAAGATGAGGTGTTTAGGAACAGATAGCTTTTGATGTAAAAATCCGCTTTAATATTAAAGTTCAGATCCCAGAGGTAAAACAAGCAACTTCATGTATTTTGCCAGGTAATGTGGAAGCCTCACACCCTCTAAGCGACTGACCTAAGAAGTGTGTCCCAGAAGGCAGGCAGTTTATTGTTCCCATCCAGCCCTTCCCTGTCTGAAGATCAGCCTGAGGAATAGGAGGGATGGGGCAGCGTCTTGCCCTTCTCCACCTTCCCTCCTGTGGCTCAGCGCTCCAAACTTCTGTTGGGAATGAAGACCCTTTTCTTGTGTCCCTAAGGTTTGAAGAGAGTGGACATTAAGACTGGGAAGCATGAGGCTCAGTGGTCCCTTCCAGACTGCAGGCTGTGTGTACCCCTCTCTGAAGACGGGATCATCTCATCTCCCTTTTCCCAGAGGAGGGGACAGCCAGCCAGCTCACAGAGGCAGAGTGTGGAGTGTGGGCCCAGCACTGTGCTAGATGCTTGGGGGTGATGGAACAGACTGTATGGTTCCAAGGTGCCTTCACAGACTCACAAACCCCCTCGTCAGAGAGGCAGGATAGGGGTTATTCTCAATTTGGTGCTGAGTAAACAGAGAGGGTGTGATTTGCCCAATGGAAACCTTCCAATGGGGTATTCTGTTTCCTTCCCCTAGCTGCCCCAGGCTCCAGGGGTTCACTCTGCGGTGGGGCAGGTCCTACCCAGACACATCCGTCTGTTCACTTACAAAGAATTGCTCAGCACCTGTCCTCTGCTGGGCACTTGTCATGTCCCCAGGGATACAATGTTGAGTGAAAACAGGTGTGTTTCCTGCTTTCATGGAGTTTGCAGTGAAGGGCTCCAACATTGATCCAGAACATTCTGCAGAGGTAGAACTGCAGCTGGGACATATGCTATGAGAAGATTGCAGCTCTGCAGTAGGGAGTGACCTAGTCAGAAAGGGTGTCCCTGAGGAGGTGACTCCAGAGCTGAGATCAGCAAAGCAAACCAGGGAGAAGGTAGTTTTCCCCACAGAACTGTCATGCCAGGGCTCTGTGCTTGGAGGGGGCCTGAGAGATGAAATTGATTAGGCAGAAAGAAAGCTGGAGAGGAGAGGAGTATGATGTAGATGTGGCTGGAAAGAAGGCAGGACCGGTAGGGCTTTGCCGTACTAAAGAGCTGTGTCTTCATCCCAAGGGTCATGGGACCGAAATGGGTGCCCAGCAGTCAGCAGCCCAATGTCCTGGCAGGGGTGGGGCTGCCCAGGGAACAGCACGGATGGGGCATGGTTTAGAATGATCCCATGAAACCATGTCTTTAAAATCCTACCTCCTTTTCTATTACATGCTGGATCACTTCAAATATTATGTATAGTATTTGTAACAAATAGTTTTCATCAAGTAGAAGAAACCATATTTTCATCAAATGTAAGATGCATCATTATTTTATGACCCAAAAATAAATGTTAAAAAAAAGCCCAAGATGGGAAGTCCAAGAGAAAACCCCAAATACAAAGCTGGGACCACCCTCACTGGGAGGGGAGGGGAAAAATAAAGCCACCAGGTAGGAGGGCGAGGCAAGGGAACGTGTGCATTTCAGACTTGACACTGGGTTGCTCAGTCGCCCAGTCATGTCTGACTCTACAACCCCATGGACTGTAGCTCGCCAGGCTCCTCTGTCCATGGAATTCATCAGGCAAGAATACTGGAGTGGGTAACCATTCCCTTCTCCAAAGGATCTTCCCGACCCAGGGACCAAACCTGAGTCTCTCACATTGCGGGTGGATTCTTTACTGTCTGAGCCACCAGGGGAGCCCTGACGCTGGGTAGAGGGTGGAAAAATCCTCCCCGGAGAGCAGGAGCCCCAGGCTGCTGGTACTCAGACAGGATTCCTTTCTGCATTTACACAATTAATGGAATCCAACAGAACCTCAAGCAAGAAATCTAATGTTAAACAGTCTGAGGCTGGGTGGCCCCGATGGCTGGCAGAAGCAGCGTGGTCATCTCCTGGAGCACTTGCCTTCACTTCAGACTCACAGTAAAGATGCGATGCCATTGTTCGAGAGATAAGTTCTGATTTCAGAGATCCAAAAATGTGCATCTTGGAATCAATGAAAGATCGCAAAGCCCTGTTTCCTATGCCCTGTCTGGGAGAATTGATACAAACAGCCCATCTACAATCTCTCCAAGAACTTTTCTGCCCTGTCACAGGACAAGATATAATCATTTGGCATAAGACGCTGCAAAGATTAATAGTCCCTTTGGCCAGGTCAACCAAGTCAAGGGCTTTCCTGATGGCTCAGGTGGTAAAGAATCCACCTGCAATGCGGAAGACCTGGGTTCGATCCCTGGGTTGGAAAGAGTCCCTGGAGAAGGGAATGGCTACCTACTCTAATATTCTTGCCTGGAGAATCCTATGGACAGAGGGGTCTGGTGGGCTACTGTCCATGGGGGCACAAAGAGTCAGACATGACTGAGTGACTAATTCTTTAACTTGGCCAAGTCAACAGGTTTCCTAAGGCAAGGAAGCCCCTGATTGAGCAACTCAGGGCAAACTTTCTTATGAGGGTCGAAATAAAATGCAATAAAGGAATAATCTGTGGATGATGATTTGAATTAGGGAGACTGGGAAAAGAGCAGGAGAAGTGGTTATTTTAGAATCCTAGCATCAGCTACACACTGTCTGTGCTGGAGGTTCTCAGGGGTGAGCCATCTGACAGCCTCCTTTTACAGCATTTTACAGGACAGGGTTTGTCTACAGCCTCCCCGCCAGTCAGCCCCAGAGCTGACTGGAGTCAGAATCATAAGTGGATTTCTTCACTGTAGTGCAGTCGTCCTCACCATGTTCATGTCCAGTCGTGGGTAACAGCTTGTCACTTAGATGTTTTATGAGCTGACTCTTTTATTTAAGAGTTTCCACAGACAAAGTGAAGTGAACTGAAAACTGCCCTCCAAGCCTTTCAGGGAAGTCAGAGGGGACCATAACTTTCCCCTGCCCCCTGGCTAGTCCAATGCCCCTCACTCTTTGGCAGCAGAACCTGATGCAAAGGGGAGTCCAAGGACGCTGGCAGAATGCCCAGCCAGAGGGCCCGCTTGACTCCCCTCCACATGCCCACAGCTGGCATTTTAACAGTGACATCAAGAACAGGGCAGAGCAGGGCCGATGGGGCATGATGGGGTGTTTCATTGGCACCTAGACAGACAAAGGCCTGGTGGCGGTTGCCACGCTGTGGGCCAGCCCGTGTGCTATTACAGAAGATCTTTTAACCAGGCTGTGAATGAGAGGTCAGCTTCTGTGCTCTTTGCTGATGCCATCGTGGAGAGGGCAGGGCAAGCCTGTGACATCTTCCTGAATAGTGGTTCCCAAGAGGCTGGAGAGTTGGCACCTGGGGAAGGCAGCAGCCTGTCCTGTTCTGGGGAAGACGCATGTGGCACATGGTAACCCAGCTTTGTGTTGGGAAGGGTGGAGATGGTGTGAGGGTGATCCGTGCTTCTGCAGAATCAGGATGATGGTAGCGAAGGGAGGGAGCAGAGTCACAGTGGTGGGAGAAGCCGGAGTCTCCTCCGTGAACTCCTCCCCCACACCACCCACCCACCTCCCCAGGTGATTGTGAAGACGGTGGCTCCCCACCTCGCTCCTTCAGGCAGCACGTGGTCCCATGCCAGGGGGAGCTGGCTGTATGCTCAGCCATCACGCCTGCTGTCAGCCTCTGTACACGTCTGTGGAACTGAACGGCTTTTTCTCCTTTGTCTGTGAAAGCTCTTGGCCTGTGGAGAAGAGTCTTTGCCCTGGAGAGGAGACCCAAATGCAGTGGGCCATATGACCCACATGCCCAAATATGCAGCGGCCAGTTCTATGAATAAACACTGGCTGTGCCCTGGCTCTGGAGGGAGGTGACAGATAAGGACAAGACAACCCTTGAATAAAAGACTCAGTGTCTGGGACAGGTAGAGCCCCAACCAACTGCGAGTGAGAAAGGCCATGGTGAGTGAGAAAACAGAAAACAGGAGGGAGGTGAACTCTGAGGAAGGGTAAGGAGATGGCAGGATTCCCAGGTGGCACTCATGGTAAAGAACCCACCTGCCAATGCAGGGGACATAAGAGATCAAGGTTCAATCCCTGGGTCGGGAAGATCTGGAGGAGGGCATGGCAACGCATTCCAGTATTCTTGCCTGCAGAATCCCATGGACAGAGGAGCCCCATGTATGGGCTGCAGTCCATAGGGTCACAAAAGAATTGGATATGAATAAAGCACTTAAGATTTTCAAAAGGAGGTGGCAGAGGGCAGAAACATTCGGGGAGGGGGGGTGTCTTCCGCCAACACTCTCCTCCCTCTATAACCTTGTGGGGAAGGTGCCAGGCAGAACTTGGAGGGATGGGATGAGCTCAGATTGCGGTCTGGAACCTAGAGCTGTTAAAGGGAAATTAGAGATTACAGAGATTCAAAAGGAGAGTTTGTGCTTTTAGCTTCTCATTATGGGAGATTTTCAAAATTTGCATGAAAGTGTTAGGAATGGCTGAGTGAATTCTACTTGTCTATTACCCAGCTTCAAAGTATTTTAAAGCAAACTTCAGACTCACTTAACTCATAAATTTTCCAGCAGGAAACTCTTATAAGGCGTTTCTTTTTACCATGACAACTGCACCATGCTTGCACCTGACAAAGTCAAGAATAATCACTTATCACCATCTGTATGTACAAGTCGGACTGGCATGTCCCTGCTCTTCTCGAGGGTCTCCTGCTATACTCAGTATGTTCAGGTCAGGATCCAAACAGTCCACACATGGCAGTTGGATATAATGTCTCTCAAGTCTCTTGTCTTCAGTACAAGAGGGAGAGCTTTTAAAGCTTTTCCTGGGAATGAAAAAGTTGCTCAGAAAACTGACCGTCCTGGAGAGAAGATGAAAAGGAAGAGTGTATGCATACTGAGACCTGACTCAGAAAAGTAAGGCCGGGTCAGGCAAAGAAAGGGGCATTCTACTTCTTTCCAATGGCATGCTCAGTAGCGGGACAACCTGCAGGCACACAGCCTCGCTGAAGCTCCCCCAACTCAGCCATAGAGAGGCAGGCTCAGGCCTCCTTTCCTGGATAAACAGAGAGGTAAGGCCAGCAGGGCTCCAGCCAGCAAAACAACCAGCAAAAGGAAGAGGTGGAGATGCCATCTACAGAGAAAGGAGCCACCTACAGAGGGAGAAGAAGGAGCAAGGCCCAGAGTGGATGGTCCCGGGCGAACCAAGAAAGTGGGTGCTCAGGTGTTGGTGGTTTTCAGTGGAGGATGGGGCTGGAGGAGGTTTGAAAAGTTACAATCTGTTTGCAGGTCCTAGAGGAGGCTGGAAAACCAGGATTCTGGTCTTTATGCCTGGATGCCTGGAAGGATGGCTGCTGCTTCATCTCCCTGCTCTGTGGATGTTGGCGCTGGCCTAGCTCTCCACAACAGACATTTTTTTAAATTGTGGGATAATTGCTTTACACTGTTGTATTGACTTCCATTGTACAACAGTGTGAATCAGCCATAGTATACATATATCCCCTCCCTCTGGAGCCTCCCTCCCATCCCACCCCTATTCCCACTCCTCCAGGTCATCAGAGAGCACGAGGTTGAGCTCCTTGTGTTATACAGCAACTTCCCATTAGCTATCTATATTACACATGGAAATGTACACAGTGGGAGGAGGTTGGTTGTATGTGCTTAGTCATGTCCAACTCTTTGTGACCCCATGGACACAAAGGGATCTCGCCAGGCTCCTATGTCTTGGGATTTCCCAGGCTAGAATACTAGAGTGGATTGCCATTTCCTGCTCCAGGTAATATATTTATTTCTAATTATATTCTCTCAGTTTATTTCACCCTGTTCTTGCTCCCACCATCCATGTGCACAAGACCATTTTCGACATCTGCGTCTGTATTACTGCCCTGCAAATAGATTCATCAGTACCATTTTTCTAGATTCCATATATATGCATTAATATAAAATATTTGTTTTTCTCTTTCTCACTTCACTCTCTGTAAAACGGCTCCCTGAGGGACTTTTTCAGAGACATTTGTGTCTGCATAAACAAACCTGACTTTAGCCACAGAGTTCTGTCTTCTTTTCTCCCTTCTCAACATTTTTCTGTGACACTAAACATACTCCTAGGAGCCTGGTCAAAACTGCCCACACTGGTGTCACTGAAGGACCTCAAGGCTGAAAGGCTTTGTTTGCAGAAAGGGGAGGGTCAGGAGAAGGTGGAACAAACTCCATCTCCCCTCACACCCTCAGTTTAATCCAAAGTATTGGTGTCACATTCCTTCTGGAACTTATGTCACTGCAGAGTTTACATCTCTCTGACTTCAAGACCTAGAGACAATGTCAGTGTTTGGTGAGCCTCTTAGCAACCAACTAGGCCCATTGATTGGGAAAGGCCAGCCTGACAGGTTTATATACTCATCCTTGGAGTTCATGCTGTTTTGTGTAGAACACAGACAGGGTCCTTGAAGTGACTGCATCACCTCCCAGGAGCAGCCTGTGGGGATGGTCCCACGTGATATTGCAGTTGGGCATCTCTGCTTAGTGGCTGACACTGCTGGACCAGTTGTACAGTGGGATTCTCACTAACGGGATTCCCCTGGCCTGCATGTCAACCTTCCATGACATGCTAACTCTCTCCTGGCAAGGGAGCCAATCAATAAGTAGACAAGAAGAGGTCCGTTTGGTCCCAGAGTCCACTAATTCCAGCTCATCAAACTCTCCCAAGTGCAAGAGTGTTCCCTGCCAGGATTAGACTGGAGGTGAATAGCAGAAGTTAGAGGTAAAAATGTTCTGTTGGTGGCAGGATGCCAGTGACCTTGGGAAGGAGATACTAGTTGCTGGGAGGTACAGAGTAGGGGGATTAACAGCAACTGAATAAATACAGAATAAAAGGTCAGGTAAGCAACAGGTCCTATGAAGAACTAGGGCAGAGGCACAGTGAGTTGCATAGGGCAACCAGTGCACTATTTTATATAGGGTGACCCTGAGGGGGTGACACTGGAGCACACACCTGAATGAAATGACAAAGTATGTACAGTAAGATCCTGAGACCTTGGGTTCCTGGACTAGCAAGCAGACCCGTGCAATGAAAGCCACAGGGATAGGAAGGAGATGGGGAGAAAATCAGATGAAAGACCCAGATGATACAGGCCTTGGGGTTCTTGGTGAGCTTGTTGGGTTCTTTTGAGAGTGCCTGGAAGCTGCTGGAAGGCTTTGATGCCAGGAAAAGGCAGGATCAGAACAGACCAGTTGTCCTCTGCCCTCTTTCACGGCTCTCTTGCAGGGAAGACCTAAACCCAGGGCTGGGTTCATGAAGGGGGAGAGACAGTTAAGGAGAGAGTTGAGAGAGCAGCGCATGAGCTGATGGTGCCCTCAGCGCCCCCATCCTTTTCTCTTCTCTCTCCTCTCTACCTCCCTCCTTTCCCTCCTCTCTTCCTTCCTGTATTTTCTGGGCCAAACCACTGTGTCCCAGTTTGGAAGGGTGAATAGCCTCTGGCTGTCTCGTCTTCTCTCTGTGTCAAGGAGGCATGAGCTCTCCTCCATGCTCCCTCACTTTGCTAGCCCCCCAGGCAGAGCTGTGGGGAGTCAGGGTGTCGTGGCACCCTTCTGTGGTCTCACAGCTGGGTGGACCCAGGTGCCTGGGCCTCTTATTGGCGAGAATGAGCAGGTGCCAGGTCCTGGGACTTTGTTCTAGTTTGAGTCTGCTGCAACTCAGGCAGACAGTTCACCCATACAGTGCTTCCGCACCGACTGTCTTAAGCTCTGGGTCAGGAGTGGGTGGTGACGAAACTCTGACAGGAACATGAAGAAAATCATTCCTGTTCTTGGCCACTAGTGGGAAATGACTGCACTGCGGAGCTGACCGAGAGAGGTGCTGTGTATGATCTCGGAGCACACGTGTTTGGGTCATGTTGGGAGAGACATTGTTTCTTGGAAGTTATCTTGAAAGAGGTCATAATGGAATTGGGCTTTGAAACACACAGAGGCCTTCCGGAGGAGGGACATTGGGTGAACATGGAAAGAGCCTCCTGCCGGAAGATGTCAGGTCCGGAGCAGTGTGCACCAGCCACAGGCACCGGCTTCCGTGGACATCTGGCGCCATGATGACAAATAAACAGGCATGGCAGTGTGCTCACAGTGTGGTTAGGAGATAAGACCAGTGTCAGGGATCCATGAGTGGCCTCACTCACTGAGGTCACTGAGGTGCAAAAGGAGGCACTGCTTTGAGGAGGCTGTCAGAGCAGAGAGAAAAAATAGAGCTGGATGGGACCTTGTGGATGAACCTGGGCAGTTCATTTTCTTGAGGTCACAGAGTCCTTTAAGAATCAATCAAAGCTACTGACTCTTCTCAGGGGAAAAATACGTCTGTACCTATACACTAAGTTTTTAAAAAGTGAGATATAATTCATGTACTGTAAAATTCACTACTTGAAATAATACAATTCAGTGCTTGTTAGTGTATTCACGAGGTTATACAACCATCATCAGTATTTAATTCCAGGACATTTTCATCACCCTAGAAGAAACTTGATAACCTTTCATAGTCATCTCCATTCTCCCCTCTCTCCAGCCCTGGCAACTACTAACCTACTTTCTTCCTCTGTGGATTTGTCTATTCAGGATATTTGGGGCATTTTATGTGATTCAGTTCAGTTCAGTCACTCGGTTGTGTCTAATTCTTTGTGACCCTAGGTTCTGCAGCACACCAGGCTTGTTTCTGTGATTAGAATCATGCAATATGTGACCTCCTGTGTCTAGCATCTTTCACTTACTGTACTTCTTTCAAGGTTTATTCATGTTGTAGTATGTATTAGTACGTCATTCTTTTCATGAATGGATTTTCCATTTAGTTCTTCCATTGTTTGGATACAGTGTGCTTCCCTGGTGGCTCAATGGTAGAGAACCTGCCTGCCAATGCAGGAGACCCAGGTTTGATCCCTGGGTCGGGAGGATCCCCTGGAGAAGGGAATGGCTACCTACTCCAGTATTCTTGCCTGGAAAATCGGTTAGAGGAGCCTGGTGGGCTACAGTCCATAGGATCACTAAAGAGTCAGACACAACTCAGTGACTAAAACAACAACCTGGGTAGACCACACTTTTTTTTGGTCTACTTGTCAGTTAATGCACATTTAGGTTGTTTCCACTTTTTGTCTGTTATAAATGATGCTGCTATGAAGATCCACGTACAAGTTTATGCACTAAAATCTGAAGATCATTTCAGGAGGTTCATAGAACCACTGAAACTCATCTCTTGAATTCTTGAATTAGGAAAACCTTGTTTATGAAGAGGCAGGAATTCACGAGGGAATGAGCTCCTTACACTGGAGTCCGTTAAATATGCCCACTTTTTAGTATCAATTGACTCTAGTACTCTTGCCTGGAAAATCCCATGGAGAGAGGAGCCTGGCAGTCTGCAATCCATGGGGTCACAAAGAGTTGGACACGACTGAGTGACTTCACTTTCTTTCTTTCTTATATCAAAACAAAGCTATTTTTAAAATAAAATAATTTTTAAAAAGATGGACTGGAGAAGACAGGAAGGCTATCAGTAATTTATTACTATTTACTGAGCAACTCTAAGCTAAGCACTTCACATCCCACAGTCATTTAATCCTAAATAACCCTTGACACAATGTTATTCATTATCCCCATATTATAGATGAGAAAATTGAGACTCAGAGAAGCCATGCCAGGCTTCTTGGAGAAGTCAGAGCTTAAGCTGAGCCTTGACTGCCAGGCAGTGAAAGAAACTACACATTCCATCTCTTCTCGATCCCCATCAAAACCCCCATTTCCTTCCATTTATTTTTAAATGGAGTACTAATGCTCCATCTGCTAGCAAGGCATCCATTTTGCTAAGCCCAGAACTGACCCAGTGCACGGTGGGGATCCTGGATTGCCATATGATGACCCTTCCCTAGAGGGATCCCCTGCCTCCTGCTCCCAAGCCTCCAGTCCAGCCAGTGTGCCCATCTGGCTATGGTAATAATAGCTCAGGGGTGCCCTGGGCATCTTCAGAATAGCTGAGATTCATCTAGAGCCCTAGCCCTTAGTGTGAGGTCCTTCTGTGTGTCGTGTCCAATAGGCAGGTCCCAGGGTCAGGCTGAGGGTGGCGTGTGGTCAGGTGTTCAGCTGCTGTCCGAAGCCCATTGTCAGCCACCATGCTCTCTGCTTTGTCTTCCAGCCAGTGGACAGCCAGCAAGCCCTGATGCGCCGGGAGTCTGTGGTCAACCTGGAGAACTTCAAGAAGCAGTATGTCCGCAGGCGGTGGAAGGTGGGTCAGGGTTTAGGGGTAGGTGTGGGGGGCTGAGGTGGGTTCCTGGTTCCTTCCAGACCCCTCCAGGGTCTCTGTGCATATTCTTAGCTGGAAATTCCCCTCTGCTCCCTCCCTCAGCTCTCCTTCAGCATAGTCTCCTTGTGTAACCACCTCACCCGATCCCTGATGAAGAAGGTGCACCTGAGGCCAAATGAGGACCTGGTGAGTAAACGCAGTGCTCTCTGAGGGTGTAGCCTTGATCTGGGAGGGGGTGTGCGGAGCAGGTGGGGCTTAACTGCTTCCAGCAGGCTCTGCACTGTGTGATCAGCAGAGGCTGTGTTCACGGGCGACCACTGGGGTGGTGCTGGAAGAAGGGTGCCCCAGGCGGGCGGCGCATGAGCCTCTGGAGGCTCTTGAATCCTTTCCTGATGGGCTTTTGGAGGAACTGCTGCTGCCGCTGCACAGCCCCAGCTTCCCTGGAGGACCTGTGGCTTGTTAGGGGCTGCAGGAACTCTGGACAATGCGATGACCATGGGTGGGCAATCCAAAGTCAGTTCCTGATAATCCAGGGATTTGCTTTAGAATGAGAGCTTTACATTCATCTACCAATTTTTCCACTTCTGCTTTGCTTTAGATTACCAATAATAATAATATAATAATACCTAGATGATATATTTGATTAGCTTGTTGCAACTTTATGTATATTTAAAAGAGGAGACTTAAAATGTCAAGAGCATGGCCTCTAGAGCCAGACTGCCAGGATTCAAATCTGCCACTTACTAGCTGTGTGACCTTCAGGAAATGACTTAACCTCTCTGTGCTAAATGAAATCCTTTGTAAAAAGGGGTTAGCAATAGTCCTTACCTCACAGGGCAGTCATGAAGACTAAATGATGACATTTTCTTAGAGTCTGGCTTTTTTTTTTTAAGAGTCTGGCATTTTAAGTGCTCAATACTTATTAGCAGCTATTATTGATTAAAATCCTCTTGTAGATGCTCAAATGCAGTGCTGGTGCTACCAAGTGCAGTGTTAGTATTGTGGCTGGTCAAGGGTCCCTGACAGACCCTCCTCGTAGCTTACCGAGTGTGGTGACAGCCTCTCGAATGGCACACGCTGGGGAGAAGGTGACTCCCTACTCAGGAAGAGGCTGTAAGGCAGCAGCCTGCTTGTCAGCCCTGGGCAGCCGCAGGGCACACAGCTCTTAGACTACATCCCAGGTCTTGGCACTGCCCCTGTGTGCCCGTCACCAGCCCGAACTCTTCTGGAGCTTGGGGAACTGGAGAACTTATGGCTCAGAGACCCATAAATTGTGGGCTTTGGCCAAGCTCTGTTCCTTCTCTGGCCACCTTCCTCATTTGCTATAAAAGAGGACTGGAACAGCTTCAACTGTGTGCAACAAATTGCAATAAATTCTCTTTTCATTTTTATTCTGTTACAAATATTTTCTCATTTTCCTTATTCGATACAACCATCATTTAAAAGTGGACATTTAATTTCCAAATACATAGAGTTCTTAACATTAAAAAAGAAGCGGGGAGGGGGACTGGACTTGCTCCCTCTGAGAATCCCTGTTAATCACAAGCAGATTGTCACCCAGCTTACTTTTTTATTGTTTGGCTCTGACTCATGCTAAAAAGTTGTGATTCAGCAGAGCTTGTGTTATTTTTATTGTGATAGCCAGGCTAGGTCCGGGATATATTTGGCTAACGTTGATCTCGACCTTGAATTTCGAGCCGGTTCAGGCCAAGGGAAGGAGAGGGGCCCCTGAGTAGGCACACGGCTGACAGCAGGCAAACCTCTCAATGCTAGCCATTGGGAAAGAGGAACAGAGAGTAGTTGAAAAGAATGTAAAATTCTTTCCTCATTTTTGTCTATGTGTGGACATTTAAAATAGTTCTCTTTTTACTCAAACACACAGCACCTGATATCAACCCAACGGCTCACCCTCTAAGTAGAAAAGAAATGGGTCCCAGACATCTATTATATAGATTTCCTGAAGACGTTTTCCTTAAAAAAAAAAAAGAAAGAAAGAAAAAGAAAAATAGATACATCCTTTTGTTTAGGAAGCATTAACATTTAAAATCTGAGGACTTCTCTGGTGGTCCAGTGGTTAAGACTCCATGCTTCCACTGCAGGGGGCATGGGTTCCACCCCCAGTAGGGGAGCTATGTTCACGCATGCAGGCCACAAGTTGTGGCCAAAAAATAGGAGGAAAAAAAATACGAAAAGAAAAGCCTTAAAAAAAATAAAAATTAATAAAACTACATCCGACAACAGATTTTTCTATGATTTGCATAAGTCTTTCTCAATTAATGCTTCTTTCAATAATTTTAATTATTTAAGTAGATGCATGTGGAATGAATGAAAAAGACCTGGTGACTTCCAGGGTGGCTGCCTCTGCTCTGGCCTAGCTGGGTAGGAGCTGATAGATCTGCTTTACTCTTTTTCCCTTTCATAAAAACGGAGCACAGAAGCCATTGGCCTGGAAAGACTACATGGCAGGACTGGCTAAAGGTATAACCTAAGCCAGTCAAAGCAGAGGGGGTGAGGTGGCCGTCAGAGCTTGGGGAGGCCCTGCTAGCCCTCCTTCATTCTCTCTAGGCTGAGGTCAGGAGACCCAGCAGCCCACTAACCAACTAGCCAAATGGTCTTAATTATGTGGCAGCCACAAAGGACACCAGATATAATTTTCATGATTATCATTTGGCCTCTTCTGGTGCCTGACTTCCCCTAGAGGCTCTGCCTGCTTTCCTTCCTCCTGGAAAGGAGGCCTCCAGGCAGTTGGTCTGGCCCTGCTTCTGAGCCCTCCCCATCCCTATCTCTTCCACCCCTGGTCTCTGGACAGAGCAACAGGCTTCCCCTCCACGTCCACCTCCCTGGTTTACAGCCTTCTGACTCAGGTGCATCAACCCAGGTTGCCCAGCATGACCCGATTTTTGGCAACTTCTGACCTTCTTGTTCTGGATCTCTCTCTTTTTTCCCAGAGGAATTGTGAGAGTGACACAGAGGAGGACATCACCAAAAGGAAAGCCCTCCATCCCCGGAGGAGGAGCAGTACCTCCTAACTGACCAGGCTCTAGGTGGCCACCAGGGAAGCCCAGGCCCAGCAAGACTCCTTTCTCTGCAGACTCTTGGACCCTGCTTGTCACCAGCACTGAAGCATTCTGCAACCCTGAGCATTTTGCAAGAGAGATGGGCATGCAGGATTCAGAAGGATTTGCGGGGGATCCAGGAGACCCTGGGAGCTGTGGCTATCTCCAATGAAGGAGACTCCAACATTCCCAAAGCCCTTAATTCTCCATAAAATGGGCTTTCACGTGTCTGCCCATCTCAGAACCTGGGATAGGATGTGGCCCTAAGAAAATGATGTAGACGACCATCATCACCATCATCATGGGTGAAGGTCAGATTTGGGAAGGTTTCCTTACAGGATGAGGGAGTTCAGAACTAGCCTGGTCGAAAATGATACCAGGAAGACAGATAGCTCACCCCATGGGCAGAAGATACAGAGTGAATGCTGGGGTGTGAGGGACCAATCCTGTGACCTCCCAGAGCCCACACGGAGTCAGCGTGTCATGCCAGCCAACTCATCAAACCTCCTAAAGCAGACCATTGCCAGCCCACTGTGCTGTCATTTTTTTCACTTTTATTAAACTTCTTTTTTACCTGATGCTCAGCTTCTTTTGGGGCTATCTGCATCTGATTTTCTTTAGCTCGGGTGCCTATGACTCTGGGGAGCACCCAGGGTTGGGGTGCTAAGTGGATAGCACCTCAGAAGGTCATATTGAACCACCTGTTCTGCACTCACTGCAGAGTGCCTGCCTTCTACATCTTTCCCTAAAGGTGTGCAGCCCAAGAAAACCAGCCTAGATGCCAGCGTAGAATGCCTGTGTTCCCTGTCACAGGGACCATCACCTCTGCTGATACCACAGAATATTTGGAGATAGATATTCAAAGAGGTAGTTAAGGAAAATGAGGTCATTGAGGTGGCCCCAGATCCAGTATGGCTGGTGTCCTTAGAAGAAGAGAGATCAGAGGAAGAATGTATGAAGGGACAGTGAGGAGGCCATCTTCAAGCTGAGGGGAGAGGCTTCAGGAAAAACCAACCCTGCCAAGACCTTGATCTCAGACTTCTGGCCTCTGGAACTGTGAGGAAGTCAATTTCTGTTGTTTAAGCCCCCCAGACTGTGCTGCTTTGTGAAGACAGCTCTAGAGAACTAGTACACCTGCCCAGTGATGGCCTAGGTAGGGGCAGGGGGCTCTCTGAGGATATGATTGGAGGAGGTCAAAGAAGGACCTACAGGGAGAAAGGAGAGGAGAAAGAGATGGATTACCTGGACCCTTGAGTGAATATAGCTGAGAACCTTAACCACACAGGGGTTTGGGCCCCGCCTTCTAGGCCAAAAGAATGGTGGTGCTGACCATAAACCCACAGGGGTCAAGGTGAGGCACCAAGACTGAGAAAGTACACGGGAAGAGGTGGAAAGAAAAGGAGAGCGGTTCCGGAAGGTGAGGGAGGGGAAGTGTGTCAGGAAGCAGAGAGGGAAAGAAAAAGAAGGCGGAAAGGGAAGGGCACGAGGAAAGGGGAGGCAATCCTTTCCCATGGTCAGCAGGGGGTTTCAAGCACGTTGTGTGACTACATGGATGGAGCGCCCTCAGCCAGTGGATGGATCGGAGCAAAATGGCCCCACAGGATCAGAAAGTCGGTCCAATTTCAGAAAAGCTTGCAGCCAGAAATGGAGTGACCTGCAAGCTTGTTGAAGAAAGCCCTGCTGCTGCCCTGAAGTTCCTAGACGTCCTGGTTCTCAGGAGGATCCAGCCCTGTGCCTCCCTCTGGCCCTTGGAGGACAGCCAAGGCTAAGAACCACTGACTGTGTTCAGGGCCCCTTGGTCCTGGCTCTGGCTGGACACAAATCAACAGGGAGTGCTCTAGAACAAGGGCTCCCGGGGGCTCCCAAGAAGTAATAGGTGGTAGTGGGGAGGAGACTGCCCGCCTGCTAGAAGGAAGAGGAGTGAGCGGCTTTTACAAACCCAGCCTTGAGTTTGCAATCATGACCAAAGGGCGAGCCTTTTGGAATTTGTCTGGCCCAACTCCTGCATTGTACTGAAGAGGACACTGAAGCTGAGAGAGAGAGGACGTGAGTAGTTCTGCTTCACACAGCGAATTTGTGAAAATGCCTGATGAGCTCTTTTTCGTGGCCCCGTGGAGGCTGTCGGTCACTTCAGAATGAAGCTGAACATCTCTTTCCTGGCCACTGGCTGCCAGAAGCTCATTGAAGTGGACGATGAACGAAAACTTCGTACCTTCTACGAGAAGCGTATGGCCACAGAAGGTTGCTGCTGACGCTCTGGGTGAAGAATGGAAGGGTTATGTGGTTTGAATCAGTGGCGGGAACGATAAGCAGGGTTTCCCCATGAAGCAGGGTGTCTTGACCCATGGCCGGGTTCGCCTGCTCCTGAGTAAGGGGCATTCCTGTTACAGACCGAGGAGGACTGGAGAGAGAAAGCACAAATCTCTATGGGGTTGCATTGTGGATGCCAATCTGAGTGTGCTCAATTTGGTCATTGTGAAAAAAGGGGAGAAGGATATTCCTGGACTTACTGATACTACAGTGCCTCGTCGCCTTGGTCCCAATAGAGCTAGCAGAATCCGCAAACTTTTCAATCTCTCTAAAGAAGATGATGTCTGCCAGTATGTTGTGCGAAAGCCCCTAAACAAAGACGGTAAGAAACCTAGGACTAAAGCACCCAAGATTCAGCGTCTTGTGACTCCACGAGTTCTGCAACACAAACGCC
>ML664176.1:3942734-4001980 GCA_007570785.1 Antilocapra americana | reverse complement strand
CTGTCTTGTCTTTCATGTCTTTGAAATAGACAAAATGGTCACACTTGCGTCTTTCCATCTTTTAAAAGGGCATTGCCCCTGAGCAGGGACAGCTTGATAGCCAGCCTCCATGGGCTGCAAGTCAGTCAGTGAACTGTTGTTTTTGGATTGCTCTGTATGCCTCATTTGAAAAGACCTTGAGGCTGGGAAAGATTGAGGGCAGGAGAAGAAGGGGACGACAGAAGATGAGATGGTTGGATGGCATCACAGACTCAATGGACATGAGTTTGGATAAACTCCGGGAGTTGGTGATGGACAGGGAGGCCTGGCAAGCTGCGGTTCATGGGGTTGCAAAGAGTCAGAAACAGTTGAGCAACTGAACTGAACTGAACTGTATGCCTCGGACTGTTCTAGATGCTGGGGTTAGAACAATTAATAATATGGAGGTGACACCTCCCCTACACGGTCGACATTCTATAAGTCCTGGGAATCCAGGGCTCCATCGTGCCCATAGGCTGCTCCTCCCGCCTCCTTCCCACCCATGTTATATAAAGCCCTGTGGCCTGAGTCCTCCCCGCCCCCAGCCCACGGCAGCTCTCTGGGGTTCATTGGCACTCCCTGGGTTTCCTGAATCCCTCAGGAAGCACAGAGGCAGGCAGTGGGCAGAGGGGGACCTTTGAGAATATGCACATCCTTTGAGGATGACTTTGATACCCAGTAGTCTGAAGGCAAGCACCTGTGCCAATCCCATCCAGGGGTCTGGTCCCTGTGGCCTCTGGGCTGGCAGATGGCTGGTGCCCCCCAGGTGTGAGGAGGGGTAGAGCAGCTGGCCCAGGGGAATGGGGTGTGCTGGGTTCATTCTGAAGAAGGCTTTGCTGACCAGTTGGCACTTCAAGAGACCACAGAGTGCCCTGAGGCAGATGGAACATTTCTAGTGATGAGAGCTGTGCTCAGTTCAAAGGCAATCTTCAAAGAGTCTGAGGGTGCCCTGTCCCTGTGTTTGCAAGATGCTGCATGAATATTTCACAAATGCATCTATAAATATTTCAGTGTTCTGCATTTTAACGTCAATCTCACTGGTTTTCCTGACGCCAGATCTTAGATTTCATTTGCCTTTTCTACTAGCCTTTTCATTTGCTGATAACCTTATTTTGGAAGGAGATGAAGGCCATATCAGAAGAAATGAACCACAAAATCTCTATGAAAGGAAAATAGGTAGGTATATACGAAAAGAGCTAAACTGAGGACTGGGATAGTGTAAGGAATTTCATCTGGCACAGGCTTATAGAACTTTTCATCTGGCGCCCCAGTTGATGTTATCCTGACATTGTTCAGTTCACTGTTGCTGCACCCCAAAGAATAAATGTCCCTTGGTGGTCTGCTAAGAGGGTCCCATTCTAAGGAGACCTTAATAGGTATTGGAACAGTTGAAGAACTATAAACAATAGTTAATTCACATTTCAAAAATCAGAAACACAGTTGATGACCTCTCATTAATAGTTTCTGTTTTCAACCTTTTTCCTACTAGTTCCCTTTTTCTCTTCCCCTCCATCCATTAGCAAGTCATAAATATATAGCTGAAGCATATGTTTTAGTAATGTCTTTACTTTTTGAATAAAGTTTGTGTTCCCAGTTCTTAATCTAAAAAAAAAAAACAGTTGGTTATATTATCTGGGGAGAAATAATTTTTTAAGCATTTCCTCCTACACTGATCTACAGATCAGTGATCCTCTACCACTGAGCTAGAAACAAAAAGAAATGAAAGAAAAAAAAAAGCTCATAATAGTTTTTTAAAAACCTGTTCTGCAGTAGGAGCACTTATATACAACATTTTAACATTTTATTTAATCTTTGTAACCTTGTAAGATAAAGGAGCGCTCCATTTCTATAGATGAGGAAGCTGAGACTCAATGGAGTTAAGAAATTTGCATGCGATGGAGCAGCTGCAGCACTCAGAATCTGGGTTCCAGCCCAGTTTCGCCTACCTCCAATTATACATCCTTCTCTACTTTTCCTGGGGAGGCAGTGTTGAGTGAACAAAACGTCCCAGAGAACCAGAGACAGCATGATACTGTTTTTATAAAGCTCAAAATCTGTACTATACTTTGTTTGAAAGTACATGCCAATGTGATAAAACAGTATTTTAAAGGCAAGGCAATAATTACAAAATTCAAGATGAAGCTTACCCCTGACAGCCAAGATGGGAAAGAGGTCAGCAATGGGTGCTAAGCTATTGGCAGATAAGTTCTGGAGAAATTCATGATGGACCGACAGGAATTCATTTTATTACTTAGCTTTCTCAGTTACACCAGAATTATCTATATTTTTCAACAAATATTATATTAAAATAATAAAGGGAAAGGGATTTCTCTGGTGGACCAGTGGTAAAGACCCTGTCCTTCCAATGCAGGGGATATGGGTTTGATCCCTGGTTGGGGAACCAACCACATGCCTCAGAGTATAGCCAAAAAATTAAAATAAAATGGTCAGTACTTTAATAATAATAATAATAGCGGGAGAAAGTGAGGTGAAAAAAAATCAGCCCAAAAGGTCATGAAACTGAACCTCCAATATTTTGGGCACCTGATGCTAACAGCCAACTCATTGGAAAAGACTCTGATGCTGGAAAAGACTGACAGCAATAGGAAAAGAGGGCAGCAGAGGATGAGATGGTTGGATGGCATCACCACTTCAATGGACATGAACTTGGGCAAACTCTGGGAGATAGTGAGGGACAGGGGGGCATGGCGTGCTGCAGTCCATGGGTTCACAAAGAGTTGGACACGACTTAACAACTGAACAACAGTCATGAGATGCCATAGTGGGCAGAACGTGGAGGCTGCATGGCAATGATCCCTGAATGTGCCTTTGCCCTCAAGACTTGATGCTGGGCGTTACTCTGTGTCCTTTTACCTTGACCCAAGGTCATTGTGCCATTGTGTGAATGCTTTGACTGAATTATTATAGTCCCATTTTAAAGAGAAGAAGTAGAATATCCCTCCTGCATCCCAGGTCACCTCCCCAGCCAATCCCTCCCCTTGGAGTATGCCTAAAGATTGTGGTCTGAGGACATCTGAGCCCAGCTACATTGTTGGCCAACTCATGCTCTGATGACTTCCTGTCTCTCTGAGCTTAATCCCAGAGGCTGGACAGGGTTTAAAAAGCCATCTGGGCCATTCCCCTGCTCATTTTGAATTGAGAAGAGGCAATCCAGTTCTGTGTCTTCCCTCGATTTCCTTTCTTAATTCTTAACCAAAAGTGTTAGTCGCTCAGTCATGTCCAATTCTCTGTGACCCCATGGACTGTAGCTCGCCAGGCTTCTCCGTGGAATTCCACAGGCAAGAATACTGGAGTGAGTAGCTCTTGCCTTCCACAAGGGGTCTTCCTGACCCAGGGATTGAATCCAGGTCTCCTGCATTGCACGAAGATTCTTTATCCCCTGAGCCACCAGGGAATCCCCTCTTAACTGAAAGGCCTGGGTTAATTCCCTGACACTTCAGTTTTTAGATCTTGGCCTTGTCTTTCACCATTTCTTTGATTACATCTGACTCTTTGCAACCTAATGGACTATAGCTCACCAGGCTCCTCTGTCCATGGGATTCTCCAGGCAAGAATACTGGAGTGGGGTGTCATTTCCTTCTCCAGGGGATCTTCCCTACCTGCATGGCAAGTCTCCTGCATTGGCAGGCAGGTTCTTTACCACTAGTGCCACCTGAAGGCCCTATATCCAAATACAGTCCCACTCTGAGGTCCTGAGGGTTAGGGCATATGAGTTTGTAAGGAAGGTGGAAAACAATTCAGCCCATGACAAGTATTCTCCTTCAGAATTATCCGAGTGTTTGATGTCTGCCTCCTCTTGTGGGCCGTAAGCTTGAGCAGCAGGGTCTGTCTGTTGCTGTTCTCTGTACAGTGCTTGTGGATGTTCATAAGCATTTATGGACTGAATTAATGAATGGCTTGTTTTTCCTTGGTTGATCGAAGATGGAAAGGAAAGCTGCAAGACCTCACACTGGCAAGAAGCCAAAACAGAGCCCTCAGAACCAGGCACCCAGCAGCCACCCTCTCCCCACATTCTGTGCCACAGAGCATCCTGGTTTAATACAAATTGGTGCCGAATAGGCCTACTGTGGGTCAGATGTTCATCTGGCCTTAAGGATGAGTAAGCTTCTGCTAAAATGAGGGGAAAGAAAGTAGTGGTTAGCGTTCTGTTTGTTCATCCTTACGTCTTCCCCCGATGATGGGAAAGATTGAAGGCAAAAGGAGAAGAGAGCAGCAGAGGATGAGATGGTTAGATAGCATCACCAACTCAATGAACATGAATTTGAGCAAACTCTGGGAGATAGTGGAGGACAGAGAAGCCTGGCATGCTGCAGTCCATGGGGTCACAGGGAGTTAGACACAACTTAGCGACTGAACAACAGCAGCAACAGTGCCTTCCCATGGGCACTGGGACTTTGGTAAGTCACCAAATGAAGGAGTAAAACTTCTCTGGGTGTTGAATTAGTCGTGTGATGAATTAAGAGTTTACCGCTTTCCCCGCCTCTAGACATCATAACCCTGATTCCAGGTCAGAGACCCAGGGGTCCCTGCTAGAGAACCAGCAGCCGGCTGTTGGGATTGGAGGAGGTGTTCAAGGTCAGGCGCAGACAACATAGCGAACTCTGGCTGAGTGTGTGTGTGTGTGTGTGTGTGTGTGTGTGTGTGTGTGTGTGTGTGCTGGGTGTTTCAAGGTATCTGCATATGTACATCTGTCTCTGGGATATTTGGATGTATGTGTATGCATCACTGGTGTATCTGAGTTTTCTCTGTTTCTCTGTGCGTGTGTCTCTCTGACTGGGTGGGTGTGCACCTGTCTCTGTGTGGGTGGATCTGGGTGTCTGGGGTGTTGTCAAAAAGGACTCATGATGATGTGCCTCTGCCCCAGGCTCTCTGTAGCATCTGTGCTAATGCTGTCAGACCTCCAAGACTGGCCTATTTGACATTCCAGGGGACAGAGTTGAGGACAGCCACATCTGCTGAGTCATAAGGATATGGGCTCTGTGCGTCCACAGTTGGACGTATCTCCTTTCACACACACAGAGGGGAAATTTCAGACGGATTGGCTGACTCTGCATTCTCTCAGAAGGCCCTGACCTCAGCCAGCCCCAGGAAGGAGTGGAAATGAGAATGCTCAGAAGACCTAGAGGTTGGCAGGAGGCGACCTGAGGCTTGGGTGTTCCCCAACTGGGTACCCTGGGACACAGCTTTCGCAGGCTCTTCCAATAACCAACCTGCCAGCTTTGCAACTGATTGATGACCACTTCCTGGTGGAGGAAGAAGCCAGGGCAGATGGTCCTGATCAATACAAACTCCAGACCTCACCAAACTCCTAGTGCTAACCCTGGAAGGTCCCCCAGGCCACCTTTTCTTCCCTCTCCAGTCAACCCAACCAACAAATAAACAAAGGACACTGCAATAGTATGCTTAGCCACAATGCAATCAAGTGAGTCTTTCAAGCCTGTCTGATATAAACAGTAAAATTTCCCCAGGGTTGGCAGGGACGGGAAGCCTCTGTCACTGACTCCTTGATTGGAAATGATTTCATAGGTTCTTTTCCAAGAGCAGATGAAGACGGGCAAAAAGGCCTTTGTGGTGTGTACCTGGCAGGGCATGGGAAGTAAACACACCTTCTGAGAATTGACACATGCCTGGCGTGGAGCTGGGTACTGTTTTCCGGGAGCCCAGACTGGGGGTGAACCTGTAGATATCCAGCTTATCCAGAGATAGGATGCCTCCTGTCTGCAGGCACGTGTGGGTGAGGTGACGAAGGGGGTATGGGTATATCAAGGAGGGGTTTGTTCTTCTGTACGTGTGTATGTGCTAAGTTCCTCACCCCATGTCCCTCACTTGCCAGGCTCTGCTATCCATGGGATTCTCTAGGTAAGTATACTGGAGCAGATTGCCATCTCCTACTCCTGGATCTTCCCAACCCAGGGATCGAACCCAAGTCTCCTGCCTTGAAGGCAGATTCTTTATCGCCGAGCCACCCGGGAAGCCCTGGTTCTTCTGAGGAGGTGCCATTCAAACACAGGAGGGGGACCAGCTCGAAGCAGGGCCCTCACCACTGGTCACTTCTTGTATTTAAAGTGTGAAGGCCACTGACAGCCATCATGTCTCTCTACCATCTCTCCCTTCTGGCAAGGTCCAGCAGGCCCATGAGACTTTGTGGGTCTGGACTTCAGGGCAGTGGGTTTAGTGGGGATCCACTTCTCCTGTGGAGAAAGGGGCCTGAGAAGGAGGTTGAGTGGTCAGTACCTGCCTAATCAGGGACTTCAGTGACTGTAAATGCCCATCCAACTCCACTGAAGATGACCACAAGCCAGGGAGTTCACAATCTCCTGGCAGGACCCTCAAGAACTGGCGTCAAACTCACAAGATTTTCTTGGGGTGAGTTCAAATCCGCCTCTCTGAAGTTCCAGGTGTTGTCCTGGTTCTATCTTCTGGGGTCCCATTCATTTAACAAATGAGTAGATAAAAATGAAAAAGGTAGTCTGTGTCCTCAGGTATCCACAGACCAGTGACAAGAACACCTGCTACACGGGGCAGGATGAAATAAGGGCTAGGCTGCAAGTCGAGGGACAAGTCCTTCATCCTGACTGATGGGGGGCCCAGGAGGCATCCAGAGGAGGTGACGCTAGAAACAGGCTTAAAGGATAAGGGGGCTGGTGTATGTGGAAGGGCTGTGGAGTCCAGGCCAGGAGAAACTCGGGAGAAGACACAGAGGCAGGAGAGAGCAGAGCATCTCCTGAGGATATGGGGTAGCCTGGCAAGGTAGCAGCCTAGTATGGCAGGGAGATGTGGGGGAGATGGGGGCTGAATCACAGAGGGGTTTGAAGTCAGGCCTGGGTCTTTATTC
The DNA here is from genome assembly GCA_007570785.1 of Antilocapra americana. NCBI lineage: Eukaryota > Metazoa > Chordata > Mammalia > Artiodactyla > Antilocapridae > Antilocapra > Antilocapra americana. The sequence goes on along the minus strand of ML664176.1, from coordinate 3,995,106 downwards.
AATGGGCCATGGAGAGGCTCAAATGTTTTGTGAGACTTTGTCAGAGCTGAGGTTTACACCAGTGATTTTCAAAGGGTGTTTCCTGGCCAGCAGCAGGGAGTTATCTGCGACCTTGTTAGAAATGCAGATTCATCAGAAACTCTGAAGGTGGGGCCTCAATGACTGCTTGCTCAGGGCCTCCAGGTGATTCTTATGCACTGCTTAGGGAAACAACCCTGAGAGCCAGGTGAGGTGGGTGGAGTCTGAAGGAGGGAGAGCGTGGAAGGGCTATTCGAACCACCTGAGTTGGGGCCAGGAAGCCACCTGCCCTGGGAAGGGGGCAGGAAGAGGTAGGCAGATTTGGGTTCCAGTGCCAGCCCCTCACCTCTAGCTTTTCATGAACCTGGGCCAGGGACTTCCCTTTCCTGGGCTTCAGTTTCTGCCATCTTCAGAGAGGAGTTCCAGCTGGAGGAAGGTAGGAGACCATCAACAGCCATGGGACTCAGGTTTTCAGAGCTAAAACCAGGGGCATCCAGGGCAAACGGGGATGGTTTATCCACGCCCCAACCACCCCGCCCCAAACAGTGCCCAGAGGAAGCACTGCTCAGGAGGCTTCCAGAGTGAATGCTGAGGGTGGGGTTGCTGAGGGCCCCAAAGCCCATTCTTGAGCACTTTGGTGGTAGCTGAAGTTGCCAGTTCCTCTTGCTACCATTTGGTGCCCAAGTACCAGGATCCTGTCTCCCAGGCCTCTGCCCAGTCTGGCTCCAGAGGCCAGCAGAAAGGGAGACAGGGCCCAGGTCCGGCCAGGGCACAAGGCTGGCTCCCCTAGGTCATGTTGCTGGCCAGGCGCCGTGGTCACAGGAAATACAATATGGCTGAGGCCTCCCGGCCCCTGCTGATGCTGCTGGAGGCTGAAAATACCCAGTGCCCTGGCCTGGGCGCCTGGCAGACTCTTCTGGGTCAGGAGTCAGGGGAGCGGCTGTGGTGTCTGTTACTTTACTAGTCTGGTTTCAGCTCGGTTCTCACCACTTTGCCCAGGGGCCTCTGGGGGTCGGGGTGAGGAATTGCAGCCCTCTTTTCCTACAGTTGGATTTTTTTTTTTAATCAAAGTATAGTAGAGTTACGATGTGGTGTTAATTTCTGTTATACAGTAAAGTGATTCACATACGTGTACATATGTATATACATCCTTTTTTATATTCTTTTCCATTATGGCTTATCACAGATATTGAATATAGTTTCCTGTGCCTTATAGTAGGACCTTGTTGTTGACCCATTCTCTGTGTAATAGTTTCCACTGGCTAGTCCCAAACTCCCAATCTGTCTCTCCCCTACCCCCTACCCCTTCCCCCTTGGCGACCACAAGTCTGTCCTCTACGTCCATGGTCTGTTTCTGTTACCTACGTAGGTTCACTGGTGTCATATTTTAGATCCCACATGTGAGTGAAATCATATGGTACTTGTTTTTCTCTTTTGGACTTACATCACTTAGTATGATAATCTCTAGTTGCATCCATGTTGCTGCAAAATGGCATTACTTCATTCTTTTTTATGGCTGGGTTGTATCCCATTGTATATACATACCACATTTTTTTTTAATCCATTCTTCTGTTGACAGGCATTTGGATTGTTTCCATGTCTTGGCTACTGTAAATAATGCTGCTGTGAACATTGGGGTGCATGTATCTTTTTGAATTAGTTTTTTTTTGGATAGATGCCCAGAAGTGGATAATATGGCAACTCTATTTTTAGTTTTTTGAAGAACCTCTACACTGTTTTTCATAGTCACTGTACCAACTTGGCACCCCACTCCAGTACTCTTGCTTGCAGAATCCCATGGACGGGGGAGCCTGGTAGGCTGCAATCCATGGTGTCGCAAAGAGTCGGACATGACTGAGCGACTTCACTTTCACTTTTCCCTTTCATGCATTGGAGAAGGAAATGGCAACCCACTCCAGTGTTCTTGCCTGGAGAATCCCTCCACCAGGGATGGGGGAGCCTGGTGGGTTGCCATCTATGGGGTTGCACAGAGTTGGACACGACTGAAGCTACTTAGCAGCAGCAGCAGCACCAACTTATATTTCTACCAATAGTGTAAGAGGGTTTCCTTTTCTCCACACCCTCTCCAGCATTTGTATTTGTAGACTTATTAATGATGGCCGTTCTGACTGGTGTGAGGTGGTACCTCATTATAGTTTTAATTTGCATTTCTCTAATAATTAGCAATGTTAAGCATCTATCATGTGCCTGTTGGTCATCTGTATGTCTTCTTTGGAGAAATATGTATTTAGGTCTTCTGCCCATTTTTCAGTTGGGTTGTTTGTTTTTGGTTGTTGAGTTGTATGAGCTGTTTGTGTATCTTGGAAATTAAGCCCTTGTCAGTTGCATCATTTGCAAATATTTTCTCCCACTCTGTAGGTTGTCTTTTCATTTCATGTTGATGGTTTGTTTTGCTGACAAAAGCTTATAAGTTTGATTCAGCCCCATTTGTTTATTTTTGCTTTTATTTCTATTGCCTTGGGAGACTGACCTAAGAAAACATTGGTATGATTTATGTCAGAGTGCTTTGCCTATGTTCTCTCCTAGGAGTTTTATGATGTCACATCTTGCATTTAAGCCTTCAAGCCACTTTGAGTTTATTTTTGTGCATGGTGTGAGGATGTGTTCTAACTTCACTGACTTATATGCAGCTGTCCAATTTTCCCAGTACAGCTTGCCCATTAGACTTTTACTCGTTACATACTCTTGCCTCATTTGTTGAAGATTAATTGACAGTAGGTGTGTGGGCCTATTTCTGGACTCTGTTCTGTTCCAATGATCCATATGTCTCTTTTGTGCCAATACTATGCTGTTTTGATGACTGTAGCTTTGTAGTCTGGGAGAGTTATGCCCCCTGCTTTGTTCTTTTCCCTCCAAATTGCTTTTCTGAGGCAACTCTGAGTCTTTTTTATGGTTCCATATAAATTTTAGGATTTGTTCTAGTTCTGTGAAAAATGTCATGGGTAATTTGATAGGGATCGCATTAAATCTCTACAGCTAAGTTTTTAAAAACAGGGACCTGAAGTGAAACATCAGATAGAAAGCTTACCCATGGCTCAGAAAAGTGCGTCAGTTTTTTCTGAAGATCTCAAGGAACCTCTTGTGTCTTGCTGGTCCTTGTGTTCATCCATGGACCAGTAATGCAAACTGGGAGCGATTAGGGCATTTGTTTTGACCTGAGACCCAGGGCCTCAGAGCTTGGGGCAGAGATAGCTTCCTGCAAAACTGATGGGGGGGAACTGAGGCCATTGCCAAGAGAAGGCGAACAGGTGTTGGGAGGGACCCAGCGTCTCCCTCAATCTCTTCCCGTTTCCTGCTGGACGGTGCTCTTCACCTAGTTCCACTGCTAGGGTGCCCTCCACATGTTCAGGGCTGCCTCCTGAGCAGACTCTGGAGTTGGAATGGGTCTCACACTCCCAACATGCACCCACGCCTGCCCAGGAGCCAGGCCTGATGCAGCCTCGAAAATCTGCAGTCCCTTCCCATATCTACCCCTCGTCCCTGAAAAGAACTTCAAACCTGGGCAGGCTTGCTAGTCTCAGGTGTGAAAATACTGGATTGGGAGTCAGGCCAGGCCTCCAGGTTTGAATCCCAGCTCAGGCACCTTCTTGGTTGAGTGACTTTCAGCAAGAAATTGAACCTCAGTTTCGCCTCTTATAAAATGGGAATAATGCTGTATTCCTTGAAGCGCTGCTATGAGGATGAAATTCAGTGGACAAATGTGTGAAAGCTAATAGGGTAGGAACTTCCCTGGTGGTCCAATGGCTAAGACTATGCTGTCAATGCAGGGAGCCCAGGTTTGATCCCTGGTCAGGGAGCTAGACCCCCACATGCTACCACTAAGAGTTTGCATGCTGAACTAAGAGATTCCGAGTTTACAACTAAGACCTGGCACAGCCAAGCAAGTAAATAGATACCTTGAAAAATATATAAAAGAGTCACCTGCCTACAAAAAGAAGAGCGAATGGGGTAGGTGCCCAGTATATCACGCCCCAAAAGTGGTTCCTGCTACAACAGACATGCCTTTTCTTGATGTCATACAGGAAAAGAATAAGAACAAATGCATAAATGAGGAAACTGGAGCAAAAGAGAAAGGTGGAGACTCTTTGGAGTGCATCTGCCCCTGGCACCCACGCTGGTAGCATCTGCCGTTGGCAGGTGCCATAAAGTGAATGAGAGGCCATGCCTCCCAGGCCTCTCAACGCTGTGGTGGGTACACTCCACAAGCTGGGGTTAGTTAGGAAACCTCACTGCCCAGCTACAGGGTACGATCTGATTCCCACTCAACCAGAATCCCACACCATCACATGACCATCAGCAAGCGCAAAGCCAGCCCAGCCTCTTCCTACCTGTCTGTCCTGGGGGCAGTTTGAGTTGGAGAAGTAATGATAATAATGGTCCCATCTGTCATGTGCCTGCGATGTGCCAGATGACCTGCATATGTTATCTACCATCTTTACAACAATCCTGAAAAAGGGCTGTTGGTTCTATTTTACAGATGAGGAAAACGGAGGCTCAGAGAGGCAAATGAGTTTTCTAAGACTGCATAGCTAGCTATAAACTAACAGGAGAGTTTAGGTTCCAGTCCAGTTCTGTCTGGCTTTGGAGTCCTAGTGCTTTGGACCCCAGAGTGGGGAGAAGAAGGCTCAAGCTCCAGGTCATTAATTCCCATAGGATGGGCCAAGTACCTCTGCTTGCTGGTCCTCAGTTTTCTCACCTGTGAGTCATGTGATACTTAAGATCAGGATTTTCTTCTCCTGGCATCTGACTTCTTGGAGGCCCATTACTGCCATGGGTACAGAGCACAGCCAAGGCAGAACTGACACAGGTGACCTCAGTATGTCCCTGTTTCTCTCGTGAGGCTCTTCCTCTGGCCAGGGTGGTGTCTTTCAACTTCCAGACAGCTTTGAGCCCAGGTGTCGCCCATTCAGGCTGCTTTACCCTGTTCTCTGGATATTGCTGCTCACAGCCTCAAATAGGACATTTTCAGCCTGGTGTCTTCTTTTTGCTGGGTTCTGCCATCTGTGAGAAGACTAAGCAGGGAAGCTGAGATGCATGTCTGAATTAGAGGGTGAAAGGTTAATGGACTCTTTAGTTGCATTTAATCAGAAGCTTCTGGAAACAGTGTCATAACCCCAAAGAGCAAATGGTCCACTTAGTAACTTCATCAGTGCCTCTCTGAGTTCCCTTAAGGCCCTGCACAGTCACTGTGATTTGGGCTGTATTTAGCTTTCCTCCAGACCTATGCCTTCCCTGAGGGCAGGGGATAGGCTTTGCTCCCTGGCTAGAAGAAGTGCTCGACGGGGCACCAAGGCCACCATACCCCAGGGGGTGACTGGACCTGGATCTGACCCTGCCTGTGGAAGTGGTAGCCACTTTCTGAGCGCCCTCACTGCCTCAGCCAAGCCTGAAATTTATTCCTTAGTAGCTATGGAAGAGGGCTTCCCTGGTGGCTCGGGGGTAAAGTATCTACCCACCAATGCAGGAGACTTAGGTTCGTCCCTGGGCCAGAAAGATCTCCTGTCACAGGAAGTGGCAACCCACTCCAGTATTCTTGCCTGGAGAATTCCATGGGGGGAAGAGCCTGGCGGGCTACAGTCCATGAGCTCACAAAAGAGTTGGACACAACTTAGTGACTGAACAACAACAGTAAAAGAAACAAGAAGGTCAAAGGAGGGAGGGAGGAGAGTGTTCAGAAATACTAGAAGCATACAGAGTTCTCGATCATTCCAGCGCTGAACCCTCCCAATTCTGTGGCTACAGAAAGCTCCTAGGAGCCATGCCACTCTCTTTTGGGCAGGAGAGTAAACTTATCAAGAAGTAACTGAAGGGAAGATAATTTTAGTATCAAGTTCTTGCTATGTGCCGCCATTGTTCTAGATGTGTGTGCAGATGCTATCTGACTTGTACCAGTACCCACTTGATAGATGAGAAAACTGAGGACCTGAGAGGTTAATCCATATGAGATGACAAAGCTAGTGGGATTTCCTGGCAGTCCAGTGGTTTAGACTCCGTACTTCTACTGCAGGATAGAAGGTTCCATAGCTGGTTGGGGAACTAAGATCCTGCATGCCGCACAGTGCAACCAAAAAGAGAGAGAGATAGCAAGGCTAGTAGGCGGTGGAGCCAGGGTTTGAACCCAGGTCTAACTTATTTTTTTTTTTTTATTGGTTTTGCCATACAATGACATGAAACCGCCATGGGTTTACCGAGATTTCCCAGGGGGAGGGAATCGGGAGGGAGGAGGGAGGGGGGTTCTGGAGGGGGAGCATATGTAAACCCAGGTCTAACTTTAAAGTCCATGTGCTCTGTGCTCTGCAGGCTGCCTCTGGGTGGCTCCTTGGGACGCAGAGGCCATGGAACTCTTAAAGCTGTACCTCATTCCAAACCAAGACCCAGACATCCAGTCCTGGAGGCTGACTATATACCCACTGGAGCCGCCCTCAGCCAGCCTGTGGGCACAGAGTGCTGTTACCGGTATCCTCATCTACATCTGCTGAACATCACCATAGATTGTTCCAAAGGATGCTTGGAATCGTGTCTGACTAAGACCACCAGGTGGCGCAGTATAGGCCACAGGACCTTGATTCTTGAATCTAAGGCTCAGTTCTCAGGGATCTTCTATGATAGACCAGGATTCCCCTAAGACGTTCCTGGGGACCTCTAAAAATACAGGTCCAATCCCTGAGAGTCTGGTTTGATACTCTTGATTGAGTTTCTAGAATCTTCCATTACTTGAAAGCTATGTTTTTTGGTTTTCTGAATTGGTAAATTTGAATTCTCATAGTTCAAAAATTTTAAAGTATGGAAGAATATATAGAGAAAAAGCCTCTACTCCCCAGCAAGTATTCACTATTATTAGTAACTTGTGACTCTATCTAGAGATTATACATGTGTATATAGTGTTATTACATGTATGTATGTATAAGATCATATGTAAGAGCACACATATATCATAAGAAATAAGGGTATATATTCTTTATCCCTTTTTATACAATGGTTGCATTGTCTTTTTACTAAATGATTTTTATTTTGTCATATACAATTTCAAAATTTTATGTCTAATGGCCCAACAGGTAAAGAATCCACCGCAATGCAGAAGACACAGGTTCAATCTCTGGCTCAGGAATAGGAAATGGCAACCCACTCCAATATTCTTGCCTGAAAAATCCCATGGACAGAGGAGCCTGGTGGGCTAAGTTCAAAGGGCGCAAAGGGTCAGATATGACTGAGTTTCTAAGCATACACATATGTCTAATCATAAATTTTACAAGAAAAAAATGTGTTTTCAGTCTTCTATTAAATAAGACTTGCCATTTAAAGCAATAAAGTGACTGATCTAAGCCATATTTTATTTGCTAACATACAGATAAGATATGCTATGTATACATGCAACAAAAGAAGCAGAATGAATGTTTTCATTAAAGTAACAAAGTAAATTATATATCCCTTCTTGTCTAGCAAATGCTAGACAAGTAAATCACAATTAAAAATATTAACAAGAAATAGCTGTTGATTTAATAGGAATATGAATATCTCAGCCACAATTCTTACTGTAAAACTTCATTTGATTTTTGATGGCCAATCTCAAATTGTTGTTTCATGACTATCTCATAGTCTAGGTCACCAGGTTTGTGAATGTCACTTATTTTGTCTTTTATCAATGTTAATGATAAACACTTTCATGGCATCCTTAATTTGTACAAGTTTGTCAAAAAAACTTCTTTCTGGGTATTATGCTGGTCCTACTTGGCTTTCAAGTAATCTTGCTCATTTGATTAACAGAAGCTAAAATAACATGATGCTTCTGATGGCTGTGTTGGGTTCTTTCCAAATGTTGCTCAGCCTCTTGGCTTTGGGGAGGTGTGGCTCTCGTAATCTCTGCTTTGGAAGTTGGGTTCTTAACCTCCCAATGTATGATGATGCCAAACCACTGGCCATACACTTTCAAGTACTCTTGGGGTGGGGTGGCATGTGCCCAGGGTCCCAGCCACAGTAAACTTCTTCTGTGACATGGAAGTCTGGTTGCCTCTAAAGGTGAAAGTGTTGCTTATAATATATGCTGTTTGGCACCTTGCTTTTTTTCACATAACAATATAGAGATTTTTTTCCGTAACAGTTCATAAAACGTATTCTTCATTATAGCTTTATCAGTTCTGTTGAGTTGCTCAGTCATATCCAGCTCTTTGCGACCCCATGGACTGCAGCATGCCAAGCCTCCCTGTGCATCACCAGCTTCTGGAGTTTATCCAAACTCATGTCCATTGAGTTGATGATGCCATGCAACCATTTCATCTGCTGTCATCCCCTTCTCCTCCCACCATCAATCTTTCCCAGCTTCAGGGTCTTTTCAAATGAGTCAGTTCTTTGCATCAGGTGGCCAAAGTATTGGAGTTTCAGCTTCAACATCAGTCCTTCCAATAAACACTCAAGACTGATCTCCTTTAGGATGGACTGGTTGGATCTCCTTGCAGTCCAAGGGACTCTCAAGAGTCTTTTCCAACACAAGAGTTCAAAAGCATCAATTCTTTGGTGTTCAGCTTTCTTTATAGTCAAACTCTCACATCCATACATGACCACTGGAAAAACCATAGCCTTAACTAGACAGATCTTTGTTGAACAAGTAATGTCTCTGCTTTTCAATATGCTGTCTATGTTTGTCATAGTTCTTCTTCCAAGGAGCAAGCATCTTTTAATTTCATGACTGCAGTCACCATCTGCAGTGATTTTGGAGCCCCAAAAAATAAAGTCTGCCACTGTTTCTCCATCCATTTGCCACGAAGTGATGGGACCACATGCCATGATCTTAGTTTTCTGTATGTTGAACTTTAAGCCAACTTTTTCATTCTCCTCTTTCACTTTCATCAAGAGGCTCTTTAGTTCTTTACTTTATGCCATAAGGGCGGTGTCATCTGCATATCTGAGGTCATTGACATTTCTCCCAGCAATCTTGATTCCAGCTTGTGCTTCCTCCAGCCCAATGTTTCTCATGATGTACTCTGCATATAAGTTAAATAAGCAGGGTGACAATATACAGCTTTGACATAGTCGTTTTCCTATTTGGAATCAGTCTGTTGTTCCATGTCCAGTTTTAACTGTTGCTTCCTGACCTGCATACAGGTTTCTCAAGGGAAAGGTCAGGTGATCTGGTATTCCCATCAATTTCCACAGTTTATTGTGATCCACACAGTCAAAGACTTTGGAATAGTCAATAAAGCAGAAGTAGATGTTTTTCTTGAATTCTTCCTTTTTTGATGATCCAGCAGATGTTGGCAATTTGATCTCTGGTTCCTTTGCCTTTTCTAAGTCCAGCTTAAACATCTGGAAGTTCACGGTTCACATATTGTTGAAGCCTGGCTTGGAGAATTTTGAGTATTACTTTACTAGCATGTGAGATGAGTGCAATTGTGTGTAGTTTGAACATTCTTTAGCATTGCCTTTCTTTGGGATTGGAATGAAAACTGACCTTTTTCAGTCCTGTGGCCACTGCTGAGTTTTCCAAATTTGCTGGCATATTGAGTGCAGCACTTTCACAGCATCATCTTTTAGGATTTGAAATAGCTCAACTGACATTCCATCACCTCCACTAGCTTTGTTCTTATTGATGCTTCCTAAGGCTCACTTGACTTCACATTCCAGGATGTCTGGCTCTAGGTGAGTGATCACACCATTGTGGTTATCTGTGTGATGAAAATCTTTTTTGTACAGTTCTGTGTATTCTTGCCACACCTTCTTAATATCTTCAGTTTCTGCTAGGTCCATACCATTTCTGTCCTTTATTGAGCCCATCTTTGCATGAAATGTTCCCTTAGTATCTCTAATTTTCTTGAAGAGATCTCTAGTCTTTCCCATGCTATTGTTTCTCTCTATTTCTTTGCATTTATCACTGAGGAAGGTTTTCTTATCTCTCCTTGTTATTCTTTGGAACTCTGCATTCAAATGGGTTTATCTTTCCTTTTCCCTTTGCTTTTCACAGCTATTTGTAAGGCCTCCTCAGACAGCCATTTTGATTTTTTGCATTTCCTTCTCTTGGGGATGGTCTTGATCCCTTTCTCCTGTACAGTGTCAGGAATCTCCATCCATAGTTCATCAGGCACTCTATCAGATCTAGTCCCTTAAGTCTATTTCCCACTGCCGCTGTATAATCGTAAGGGATTTGACTTAGGTCATATCTGAATGGTCTAGTAGTTTTCCCTACTTTCTTCAATTTGTTTGAATCTGGCAATAAGGAGTTCATGATCTGAGCCACAGTCAGCTCCTGGTCTTGTTTTTGCTGACTGTATAGAGCTTCTCCATCTTTGGCTGCAAAGAATGTAATCAATCTGATTTCAGTGTTGACCATCTGGTGATGTCCATTTGTAGAGTCTTCTCTTGTGTTGTTGGAAGAGGTTGTATAATAGTCTGCTATATGAATTAGGCAGCTTTTTATCAGTTCCCTAAGTAGAGCTGTTGAATTCCAGCTTCATTACAGTTATTTGAGATTAATAATTAACAGATGCTAATATGCAGGAGACGCAGGTTGGATACCTGGATCGGGAAGATCCCCTAGCGTAGGAAATGATAACCTACTTCAGTATTCTTGCCAGAGAAATGTCATGGACAGAGGAGCCTGGCAGGCTGCAATCCATGGGGCCACAAAAGAGTTAGACATGACCTAGCGACTGAACAACAATGATGATATTTAGGTTGTTTCCTTTGCTATTGCAACCAAGGCTGTAATGAATAACCTTGTGCATAGCTCATTTCAAACATGTTTAATATCTGAGGATAAGTAGAACTGCTAGATCAAATGGTATATGTATTTTTAATTTTTACAGATACTGCAAAATTGCCCTCTGTAAGGGTTGTACAAATTTACACTTCTCCCACTAAAGTATGTGGTAGTGTGGCCAAGCAGTCTAAGGCACTGGATTTAGGCTCCAGTCTTTTCTGGGGCATGGGTTCAAGTCTCACCACTGCCAGTGGTGTGTTTGGGCTTCCCTGGTCACTCAGCTAGTAAAGAATCTGCCTGCAATGGAGGAGACCCCGGTTTGATTCCTAGGTCTGGAAGATACCCTGGAGAAGGGATAGGCTACCCACTTCAGTATTCTTGGGCTTCCCTGGTGGCTCAGGGGATAAAGAATCTGCCTGCAATGTGGGAGAGGTGGATTCAATCCCTGGGTTGGGAAGATCCCCTGGAGAAGGGAATAGTTACCCACTTCAGAATTCTGGAGAATGGTATGGACTGTATATTCCATGGGGTTGCAAAGAGTCAGACACGACTGAGCAGCTATCAGGAAAGTATAAGAGTACTTGCTTCTCATCAGCTTACCCGGTACAATGTGTTACCGGGCTTTAGGGTTTTTGCTAATCTGATAATGTAAAAATGACATCTCAGCATTTCTTTTATTCTGAGAGAATTTATGGGAATTTCCCCCCCTATTTTAAGGTCTATTTATCCTTCCTTTACCGTGATTTGTCTGGGGAATCTGTCATTTATGAAATGTTTCTCGATTTTAACCTTAGGCAAAACACAAAAGGATTGACACAGTTAACTACATTCAATTATAAACTTCAACATAATAATCAAGACTATTTAAAAAAGTTAAAAGATATAAGAGGAAAAAATATTCACGGGGTGTGCTCTCAATATAACTTGCAGATGAAATTTCAAAGAGGAGGAAAAGGCCAGAGTTCTGCCTGGCCACCACCCCTCAGCATCTTTATAGCTTTTGAGGGAAATGCTCATACCACATGACTCCTCAAAGAGAAGAACAACACAAAAACCCCACTGAAGTGGATATTATCATTTGACAGATGAAGACTCTAGGCTCAGAGAGGTTAAGAGAGCTGCCCAAGATCACTCAGCTGGTGAGGAGATGAGGCATTGTTCCTTTGCCACTCACAACTGCCTGAACCACGCGGACATCTGAGCTCTGCTTTGGCTTGGCCCCTACACCTAGTTCTTGAGCAGGTCTCTCTTCTCTCCACCTTAATCTTCCTGTCTATAACAGCTGGATTTTTGAGGTCTTTGCTAGCTCTAGACTTCTTTGTGTGGTGGGGATGGTGGAGGAGGGTAGGAGTAAAATGTGGGGATGCACTATGGAAAAAAAGTATGAAAAGAAAGAAAAAGGGGGAGGAAAGAGGAGTAAGGGAGGGAGGAAGGGGAGATGGGGAAGGGAGAGACAAAAAAAGAGAAGGAAAAAAGCAATGATTTAATGAACTTTCAAAGTTAAAATTTAAAACAAACTTGAAAACAAATTAAGGCGATATCTATAAATACAACCTAACATTCCAGGGTCTTCAGCAGGTTTAGAAGGGCTCTGCTATTTGCATTAATCCCAGGTTCTGTGGGGGAGGGGGAGGCTCTCCTTCCTGGGTCCTTGTATGGACAGGTGAAAGGTTCAGAGGAAGCCCTGCAGGGATCTGCCCTTGGATCTGTGGCTTTCTGAATGATAAGAGCTGACCCTAAAGCTGGCAAGTACAGGACCTGACCCTGCACCTTCCTGGAGGCCTTCTCTGCGCAACCCGAAACTTGAACCAACCTCAGAGCAGAATGCCCAGGCTGGCCCCAGTGTCATGGAAAACAGCTGGGGGCAGCTTTCCCAGGGCCCCCTGCCCAGGGCCTGGCCCTCAGAGGAGGTTAAGGAGGGTTAACGAGGCCTGGCCCAAGAGGGAGGAAGTCCTCCAAGGGAAGGAAGTGGAGCAGGGGTCAAAAAAAGACAGAAGAGGGGGAATGCATCCTTTGGGAAACCACAGCAGCCGGGTTGGGTTGGGGGTTGCATTACCACTGAGTAAAGACTGGTTTTATCTCAGCATGGGTGGAGCCCAGAAAAATCCACCAAAAATTTTGGACTGCCTGCCTTCTCTGTCCAATTAACCCTATGAGCGGCCCTGAGAGTCAGTAGAAAAATAAGGTTCCACCCCTGCCTCTGGGAGCCCACGGGCAGACTGTGTCACACTTCAGGCTGAGGCTTAGAAACTTTCTCTGAGAGCTGGAGGTGTTGGAGTCTCCTGAAAAGTGAGGGTAGCATGATGTTGGATCCCATTTGTATAAAACCCCAATCGTGTCAGAAGTCAGGGAGGAGATGGTGGTGACTGGAAGGAACTTGAGGGGACTTTGGGGGATTGATCTGGGGCTGATTACACAGGTGTGTTCTAATTTTGAAATTTAAATCAAACCATATATTTATGATTTGGGTATTTTAGACACATATTTAAAAAAATTTTTTTTTTTCTTTTAAATAAGGGCAGCTTAGATGTTTCCTTGGAGGAGCTCACATCTGACAGGGGAAGAGTTAAAACCACTGAGTACCTACCAGTTTGAGCACTTCACATATGTCAGCTCCAGGGCTTGGCAAAAGCCATGTGACGAAGCTACTGGTAGCTCTGCTTTACAGAGAAGGACACTGAGACACAAAGAAATTTAAAAACTTGTCTAAGGTTTCAGCTACTAAACGACTGAGTCAGGAATCAAAGCCAGGCCTCCATACTTTCTGCTGAGCCAAGCTTCCTCGCCATCTGGTAGGTCTCCAACAAGACACAAAGAGAGGGGAGAAGGGTATTCCAGGGAGAGGAGCAGGCGAGGAGAGGTTCCTTGAGCATAGGGGGAAATCTCCTGTGACTGAAAGGTGGTTAGACACGATATAAAACTAGGACTCTCACCCTCCCAGAAAGTTTTAAAGCCAGGCCAAGAACTGATGCTTTCAAACTATGGTGCTGGAGAAGACTCTTGAGAGTTCCTTGGACTGCAGGGAGATCAAACCAGTCAGTACGAAAGGAAATCAATCCTGAATATTCATTTCAAGAACTGAAGCTGAAGCTCCCATACTTTGGCCATCTGATGCAAAGAACTGACTCACTGGAAAAGACCCTGATGCTGGGAAAGATTGAAGGCAGGAGAAGGGGATGACAGAGGATGAGATAGTTGGATGGCACCACCGACTCGATGGACAGGAGTTTGAGCAAACTCTGGGAGTTGGTGATGGCCCAGGAAGACTGGTGTGCTGCAATCCACGGGGTCGCAAAGAGTCAGATATGACTTAGCAACTGAACAACAACAAGAATTTTACGTCAATCCTGTTTGGGGCTTTATTGAAGCCACTGAGGCCACAATGAGCCTTTAAAGGTTGTGGGGCACGAGGTAACTAGCGTCTTGGATGCTGAAGACCCTATTTCTGGCAAACCCAGTGTAGATTTGAACTTGTCCACTCACTGTCGTGGCCCACAGAGGACAACAAAATCAGACCCCCTAAAGCAATTCCCCAAAAGACCCGGAAGAGACTAGGTTTGAGTGCTTAACACTGTCCTGGGTACTGGTTTGGGAGCAGGAGAAAAGAAATATGAATGGTGGCCCTGACCTCAAGATGTTACAGTGCAGCCCAAGAAAGAAGACATTCACATGCATAAAAGAGATTCTCACAACATGGGTGAACTTGGAAAAGTGATGCCAAGTAAGTAAAGAAAGTCAAGCGCAAAAGACCACATGTTATATGATTCTGCTTATATGAAATATTCAAGATAGACAAATCTGTAGAGACAAAAAAGTGATGGCTTATGGCCTGTGGGGAGTGAGTGGGTTGGGGGAAGTGATAGCTCAAGTGTGCAGTGTTTCTCTTTGCTGTGGCAAAAATGTAAAATCACGACTGTGGTCGTGACTACACATATCATTGAACACACTAAAACCCATTGGATTGTACATGTAAAATGAGTGAATTTGTATACATTGCATCTCACAAAGCTGTTAAGAGAGATTTCAGTGGGGAGCGGAGGTCCTCAGGAGCAGCTTCAGCAGGCCCTACTGGGGGGAAGGGGGAGAGGTAGATGAAGTCTAGTGGGGGGCGGGGAAGGCTGAAGGAAGGAAGGGGACTTGAATTGGGTCTGGGGATGGGCAGGATTTCTAATGCCATCCCCAGAGGAACCAGAAGCCTTCTTCTCGGCCCAGCCCCTGAATCAATGGATACACTGCCAGCAGAGCCATAAATCCAGATTTCAGAGAAAAATCCAGGAGCCCATTTCAGAGGATGGTAGGAGCCCAGGCATCTGACTCTGGCAAGAGTGGAGGGGCCACTCCTGCGGCCACATAGATCTGGGTGTGACTGGCAGTCTCTGCCTGGTGGCCTCGTAGGCAGGTCCTTGCAAGCCCAAGTGGTGGGCAACAGACTCTCATCAAATGTTGGCCAAACATCCACCCTCCTCTGCCTGTCAAACACAAGGTACAGGAAGACACAGGCCATAGTCATAAGGAACTTCGAAGCTGAGCCTGCTATGAGGCCTGAAATTTACCACAAACCACTTCTTTTCGAGAGGTCAAGGTCACTGACAGTATCATAGAATCTTAGATGTTGAGCACAGCTTCTATTTTATATAAGAATTAAGTTCAAGTTCTGCAAGCTGTTTGACCTTGAGCTGGTCTTGTGACCTGTCTGACTCTCAATAAAATGAGATAAGGAAATCTACTCTGCCTGCATCAAATCATCCCCTGTAAATTGATATGCTTTGTAACTTCGAAAGTGCTATGCGCATTTTGGTTATAAAGCTAATGAAGGCACAGCATTATTGACAATAGCCAAATAGTGGAAACAACCCAAGTGGATAAACAAAATGTGATAAATACATACAAGGAAATATGATTCAGCCTAAAAAAGGAATGGAATTCTGATGCATAAGTGAAACTTGAAAATGTTATGCTGAGTGAAATTGGCCAGAAACAGAAAGACAAAGGTATGATTCCACCTATATGAGGTTCCTAGAATAGTCAAATTCATAGAGACAAAGTACAGTAGTGGTTACCAGGGGGAGAGGGGGTACTGTGTATGGGTACAGAGTTTCAGACAGGAGACCTTGGCACTGCTGGCCAGTCCCCCTCCCTCCCCACCACCACACCAAGAGCAAAACAGCAGCCTAATGGATCTTCATTCCCATTTTTCGTCTCAATTAAGATGATGGAAAAGTTGTGGAGATGGATGGTGGTAATGGTTGCATAACAATGTGAATGTACTTAATGCCACTGAAATACACTTAAAAATGATTAAAATGGTAAATATTATGTGTGAAAGTGAAAGTCGCTCAGTCGTGTCCAACTCTTTGTGACCCCATGGACTGTACAGGCCAGAATTCTCCTGGCCAGAATACTGGAGTGGATAGCCGTTCCCTTCTCTAGGGGATCTTCCCAACCGAGAAGGGATCCAACCCAGGTCTCCTGCATTACAGGCAGATTCTTTACCAGCTGAGCCACAAGGGAAACCCAAGTGGATAGCCTATCCCTTCTGCAGCAGAGCTTCCAGACCCAGGAATCAAACCAGGGTCTCCTGCTTTGCAGGTGGATTCTTTACCAGCTGAGCTACCGGGGAAGCTCAAATATTATGTATATTTTACCACAATTTAAAAAAATACTGAGCTAAGACCTCAAAGAGATTAGGATAATATATCCTAGCTTGTGGCCTGGATAGGATCAGAAGAATAATAGTAAGTTTATTCATCTGTACTGTGTGCTATGCATTTTGCATTGTTATTTCATTTAATCCCCAATAAACCTACAAAGGCTTCATTATTATTCCCACTTTGCAAATGATTAAACTGAAGCTCAGCAAGTTTAAAATGTCTATAACCTTTAGGCTGTGCTTTAAGGCAGCAAGTAAGAGAAGGTTTAATTCAAAAGAATGAGAAGACTTGTTATCTGTCATAAGAAGTTAAAATGGAGCATAGCATTCTGTGGTGATCCAGTGGTTAGGACTGGGTGCTTTCACTTTCAAGAGCCTGGGTTCAGTCCCTGGTTGGGGAACTAAGATCCTGTAAGCCATGCAGCACTGTATGTGGTGGGTTAATTTTGCATCTCTCAAGGAGGACTCAGTTTCTTCCTTTTTATAAGTTAGATTTATTTTTTATTATTAAGTATGCTAAACACTCACATAAAAAAGGAAAATAAAATATATATATATACTTACCACTCAGCTCAATCACATCTTACTATTTACCCCAGATGCTTTTCTCTTCCCTTTATAAAATTGCAGATACAGTTAAGGCCTCTTGTTACCCTCCCCAACCTCCTCCTCACCCTCCCACCTTCCCCGTAGGAACCACTGTCATGAATATAGTATATATCAATCCATACATGGCTGTATGCTTTTGCTAACATATATATGTATCCATAAAGATTACATTGTTTTGCAGATTTCTCAACTTTTTAGTGTACTATCAGATATTTCCTTTTGCAATTTGTTTTTTTAATTCAATCTTATGTTTTGGGGTTAACTCATATGGATATATGTGGCTCTCATTCATTGATATCAATTTCTTTATAGTGTTCCATTACCTGAACTTAACCACAATTCAGCCTCTCTCCTGTTGATGGATGCTTTTTATTATTACAAACACCGCTACACTGTATGTTCCAGGTTATGATGTCTCCCTGTACTCATGTATGGATGTATCTCTAGTGTATTTTCTCAGACATGGAGTTTGTAGGCCCAAGGATGTGAGTATCTCAACTTCCTAGACATTGCTGCACTGCTCTTCCAACCAGGTCTGCCACTTAAGCTCCTACCAAGCAACCCTGAGCATGCCATTAACACCCTCCTGTGAATTAGTACAGCAAGTCACTTTCCTTTGGGGTCACCTGGGAGCTGAGCAATTTCAACTGACTCTAAAATGCTTTTGTCCTGTAGCATTGTGTGGGCCAGGAGAGCCAGGCACTGGAGATCTTGGCGATGCTGCACATTCCACACCCTCCCTATCACACCGAGAGCAAAACGGCAGCCCAGTGGCCCTTCATTCCCATTTTACATTATTTTTTTGACCCCTCCGCAAGGCATGTGTGAATCTTAGTTCCCCAACCAGGGATTGATCCTGTGTCCCCTGCACCGGAAGCACAAACTCTTCACTGCTAGACCGCCGGGGAAGTCCTCCACTTTCCATTTTAATTCAGCAAACATTTATCAGGTTTCTGCTGTGAGCAAGCACTGGAAGCACTCAATGCCAAAAAAGATTTTGCTTCTGATCCTCAAGGGGATTACAGTCTAGAGAGTAAGAAAGATCCAAGTATGTAAACCATTATCTGAATGTTGTGAAATCATCCCCGAGTAACAGACAAGGTTCTATGGGTGCTTCATGGCAGAAATGAGTATTTTCTTGTAAATGAAGATTTTTATTTTGATTGTAAAAGTTGAGTCTTTAAAAAAATTTTTTATTTATTTTAATTGGAGCATAGTTACAATATTTTGATGGTTTTTACCATACATCAACATGAATTGGCCTGAGGCTTACATGTGTCCCCTCCATCCTACACCCCTCTCCCACCTCCCTCCCCATCCCATCCCTTTAGGTTGTCCCAGAGCACCGACTTTGGGTGCCCTGCTCTGCTTCATGCATCAAACTCACACTGGTTATCTACTTTACATATAGTAAAGTATATATTTCAATGCTATTCTCTCAAATCATCCCATCCTCTTCTGCTCCCATTGAGTTCAAAAGTCTGTTCCTTACATTTGTGTCTCCTTGCTGCCATGTATGTAGAATCATCAATATCATCTTTCTAGATTCCATATATATGTGTTAATATACAGTATTTGTCTTTTTCTTACTTCACTCTGTATAATAGGCTCTAGGTTCATCCACCTCATTAGAACTGACTCAAATGCATTCCTTTTTATTGCTGAGAAATATTCCATTGTGTGTATGTACCATAGCTTCCTTGTCCATTCATCTGCCAATGGACATCTAGGTTGTTTCCATGTCCTAGCTACTGAAAATAGTGCTGCAATGAATATTGGGTTTCCATTCAGTTCAGTAGCTCAGTCGTGTCTGACTCTTTGTGACCCCATGGACTGCAGCACACCAGGCCTCCCTGTCCATCACCAATTCCCGGAGCTTGCTCAAACTCATATCCATCGAGTTGGTGATGCCATCCAACCCTCTCATCCTCTGTCATCCCCTTCTCCTCCCTCCTTCGATCTTTCTCAGCATCAGGGTTTTTTTCCAATGAGTCAGTTCTTTGCATCAGGGGGCCAAAGTATTGGAGTTTCAGCATCAGTCCTTCTGAGTCTTCTCCAACACCCCAGTTCAAAAACATCAATTCTTCAGCACTCAACTTTCTTTTAGTACAACTCTCACATCCATACATGACTACTGGAAAAACCATAGCTTTGACCAGACAGACTTTTGTCAGCAAGGTAATGTCTCTGCTTTTTAATATACTGTCTAGGTAGGTCATAGCTTTTCTTCCAAGGAGCAAGTGTCTTTTAATTTCATGGCTGCAGTCACCATCTGCAGTGATTTTGGAGCCCCTAAAAAGAAAGTCTGTCACTGTTTCCATTGTTTCTCCATCTATTTACCATGAAGTGATGGGACTGGATGCTATGCTATGATCTTAGTTTTTTGAATGTTGAGTTTTAAGCCAGCTTTTTCACTCTTCTCTTTCATTTCATCAAGAGGCTCTTTTTTTTTTAAATAAATAAATTTTTTATTTATTTTTATTTTTTAAATTTATTTATCTTAATTGGAGGCTAATTAGTTTACAATATTGTGGTGGTTTTTGCCATATATCCACATGAATCATCCATGGATGTACATATGTTCCCCATCCTGAAGCCCTCTCCCACCTCCCTCCCCATCCCATCCCCCAGGATCATACCAGTGCACCAGCCCTGAGCACCCTGTCTCATGCATTGAACCTGAACTGACAATCTATTTCATATATGATAATATACATGTTTCAATGCTATTCTCTCAAATCATCCCACACTTACCTTCTCCCACCGAGTCCAAAAGTCTGTTCTTTACATCCATTAAGTGGCTATTTAGTTCTTCTTTGCTTTCTGCCATAAGGGTGGTGTTATCTGCATATTTGAGGTTATTGATGTTTCTCCCAGCAATCTTGATTCCAGCTTGTGCTTCATCCATCCTGGCATTTTGCATGATGTACTCTCCATATAAGTTAAATAAGCAGGATGACAATTTATAGCCTTGACGTAATCCTTTCCCAGTTTGGAACCAGTCTGTTGCTCCATGCCTGGTTCTAACTTTTGCTTCTTGACCTGCATACAGATTTCTCAGGAGGCAGGTAAGGTGGTCTTTCATAATTTTCTGCAGTTTTTTGTGATCCACACAGTCAAAGGCTTTGGCATAGTCAATAAAGCAGAAATAGATGTTTTTCTTGAACTCTCTTCCTTTTTTGATGATCCATCAGATGTTGGCAATTTGATCTCTGGTTCCTTTGCCTTTTCTAAATCCAGCTTGAACATCTGGAAGTTCACATACTGTTGAAGCTCTCGCTTGAAGAATTTTGAGCATTACTTTGTTAGCGTGTGAGATGAGTGCAATTGTGCAGTAGTTTGAACATTCTTTGGCATTGCCTTTGGTATTAGAATGCAAACTGACTTTTTCCAGTCCTGTGGCCACTGCTGAGTTTTCCAAATTTGCTGGCATATTGAGTGCAGCACTTTCACAGCATCATCTTTTAGGATTTGAAATAGCTCAACTGGAATTCCATCACCTCCACTAGCTTTGTTCATAGTGGTGCTTGCTAAGGCCCACTTGATTTCACATTCTAGGATGTCTGGCTCTAGGTGTCTAGTGATCACACCATCGTGATTATTTGGGTAAGGAAGATCTTCTTTGTATAGTTCTTCTGTACATTCTTGCCACCTCTTCTTAATATCTTCAGCTTCTCTTAGGTCCATGCCATTTCTGTCCTTTATTGTGCCCATCTTTGCATGAAATGTTCCCTTAGTATCTCTAATTTTCTTGAAGAGATCTCTAGTCTTGCCCATTCTATTGGTGTCCTCTATTTCTTTGTGTTGATCACTGAGGAAGGCTTTCTTATCTCTACTTGCTATTCTTTGAAACTCTGCATTCAGATGGGTATATCTTTCCTTTTCTCGTTTGCCTTTAGCTTCTCTTCTTTTCATAGCTATTTGTAAGGCCTCCTCAGACAACCATTTTACCTTCTTACATTTCTTTTTTTGGGGATGGTCTTGATCCCTGCCTCCTATACAGTGTCACAAACCTCCATCCATAGTTCTTCAGGCACTCTATCAGATCTAATCCCTTGAATCTATTTGTCACTTCCATTATATAATCATAAAGGATTTGATTTAGGTCATACCTGAATGGTCTAGTGGTTTTCCCTACTTTTCTTCAATTTAAGCCTGAATTTTGCAATAAGTTCAGGATCTAAGCCACAGTCAGCTCCTGGTCTTATTTTTGATGACTGTATAGAGCTTCTCCATCTTTGGCTGCAAAGAATATAATCAATCTGATTTCAGCATTGACTGTCTGGTGATGTCCATGTGTAGAGTCTTATCTTGTGTTGTTGGAAGAGGATATTTGCTACGACCAGTGCGTTCTCTTGACAAAACTCTATTAGCCTTTGCCCTGCTTCACTGTGTCCTCCAAGGCCATATTTGCTTGATACTCCAGGTATTTCTTGACTTCTTACTTTTGCATTCCAGTTCCCTATGGTAAAAAAGGACATCTTTTTGGAGGTGTTAGTTCTAGAAGGTCTTGTAGGTCTACAGAGAACAGTTCAACTTCAGCTTCTTCAGCAATACTGATTGAGGCATAGACTTGGATTACTGTGATATTGAATGGCTTGCCTTGGAAATGAACAGAGATCATTCTGTCATTTTTGAGATTGCACCCAAGTACTGCATTTCAGACTCTTTTGTTGAATATGATGGCTACTCCATTTTTTCTAAGAGATTCTTGCCCACAGTAGTAGATATAATGGTCGCCTGAAATAAATTCTCCCATTCCAGTCCATTTTAGTTCACTGATTCCTAAAATGTCAATGTTCACTCTTGCCATCTCCTGTTTGACCACTTCCAATTTACCCTGATTCATGGACCTAACATTCCAGGTTCCTGTGCAATATTGTTCTTTACAACATCTGACTTTACTTCCATCACCAGTCACATCCATAACTAGGTGTTGTTTTTGCTTTGGCTCCATCTCTTCATTCTTTCATTTCTCCACTCTTCTCCAGTAGCGTATTGGGCACCTACTGACTTGGGGAGTTCATCTTTCAGTGTCATATCTTTTTGCCTTTTCATACTGTTCATGGAGTTCTCAAGGCAAGAATACTGAAGTGGTTTGCCATTCCCTTCTCCGGTACTTGTGTACTGTGAGATGAGTGCAGTCGTGTGGTAGTTTGAATATTCTTTGGCATTGCCTTTCTTTGGGATTTGAATGAAAACTGACCTTTTCCAGTCCTGTGGCCACTGCTGTTTTCCAAATTTGCTGGCATATTGAGGGCAGCACTTTAACAGCTTCATCGTTTAGGATATTGGGGTACATGTATCTTTTATTGGGGTGTATGCCCAATAGTGGGATTGCTGGGTCATATGGCAGTTCTATTTCCAGTTTTTTAAGGAATCTCCACACTGTTCTCCATAGTGGCTGTACTAGTTTGCATTCCCACCAACAGTGTAAGAGGGTTCCCTTTTCTCCACACCCCCTCCAGCATTTATTGTTTGTAGACTTTTTGATGATGGTCACTCTGATCGGTGTAAAATGATATCTCATTATGGTTCTGATTTGCGTTTCTCTAATAATGAGTGAATGGACATATACTTGGACAGATTCCAGGAGATGGAGAGGTACAGGGAAGCCTGGCATACTATAGTCCATGGGGGTATGAAGAGTCAGACATGACTTGACAAGTGAACAGCAATAATAATAATGAGTGACGCTGAGCACCTTTTCATGTGTTTATTAGCCATCTGTATGTCGGAGTAATGTCTGTTTAGGTCTTTTGCCCACTTTTTGATTGGGTTGTTCGTTTTTCTGATATTGAGCTGCATGAGCTGTTTGTTATGTTTTGGAGATTAAGTGTTTGTCAGCTGTTTTGTTTGCTATTATTTTCTCCCATGAGGGCTGTCTTTTCACCTTGCTTATAGTTTCCTTCATTGTGCAAAAGCTTTCAAGTTTAATTAGGTCCCATTTGTTTATTTTTGTTTTTATTTCCATTACTCTAGGAGGTAGGTCATAGAGGATCTTGCTGTGATTTTTGTCAGAGAGTGTTCTACCTGTGTTTTCCTTTAAGAGTTTGTTGAAACGAGGGAAAGCTGGCCATCCTAACACCCGTAGGCAATAGATACATTTGGTGTCAATACTGGGGTGACCTGTTGTAATAGGGAGTGTGATCGGAAGGTGGCCCATGGAGGTGTCCCCTGGCTGTGAGGAGGGGGAAGCCTGGGCCCTGTCACCTAAATCTGACACCCCTTCCTTCCTGGAGTGGAAACTACAATGCATGGAGAGTGGGGACACCTATAATTAAGCCCTGGTCTGGTAAGTGAAGGCTGCTCTGTCACCTCTGCAAGCCTCAGATTCTTTTACAAGAAGAATCTCAAGTTTTATTTTTGGTTTTCCACTTGGAGAGTCTGGCCTACAGCTGGCACACTGCATTTGTTTGTTCAAAGTCAGACTATTCTTTGATGTTTTCTTGGTTTTTGTTTGTTTTGGCCATATCATGTGGTATGTAGAATCTTAGCTCCCTGACCAGGGATCAAACCCACACACCCTGCATTTTGTAAGTGAAGAATTTTTCACCACTGGACCATCAAAAAGTCCTGTGATGTTTTCTTTAATAACAAATGGAGGGAAGCAAAACCCAGCCCCTGTCCCTCTCTGACAACAGTCCCTATTCTCCCCACCTTCCTCCTCCACCCTGAGGCTCTGGGCTGCCCTGGGTAGTGGGGAGTTCCACCTGAAATTTTCTCCCATAATCTCAGGCCAGATGACTCTGACACTGGAGGTGCATTTGCCTCTGGGGACTCACAGAACATGCCGGGTAGTGCTGAGCATGGCTGGCACACGACAGGGCTCAGTAGAGAGTAGCGGTATTGTGATCATCCTACCAACCCTCCTGTTCCTGGTGGGAATTTCCCTGAATGTCAGGCTGCTTTCTGTCAGGGCTCTGGTCACTACTGCCCCTTCCTCATTCCCAGGGGTCCCCAAAAAGGTATGTAGTAGTCCCAGAGGGGAGTAACTTATCCAAAGGTAGCAAAGCTGGGCAAAGCCCCCAGATTCCAGACCCCTGGCTGTCTCCTATTTCACCCTGCCCAGCCCTCTGCTTGCCTTGGGCAGAGCACAAGCCTCTCCTCACAGGATCAGGCCTCACACCCCATGATTCACGTCATGGTCAAGGCCCTTGTCTTGACCCCTCATGGCTGAGTGTTGTGAGGAAGTCTATGCAGGTTGATTTAAGAGGACCCCTGTCCTCTAACCAGCTCCTCGCCTGCTTATGGACACCTACCATCCAGACTTGGGAACTCTTCACTTTGGTACTTCCCTGTGTGGAAAAATGCTTTGTCTTCTCAGTCCCAGGGGGTAGGATGGGGACAGATTCAGGAAGGCCCTTTCCTAAATACAAGCTTCCGTGGTTGAGGGGGGAGTGAAGAGGGAGGGTCTGTACCAAGAAGTGCCCAGAGTGAGTGGGGATGGGGCTCAGAAGGAAAAAGGGCACAGGAAGGACCGCCCAGGCCCCTTCTGCCTCACAGTGTGTGCTCTTCAGCCTTTGAGAAAGATAGCTTACACTTGAATGCTTCTCCGTTGTCATCTGAAAGAATGAGCAGTGTGCCACGAGAAGGTGCCTCACACGGACTTTGTGTGAGACACACACTCGGGTCTGACCTTGATTCTGTTACCAACTCAATATGTGATGCTGGCAAGCCTCACAACTGATGCTCCACTAAGCCTCAGTTTCCCCCTCTGTTAGAATGGGCCTAAAACACCCACTTCCAAAGGCATTAGTAGTAGTAGTGAATGTCACTCAGTCACGTCCCCACGGACTGTAGTCCACCAGGCTCCTCTGACCGTGGGATTCTCCAGGCAAGAAGACTGGAGTGGGTTGCCATTTCCTTCTCCAGGGGGTTTTCCTGACCCAGGAATCGAACCCAAGTCTCCTGCATTGCTGGCAGATTCTTTACTGACTGAGCTATGAGGGAAGGCCCCAAAAGTTGTAATCAGAGTCAGACGAAAAAATGTAGACTTTCCTAGTGGTCCAGTGGTTAAGACTTTGCCTTCCAATGTGTGGGGTGTGGGTTCAATCCTTTGGGGAGCTAAGAACCTACATATCTCGCAGCCAAAATACCGAAACATAAAACAGAAGCAATATTGTAATAAATTCAATAAGGAATTTAGAAATTGTCTATATGAAAAAAGAAAAAACTTAAAGAATGCTTCAGAGCCCATTGCCTGCACACAGTAAGTCTACACTAAAAGCAGGCTCTGTTCTTCCTTCCCTCTTGCCTGTTCCTCAGTCTGTTTGGATGGTAAACCAATGGTTCTTAGGTTGAAAACAAAAGTTGACTGGGGCTAACTTAAAGGGGAAAAGGCATTGGGAGTTTACTGTGGATTTAAATCAAAAGAAAAAAATGAAATCAGCCTTGAGAAGAATCGGGACCAGGGAGCACAGGGGTGATCTGGAGCTCAGTGGTTTGGGGTGCTGGCCTCGGAATGGTCATCAGCTTCCCATCAATTGGTCTCCCTGCATAAGATTCCCCAGAGAGAGCATCTGATTGGCCAAACTTGGGTCAGACTCCCATCCTTGGCTGTAGGGCACTAGGATGGACAATTTCTCTTGGACATGTGGAATGGGAAGAAGCAGTTCCCCAAAGAAAAGAGAGGAGAGAGGCTGGCTGGGAAAAACAGCAGGTATTAGACTCCACAGATGGAATTTCTGACACAGATGAAGACCAACTCTAGAATGTTCTTTGAATTTAAAGTAGAGGCAGGACTTCAACCTTGGAAAGGCCAAGACAAAGCCAGAGCTTACATTTGCTATAGTCATGGATCCCAAGGCATGGGTAGAGTAAGAAGAGAGCAAAAGAACTAGAGGGCTGCTGGATATGGAGTCAAAAAGTTTAGGTTCAAATCTCAGTTCTGCTACTTACTAAATGAGAATTGGGCATGTCACTTTACCTCTTTGGACCTCACTCTTTTCCTCTACAAAATGGGACTTATCCTCACAAGGATCAGACAGACAGACAGACACAGACACAGACACAGACACACACACACACAGACACACACAGACACACACACAGACACAGACACACACACAGACACACACACACACAGACACACAGACACACACACACAGACACACACACACACACACACACACACACACAGTCTCTGGAACCTGACCTGCATTTGCAGCATCTTGAATTATATCATTATTGCTGATTTTACTTACTGTTGAGAATGTCACCTGGGAATGAGAGATACTCACTTTCAGTCTAGGCTATTTGGGAAAGTGTTTTATAGGGGTTCAAGGTCAATCAGTAGACGATCACAGTGTTCTGTTGGAACTATTAGAAGCCTGGCTGCCTTTGTGAGCCAGTGTGGGGGAGTAGGAAGAATCAGTCTAACTAGAAGAGTCTCCCTTCCTTCTGTCTCGGAGCCCTAGGCTTATAGCAAGGGATCGCCACCTTTCTTGTGGCACAGCCCTTTTGGTAGTCTCATGAAGATTATGACCCCTTCTCAGAATGATGTTTTTAAAGAGGTAAACTAAAATACAGAGGATTATAAAGGAACTAAATTATACCAATACATGGTTATAGAAGTTATTTTTAATGTATGTAATATAATCAATGTTTCCTCATTCAAACTTTTAATAACAAAATCTAACATAATAACTACAAGAATTTTGAAATGAATGGTGAGTATAAATTGCATCTTGAGACACTTGCAAGGAATAGCAAGGTACTAAGAAAATATCTATGGTCTGTATTAATGACAAAGTCATAGATCTTGTTAGTATTGCTGAGGTTTGTTGCCTGCGCTCATAATCAAATGAGATGTTACATTTCAGACAGAAGTTAGTGATAATCAAGATGTAATTTTTAAAAATCTCATTGAAATTCAAATCCCAATTTCTACCCACAGATCCAGTGAAAGAATTTCCTGGGCTTATAGAGACATAGGATGAGTCAGCAGCCAGCCCCTCTCCTGTCAGCAGGTTCGGGCCACAGAGCTGGTTCCCATTCAGGGTGTGCAGTGGGGCTGGTACCTGCTCTTCCTGAAGGCTTATCTTCTCCAGCTCTCCAAGCTCTTGCTATATCCCCAAGAACCTGGGCTTGAAGACCCTCTGGGACGCGGAGGGCCTTGACCAGTCTTGGGCTGACCCTAGGGTCTAGCTCAGGACTCTGACCACGTTGAGCAGCCATGTGCTACTTCATCCACCTCATTAGAAGTGATCAAATGCATTCTTCTTAATAGCTGAGGAATAGTCCATCGTGTATCTGTACCACAGCTTTCTTATCCATTCGTCTGCTGATGGATATCTAGGTTGCTTCCATGTCCTGGCTATTGTAAACAGTGCTGCGATGAACACTGGGGTACATGTGTCTCTTTCAATACTGATTTCCTCGGTGTGTGTGCCCAGTAGCGGGATTGCTGGGTCATATGGAAGTTCTTTTCCAGTTTTTTAAGGAATCTCAGCACTGTTCTCCATAGTGGCTGTACTAGTTTGCATTCCCACCAACAGTGTAAGAGGGTTCCCTTTTCTCCTCACCCTCTCCAGCATTTATTGTTTGTATACTTTTTGATAGCAGCCATTCTGACTGGTGTGAGATGGTACCTCATTGTGATTTTGATTTGCATTTCTCTGATAATGAGTGATGTTGAGCATCATTTCATGTGTTTGTTAGCCATCTGTATGTCTTCTTTGGAGAAATGTCTGTTTAGTTCTTTGACCCACTTTTTGATTGGGTCATTTATTTTCCTGGAATTGAGCTGCATGAGCTGCTTGTATATTTTTGAGATTAATTCTTTGTCAGTTGCTTCATTTGCTATTATTTTCTCCCATTCTGAAGGCTGTCTTTTCACCTTGCTTATAGTTTCCTTCATTATGCAAAAGCTTTTAAGTTTAATTAGGTCCCATTTGTTTATTTTGTTTAAGTTCCATTACTCTGGGAGATAGGTCATAGAGGATCCTGCTGTGATTCATGTCAGAGAGTGTTTTGCCTATGTTTTCCTCTAGGATTTTTATAGTTTTGGGTTAATTTTTGGGGGGAGGGGAGATTTTTATTATTTTAAAAGTCAGAATACTCAAGAAAGAAAATTTGGAAAACAAAAAAGCAAACAATATCTCCTCAACTCCTCACAATAACTACTCAGATCTAGCCACTAGGACTATTTTAGAATATTCAACAAATACAAAAAAAGCTCATGCTGTCATAATGTTTTATTATATTTAAAAAATTCAATAATATACATACTTTTCCATATCAACAAATATTCTTTGCTGATATAACTTTAAAAAATATATTTATTTGGCTACTCAGAGTCTCAGTTGTGGATTCTGCAACAGAATCTTTTTGTTGCAGTGTGTGGGATCTAATTGCCTGACCAGGGATTGAACTTGGGTCTCCTGCATTGGGAGCAGAGAGTCCTAGCCACGGGACCACCAGAGGAGCTCCTGACATAACCTTTGATGCCTGAAAAACACTTCATTGTTTGGAAGTAACATAATGTTATTTATCATACTCAATCAATGTTTAACATTAAGCTTTTAAAATGTCCAAGTTTTTAACTCTTACAGCTGGCACCATTGTGAAAATTCTTATACATCTTGGATTTTTTTTTTCAATTGTTTCCCCAGATAAATTCTTGGATAGCATTTCTGAGTCATAGTGAAGAAAGATTTTTGCAATAAACTGCCCATCTGCCTTTCTAAAGTTTATTCTAATTTATATTCCCATCCAGGAATGTGTGCATGTCATTTCTGCATATCCATGCCCACTATAGGCATTTAAAAACTTTTTCATCTTAGCTAATAAGAGAAATAAAAAATAGTACCTCCCTTTAATTTAAATTGTTTTGATTGTTTATAAGGTTAAGTGTATATACATATATCTATTGGTAATTTGTAACTTCTGTGGATTGCCTATTTAACTCTGTCTCATCTACTTGAATACTCATCTTCTAATTGGTTTGAAAAAACAGTCAGTAAAAAGGATATTACCTCCTCATCTGTCACATACACTGCAAGTATCTTTCCCTGATATCTCATTTGCTTTTTGGGCTTCCCTAATTGCTCAGCAGGTAAAAAATCTGCCTACAATGCAGGAGTCGCGGGAGATGCGGGTTCAATCCCTGGGTCGGGAAGATTCCCTAGAGGAGGGCATGGCAACCCACTCCAGTATTCTTGCCTGGAAAATATCCATGGACAGAGGAGCCCAGCAGGCTACAGTCCATGGAGTAGCAAAGAGTCAGACACAACTGAGTGATTAACACTTTCACACAGAAGCTGGAAAGGCAGGGAAATGGATTTTCCTAAATAAAGTTCATTTGACTGAACTCTTTCTTTGGGAAGTTTCCTTTAAAACTGAGGCATTTCCCTCTAGGTATCACTGGAAAGTTCCCAAAGGCCTCCTTCCCTACCTTCTCAGGCTGGTTGGCTCCAGGCCAGGCAAGAGGTCAAGAAAAAGATGTGGCGGCTCTGGAATAGGTCTGCCCCTCCCATCCCCAGCTTGTCTGTGGTTTCTGCACAGCTTCCTGATCCTTGAGGATAGGAGGAGGGCAGACAGTGGTGATAGGGGTTGGGGAGACTCCTTGGCAGCTTCAGTGTGAGGAGCATGACTTACAGATGCTTGACTCCCCAGGGCTAGGCCTCGGGTTAACTGAGGGGTATAGGAAAGGATACCAGGAATGAGGTTTCTCTGGTTGCTTGGTCGGTAAAGAATCCGTCTGAAATGCAGGAGACCTGGGTTCGAACCTGGGTCAGGAAGATACTCCGGAGAAGGAAATGGTAACCCACTCCAGTACTCTTGTCTGGGAATTCCCATGGACAGAGGAGCCTGGCAGGTTACAGTCCACGGGGTTGCAAGAGTCAGACACGACTTAGCAACTAGACCCACAGCCACATAGGAATAGAAGGAAGGGTATCTTGCCAAACCACCGTGGAGCTACCAGGAAACTGTGCTGCTGGTGGTGTCCAGACCTGAGGAGAGATGGGGGGGTGGTTCTGGCTTGGATTATGACAGACTGTATTTGAATCTTGGCTCTGTACTTTTACCCCAAATGCTTTGGGGGAAGTGACCTAATCACTCTGAGACTTGACTTCCTCACGGTAAAATGGGAACACCACTTTAATAATGGGCTGCTGTGAACACTGAAAGAGGCAATACACTGGAAGGTAACTCAGGTGTCAACTGTAATAACTGGCAGTGTTTGCTCAGAGAGCTGTGTTGACAGGGTCAGTCAGAAAGGTGCTGGGACCAACCAACAGAGTCTACATGAGGTGAGATGTGAGGAAAGGGGATGGGGGGCAGGGATGGCACATATATGGTGTTAAATAAATAACTAAGAACTCCCTTTCCTCCTTTCTTGGAGGCCATCTTCTCTACTTGCTGCTCCCTTACCTGTAAGTGCCTGGATGTCTCCTGTCCTCTGACCCCAGCCACAGACCCATGGAGCCATTGTAGACCTGCAGTTCCAAACCCAAAGGAGGCTGGATTCCTATTTGCAGAAATCTCCCTCTTGTTTTTGCCCCAGGAGTTGCATAACTAAGAGCTTCGGGGGGCTGACTTCAGATTGGGAAATGTGTCTAAATGTACAATTTTGTAAAGAAAAAACTCTCTACTTAGCAAATGACTGCAAGTCTACATGCTGAAATATTAACAGTGACATTATATGCATATTTTGCCTAAGCACTGTATGTGTTCATTATATATATATATATACATAAGCAGAACTTACATGAATGAAGCAGAACTTCATTTCCTTTTTGTACATTAATGTATTTCACAGAACATTTATTATATTTATTATGAAAAGCAAAATCCCATTGAACAATACACTTTTCCTTGAATAATTGTGTCCATGTTGCTTATTCTTTAAAATACTGAAATCTATATGGGCAGGTAGATCAAAGTATAGCTTGAACAGCTCAGATGTCTTACACTCTCTCCTTATTCATTTTGATCCTTACTCATTTGGGCGCCTTTGAGAATCTCTAGTCCCTGAGCAGGGAAGATCCCCTGAAGGAGGGCATGGCAACCCGCTCCAGTATTCTTGTCTGGAGACGCTCATGGACAGAGGAGCCTAGTGGGCTATAGGCAATAGAGAGACAGGACAGAAGCAACTGAGCATGCACACACTAGAACCCCCAAAGAATTCAACTCAACATCTCTCCCTTCAACTCAATACCATGTTCAGAGCTCCATGAGTCCTAGCTCTGTGCCAGGGGCTGGGGGACCCCACTGAAGATGGATTATCTCCATCCTCTAGTGGTTGGGCAAATGAAGGCAGGCAATAAATGCCTTTCAGTGGCTTGCATTCAGAGATGAAAGAATTATACACAGGTGGGAGAAGTAGAAGGAGGCATCCCAGCAGGCAATGGGGTCACCCCCAGCTGTAACTTGGGCCCCTGCAGGGTCCTCTCAAGCTTGGCCGAAGCTTAGGGTCCCCAGGTATTCTGTGGAGCTCTCTGAAAGAGGGCCTCTTCCCTGCTGATTCTGAGGGCAGAGCTGTGGAGAGTTGGGTCTGTGGGGCAGTTGTTCTGGGGAGCAGCCACTGAGACAGGCTCCTGTTGGCATATTCCCCAGAACTTCCTGGGGCCTAGTGGGAGCACTGCCCCTGGGGAGCCTTCCCCTGTAGGTTGAGAGCCGCTCCCAGCCCAGAGGAAGAGTCAAGTCGCTGTCTTCAGACCTCAGAGAGAGGCAGGCTTGGCAAGCTGACTCCCAGAGGCGGAGAGTGCTCCTGGCAGCTCCCCTGTGGACTCAGGCTGCAGTAGTCCTCGCTGCTCCTGGCTCCTGGCGAAGAGATCAGAGAGGCAAGGCCAGGGCGTGGGGTGGGTTCAGGGACTGGGCTCTAGGCCTGACTCTGCCATTGATTCTCTGGGCAAGCCTGGTTACTTAGTACATGCCAGACACTGTGTGAGATATTTTAAAAAAGTGTTTTCATTCTTTTACTACTGAAGAAATTGGGGCCCAGAGGGGCTCCATAAATTACTCAAAGTCACACAGGTGGAATTTCTCTCCAGTTCCTTCTGGCTCCAAAGCTGGTGCTTTTCCTCCTGCACTGCGTCTGCCTCTAGCCTCCCCATCTCTTCTTCATCCTATAAAGAGGCTGGACTTGATGGAGGGAGGGGGCAGGAAGGAAGCCCTTCACTAAACAAGCCGATCTGTGCCCCTCACCCACCCAGGGGCTTGCTGTCATTGCCATCAGAGCACTGTGCCGGGGCGGGGGGTTCCCTACCAAGGTTGGGTTTGCACCAAGCCTTCTGATCTCTGGGGTCTGAGTCCAGAGCGACCCTGATCTCAGTGAGGAAGCAGAGAATGGTGGTGTGAAGCAAGATCTTAATTCCCCACCCAGAAATTGAACCTGTGTAGCCTGCCTGAAAACTAGGAATCCTAGCCACCAAACCAGCAAGGGCTAGAGGCTAGAAGCTAATTTTCCCTGGCTCTTTGTCCTCAGTGAAAAAAATGCATTTATCACAGGTGCAGAAACTATAAATGCAGGTACAAAGTTTATTATTAGAGACACAGCACAGCAACAAGTGAGAGAGCGCATAGAGAAACGGTTTGTTTAGTTGAGATAGAAGCAAGGCAGAGATGCACACCTGAGGAGAAAGGGTGTGGGTGTCCCCCCCTAGTGAGGAGGGGCACAGTAAAGAGGGGGTTAAGTTATTTACATAGGTCAGTTCTTCCAGGTCTTTGTCTTCCTTGAGGCCAATTATCTGGTTTCTTTTTCCACACTTGACTTACCCTGGGATCCTCCCATGAGATGTGCACACACCCCTCAGCCAATATGGATCTTAAAGTGAAGGCTTCTGGGAGGAGCAAGACTGATTATGGCCTTGCATCACCTCCTTTGTACTCCAAGGAGCTTTTCTGAACCTGTGTAGTGTCTCCCTTATCCTCTACTCAGACATGGTTTTTGCCTATCTTTGTCCTTGCCATGATTATTCCCTTGAGATGTTTACAAGAGACAAACACTGGCTATCTACCCTGTTTCTGTTGTTAATTCCATTTCTAAGAGCAAACCTGGGGGCTGGCTGTAAATTCCTCAGCTGGAGCCCACCTATCTCTTGCCTCAGGAAATGCAAACAAAAGGCTGGCTGGTAATAAGTGTCCAACCTGGAGCCCATCTATCTCCTACCTCAGCCTCATCTGGTGACCTCAGATACCCCTTCCCATCCCTCCACAGTGGCCCCAGTCCACACAATGGAAACTGCTTTCCTTTTCTTTTCCCTTCCTTTTTTCCTTCTCTTTGCACAGCTGTGGCCTGAAAATCAACCTGAGGAAAACACAAAGAGAGAGATTTCTCCAGAGAAGACTCTGATCTCAGGAGAAGCTGAGGCTGGGGCCTACTTTCTGCAAACTTTCAGTGACTCTGTAGGATCTACCTCTCTCCATCTGAGGCTCCCCAAATCCAGGCTCATTCTCTCCCTGCCACCCTTTGTGGAGTGAAGACCCCAGTGCCCTGTCTCCTCTGCTTGGCTGGGGGATGCTGCCCCTTAGGATTCTGAGCTTGAGCTCCCTGCTGTGGTTCCACAGCCCTTTCCTATTCATGACTTCACCCACAGCCCCGCTTCATGGGGGCAGGAGAAAGGGGTCAGTAGACACATAATCCCACGACCATTTGACAGATAAGAAAACCAAGACTTTACAAGTAGGAGGCACGCCCTCCACCTCCGGTTCCTGCTCTTCACTCCTGATTCAGTCATTCTGTGCTCCTTTCTTCACCACCTATGGAGTTTTTCTGATGAAGCTGGAATGCAGAGTCTGGAACACAGGCTGTCTCCCTGAGTTTCCTAGGTTTGTGCCAGCAGCTCCCAAGGAAACTGGAAACCTGCTGGCCTGCTAAAGGCTCCATCGGAAAATGCTTCCCAACCACCTGCCCTGGTCTCCATCCACCCGAAAGCAGCAATGACACCCCACTACCACCCAGGATCAGACGTGGGAGGCTGGCAGCAGGACTGCAGCAGCCCCGGGATCATGTGAATCAGGGGAACCAAGCACTTGTGCTCTCCTTCAGATAAAAGTTCCGTTTTGTTCTCATTGAGGAGGGAGCTGATCTTGCCAGGTGCCAAAAATGCTAATGAGGTCCCAAGAGAGAGTCTGCCTGGAGGGCAGAGCACTGAATCTGGAGTTGCACAGGACTTGGCTGATTGCCAGAGGTGTGACTTTGGGCAAATCAAGTCTTCTCTCCCAGCCTGCCTTAGAGGGTTGTTTGGAAGGAGTGATGAGGCAACACTGCAGTACATATGGCCTTACAAAGATGCTCACGACGTACTGGTATGAAAAAGCAGGTTACCAAAAGATGTGTACAGTAGGCCCTCATTACTGTGAAACACAGAAACGCGGTGGAGTGCTGTATACAATGCTGGTAGTGCTTGTTCTGAGTGATGGGACCATGGATGTTTTATAATTTTCCCTATTTATGTCTTCTAATTCTTTTCCTGGAGTGGGCATGTGTTCTATATCTACCAGCTATTGCCACAATAATACTGCAAAAGAGATCAGCCCAAAAACTCAGTAGGTTTATAACACAAGGATTCATTCTCATACTCACGGTCAGCAGGTCGACCGCAATTTGACTGATGGAGATGGGGTTTGGCAGGGGTGCTCTATCTCAGGCTGCAGGTCACCTAGGCCGCCTCCTCTCTGCAGGTTGGATTGAGGGCTGCTCCACCTGTGCTCACTTTGGGACTCTGGCTTAAGGGAGAGCAGTTATTCTGGACTTGCATCTCCCTCTGGATCACCAGCGCCTGTGACACAAGCCAAACCATAGGGCATATACAAAGCCTCTGCTTACATAAGTTCAACAACACGTCACTGGCTAAAGCAGCCGCACGGCAAAGCCCACTGTCAGTGGGGAAGGAAAGTATATGCCACCACAGTAGGAATGGGAGGAGAATGAACATATGCCTAATTTTGTCTTTGTTCAGTTGCTCAGTCATGTCCAACTCTTTGTGACCGCGTGGACTGCAGCACACCAGGACTCCCTGTCCTTCACCATCTCCCAGAGCTTTCTAGAACTCATGTCCATTGATTCGATGATGCCATCCAACTACCTCATCCTCTGTCATCCCCTTCTCCTCCTGCCTTCAATCTTTCCCAGCATCAGGGTCTTTTCCAGTGAGTTGACTCTTCTTATCAGGTGGCCAAAGTATTGGAGCTTCAGCTTCAGCATCAGTCCTTTCAGAGAATATTCAGGATTGATTTCCTTTAGGATTGACTGGTTTGATCTCCTTGTTGTCCAAGAGACTCTCAAGAGTCTTCTCCAACACCACAATTCAAAAGCATCAATTCTTCAGTGCTCAGCCTTCCTTATGGTCCAACTCTCAAATCCATACATAGCTACTGGAAAAATCATAGTCTTGACAGACTTTTGTTAGCAAAGTAATGTCTCTGCTTTTTTTTTTTTTAATTTTCTTTACTTTATTGTGTTGGTTTTGCCATACATTGACATGAAACCGCCATGGGTATACATATGCTCCTCCTCCAGGACCCCCCCCCTCCCGATTCCCTCCCCCTGGGTCATCTCGGTGCACCAGCCCCGAGCATCAACCCTGGGCTGGCAATTGATTTCACATATGATAATTCACATGTTTCAATGCCATTCTCCCATATCATCCCACCCCTGCCCTCTTCCACAGAGTCCATGAGTCTGTTCTATACATCTGCGTTCCTTTTGCTGTCTCGCATGCAGGGTTCTCGTTACCATCTTTCTAAATTCCATATATATGCGTTAGTATACTGTATTGTTGTTTTTCCTTCTGGCTTACTTCACTCTGGATAATAGGCTCCAGTTCCATCCACCTGAGTAGAACTGATTCAAATGAATTTTTTTTTAATGCTGAGTAATATTCCATTGTGTATATGTACCACAGCTTTCTTGCCCATTCGTCAGTTGATGGGCATCTAGGTTGCTTCCATGTCCTGGCTATTGTAAACAATGCGGCGATGAACATTGGGGTACACGTGTCTCTTTCAATTCTGGTTTCCTTGGTGTATATGCCCAGCAGTGGGATTGCTGGGTCTGCTTTTTAATATGCTGTCTAGGTTGGTCATAGCTTTTTTTGCAAGTAGCAGGAGTCTTTTAATTCCATGGCCACAGTCACTCTCCGCAGTGATTTTGGAGCCCAAGAAAATAAAATCTGTCACCATTTCCATTGTTTCCCCATCTATTTGCCATGAAGTGATGGGCCCAGATTCCATGATACTGACTTTTTGAATGTTGAATTTTAAGCCAACTTTTTCACTCTCCTCTTTCACCTTCATCAAGAGGCTCTTTAGTTCCTCTTCACTTTCTGCCATAAGGGTGGTGTCATCTGCATATCTGAGGTTATTGATATTTCTCCCAGCAATCTTGATTCCAGCTTGTGCTTCATCCATCTGAATAGTAATCTAAATGTATTACTTATATAATAAAACAAGAATGATGTGCTTTATGAGATATATTCATATCATCCACTAGAAAGAATCCTAAGGGGCTTGCCAAATAAGACCAGGGAGTCACTTTATAATCTTATTGTTGGAAGGTAGAACAAATGTTCTATCCTCTAACAATCCTAAAGGAAATCAATCCTAACCATTCGTTAGAAGGATTGATGCTAAAGCTAAAGCTCCAATACTTTGGCCACCTTTTGCAAAGAGCTGACGCATTGGAAAAGACCCTGATGCTGGGAAAGATTGAAGGGAGGAGAAGGAAACAACAGAGGATGAGGTTGATTGGCATCATTGACTCAATGGACCTGAGTTTGGACAAGCTCCAGGAGATGGTGAGGGATAGAGGAGGAGCCTGGTGTGCTGCAGTCCATGGGGTCACAAAGAGCTGGACGCAACAGAGAGACTGAACAAGACAAGAACAAAAATTAAACAGATAGGCTGACGTCTGCCTTCACCCTGTCTGATCCTTTAAGATAAGTGGCCACTACTGTTTTGAGCTTCTACAGTGCTACACAAGAAGGTGGCAACACAGATTCATGGGCATTTATAGCCAAAGGCCATCTTTGATTGTTCCCACCCAGATCTGCCTGAATCCACTTCTGGTTGAATTCCTTTCTTTTGGTTTCTCTCAGTTCATTTAGTCATTCATTCAAAGTATATTTATTGAGTACCTACTATGTGCTGGCATTCCTCTAGCAATGGGGTTATTTTTTTTTAACTTTTTATTTCATAATCAGTGTAGCTGATTAAGAATATTGTGATAGTTTCAGGTGGACAGCAAAGGGACTCAGCCACACATATACAAGTATCCATTGTCCCCCATGGGGTTATTCTGGTGAACAAGGCAAGTGTTGATAAACAAGGAAATCTCTCTAGGGTTTCCTTTCTGGTGGGGAGGTGGGACAGATACCAAGTGTGGGGGGGAAATGCTAGTGAAGTTGACAATACCAAGTAGTGTGACTGCTTAGCAGTAAGGAAATAGGGCAGTGCCCCAGAAATGGGTAGGACAGAGAACGGCTGTTTCAGATGGTGTGGTCAGGGAAGTCTTCCTTGGGGAGGTGCTGTTGGAAATTACTGGAAGATGCCTTTTGGGACCCGACCTTTTTTA
Source organism: Antilocapra americana (assembly GCA_007570785.1). Classification (NCBI taxonomy): domain Eukaryota; kingdom Metazoa; phylum Chordata; class Mammalia; order Artiodactyla; family Antilocapridae; genus Antilocapra; species Antilocapra americana. The sequence continues at coordinate 3,957,597 of ML664176.1, read as the reverse complement.
ACCTGGGCTCTTCAGGCCTTGACTCTGAGTCCCACTCAAGAACTTGGTTTGGCTTCTTCCCACCAGCTCACTCTTCATTTTGGCCTACCTTGAGGACCTCTCTTGTCCTAGTTGAATTTCAAAACCCAACCCAGTTTCCCAGAGTTGGCTGGTGTCCCAGTCAACTTAACTAGTCCTCAACAAAGAGGAGACCCACAAAATCTGTTGGCTATTGTGCACCAAACTAGTAGGCATTTATTGAATATTTTCTATAAACTAAACCAATAGGCATTTATGGAGCTCCTATTGTATGCTAAATCAAGTCATTTACTAAGGTCTTACCGCATAACCAAGCCAACAAGTATTTATTTACTGTATGCCTGGAACTGAGGAGAACACAAAGGTTCTAGCTATTTCTTAAAGAAGCTGCAATTGAGTTATAGAGGCAAATGTTACACAAATGTAGCTGTAAAAGGCAGGGCTTCATAGAATAAGTATTATGCTGCACGGGCATTCCTTGGTGGTCCAGTGGTGAGGACTTGGTGCATAGAACAAGCTCAAAGCCCTTTGGGACCCAAGAGGTGGGCCTAGAGGTCAGAATGGAATGAGGCAACCACAGAAGGCTTCACAGAAGAGGTGGGCTTTAAAGGATATATAGGACTGAGATAGAAAAGACAAGTGGGGACTGGGTCTGGGCAGCATGGTTCCTGGGGAGTCTGTGCTTGGGAACTGTGGAATATGATTCTGGGTATTGATTATGCAGACCTGGTGCCCTCTCCTTTCTGGTTTGTCAGCATTCTGGTAATAGCCAGCTCCTCCTTGTCCCCAGTTTCTTCTAGGTCACAGCTGGATTCCTTAGAATAGATAATAATTTGCCTGGGTGATCAAGGGCCGATGTCATCTGTCAGAATGGGCAACCCTGCAGAAAAGTATTTGTGATACCCTGAGTAGATAAGAGCATAAGCCCCAAAAGGCTGGGCTCAGGATGCCCACATACAATGCAATTCTAGTTCAGATGTCCTCCCACCTCCTAACACCGATGTCTTTAAACATGATCAGATTTCTTTCCTCAGCCTGGAGCCTTGAGACAGCAGCCAGAGCCATCTAGAATTGATTAAATTTGAGGCATGGGCTCAGCGATCTTTTACTAGATTTCTGGAAGCAGGAAGAATGGCCTCTTGTCATTTTTATTACTCTGATGGCTAATAACGTAGTCTACTTTCCAAAAACCAGTCAGGAGAAAATCTGAACTTATAAAATGACCCCACTAAGGATAATCACTTTTTTTTTTCACACTAAAAATATTTTCATGGCATCCACTCTGAATAGACTTGGACTGGGGAAAAAGGGAGAATAAGCCACAGATTCAGGATCCCTGTAGATAAGGAGCCCCTCCACCTCTTGACTGTAAGATTTGACTCAGTTTATGAAATAGTCTGTTTATACAGCTGCTCGGGAAACTTGCTCTTCTTTCTACATAGGATGTTTATTCCATCTGCAGAATTACTTCATATTTCATTTATTTGCAGGTCACAGGGACTATGTAAAGCTCAAAAGTCTTTGAACATTGTCATTATAGAGAGAATTATTTAGACCTTGGGAAAAATAAGAACCGAAACTGAGGAGCAGATGCAAAACAGACTGGAAGATTCAGTCTGAGGAGGAAATAAACCCGCACAGGGTTTCTCCTGCACTGGAGTCCCTAGGAAAAGTGAAAAGCAGCAGGCAGCCTCCCAGAGTTTCCTGCAATTGCAGAATCAGACCCCTAGAAGGAAGTGAGCATCAGCAGGAGGGCTAAGGAGCCCTGTCGTGTGCCATGGCTAAAGAAAACCAGGCAGCCAGCTCTGGGTTCATCTTGGACACTTGCAAGTGTGTCATAGCAGGTGGCAGAGGAATGAGTATGAGCTGGCCTGAATCCAGCCAGCCACTCACCACTCAGCAGCTGTGGGGCCATGTTGGCCTAGCCCTTTAGGAGCTTATTTATATGTGTAGAGGTTTATTAGGCCAACGCCTGTGTGCAAAATGGGGAGGAGCTAGGGAGGCTGGGAGAGCCGTCAGACCTCAAAGCAGATCTGAACCCTCAGGGAAGGAAGGCAGGCCTGGTGGCAGAGTTTATTTTTATTTAAATATATATATATTAATTTATATTAATATTTGGAACATGGAACAACAGGCTGGTTCCAAATTGGGAAAGGAGTATGTCAAAGCTGTATACTCTTAACCCTGCTTATTTAACTTATATGCAGAGTATATAATGTGAAATGCAAGGCTGGATGAAGCACAAGCTGGAATCAAGATTGCTGGGAGAAATATCAATAACCACAAGTATACAGATGACATCATCCTTATGGCAGAAACCGAAGAGGAACTGAAGAGCCTTCTGAATAAAGTGAAAGAGGAGAGTGAAAAAGTTGCCTTAAAACTCAACATTCAGAAAATGAAGATCATGACATCCGGTCCCATCACTTCATGGCAAATAGATGGGGAAACAATGGAAACAGTGACAGACTTTATTTTCTTGGGGTCCCTAATCACGGCAGATGGTGACTACAGCCATAAAATTAAAAGTTGCTTGCTCCTTGGCAGAAAAGCTATGACCAACCTAGATAGCATATTAAAAAGCAGAGACATTCCTTTGCCAACAAAGGTCCATCTAGTCAAAGCTGTGGTTTTTCCAGTAGTCATGTATGAATGTAAAAGTTGGACTGTAAAGAAAGCTAAGCACCAAAGAATTGATGCTTTTGAACTGTGATGTTGGAGAAGACTCTTGAGAGTCCTTTGGACTGCAAGGAGATCCAACCAGTCTATTCTAAAGGAAATCATTCCTGAATATTCATTGGAAGGACTGATTCTGAAGCTGAAACTCCAATTCTTTGGCCACCTGATACAAAGAACTGACTCATCTGAAAAGACCTTGATGCTGTGAAAAATTGAAGGCAAGAGGAGAAGGGGATGACAGAGGATGAGATGGTTGGATGGCATCACTGACTTGATGGACGGACATGTTGAACAAATTCCGGGGGTTGGTGATGGACAGGGAAGCCTGGTGTGCTGCAGTTCATGGGGTCACAAAGAGTTGGACATGACTGACCAACTGAACTGACTGATATATTAATTTATTTATTTGGCTGTGTCAGGTCTTGGTTGTGGCATGAGGGGTCTTCGATCTCCAATGCAGCACACAGGGTCTTCACCTGCAGCATGTGGACTCTTAGTTGCAGCATGTGGGATCTAGTTCTCAGACTGGGGATCAGATTCAGGCCCCCTGCTTTGGGAGCATGGTGTCTTAGCCACTGACCCACTAGGAAAGTCCCAGGGTGGGAGAGTGTAGGCTGCAGTGCAGTTCTAAGGAAGGTCAACAAGGCTGATCGGGGTCCTCAAGTCAAAGACTCTCTTCAGAGGAGTCTCCCAACTTGCAGCTCTGTCTTGGTATCCCCGCAGGGAGCAGCTTATGGGAAGTGTGTGGTCTCAGAGCAAACACGTTGGCTAGGATTCCTCCAATGCAAAAGGAGAGTTGTTGAGAGATTTAAATAGAACACATATTTAAGCTGGGATGGAATCAGGTGCCCAGGAAGTGTTCAGTGAACATCAGCTCCCTCCACTCCCTTGTCGTACTCCACCCAGCGGCAAGTTCAGCACAGCTGACAAGCCCTGTCTTCCCACAGCCCTTCTATCAACCGCCCTGCATCCCTTCCCCTCAGCCTACACACAGGAAGGCAGATGGGTGTGTCCCAAAGCCAGGCCTGAGGGCTTGTGCTTGAGCAGCCAGGCCCTTGGGCCTTTCTCATAGCTAACAGGGCTACAGGGCTGGTCAGGCCCTGGGGTGGGGAGGAGCGAGACTCCAAAAGCCAAATGGCATTTTTACTTAGGGGAGCTTACAACAGAGTTGGAACCATGAGTCACACCACCTCAGGAACACCCTCCGGGAAGACTCTCAGATAAGCTCTGCTATCAAGTACACTGGGCTGAGTTCTAGACCATCTGCCTCCCCAGGACTGCTGGGTGTCTCCCCTCAAAGGGAGATATTGGGGGTGGCTGTAAGGCAGTCCCCAGCCCCTGCCTTACCCACAGCTGCCACCTCACCGTCATGACCCCGCCATGTTAGTCTCTGTCTCTGTTTATCTCCCCCACACCCCCGCCATGAAAACTTCCAGGCCTTTTCCCTGTTGGCCCCCTCTACCCATGGGGTCCTTCCCCTTGCCTAACCCTCCTAATGAAAGCCTTCATCCCAGTCCTGTTCAGTTGTATTTTCTTCCAGGCAGCCTTATGAGACCTACTCCTTTAGCTACCAGCTCCAGTCCCCCAGGCTTGTAGCTCTGTGTCTCACTTTCTGTCTCTGAAACCAGGGGTAATGGTGACAGCACCACTCCAGCTAATTACAGTGTAGCAGTAAAAATTAAATGAGGCAATGATAAGTGCACTTTATAAAGAGCTTTATACGTGAGCCTCGTGAGCCTCGTTGCTAATGATAGGTGTGTCCAACAGACACTGGTCTATGAATGTATAACATGGTAGGGTGGCGGGGCGAGGGGGTGAGCCCACAGTGTGACGACATGGAAGGAGTGTTGGACTTAGGTACAAAAGACCTGATTTCTGTCTTTGCTGCAAGGCTACACATCCCTGAGCTAACCCTTGTCCCCTCTGAGCCTCCAGTTCCTCCTCTGTACATAGATGTGGCCTCCAAGGGCTCTCCTGGCTACCTAGCTTGGCTCAGAGTCTCCTGCACTCTTCAGGTGTTGCCTGAGCTCCAAGGTGCTGCCCGGCTCCCAGGCTGGACAGCTCCCGTGGTATTTCAGGAGGGCAGAGGCTCCCAGCTCTCAGCATCTGGACAGCACCTCGGCTAGGAGGATGAAGGCCCTGATGGACCTTAGGCCATGAGCTTCTAGGTGGGGTTGAGGAGAACGGGGAGCCCCCTTCCAGAGGAAGAGGGTAGGCACCAGCAGCAGTGAGGAGCATCAAGGCCTTAGAGGACGGGGAGGGATCTGCACACACAATAGCCCCTAAGTGGGGGAACTAAGAGGCCAAAAATTTGGAGGATTTGCCTATAGTCTTCGAGGGCCAAGATCACCAAAATCAGAGTGTGGTATCTTGACTGGCCCCAATCGAGATACAAGATATAGGAATCTCATCTGATGCTATGGAAAAGAACATTTTTCTGCTCTGATTGTTCAGAATCTAATTAGCAATCAAGGGCTCTATCCCACAAACAGCAAATCTGGCATATCCTAGATGATGGAAAAATTTTTTTTAAAAGTCATTTGGTGTGTCTTTGATGCTAGATCCAGTAATTGGCTCTTAGGTTTTAAATGTCTGGCATCTCCACTATGAGTCATAATTGTTCACTGACATACCTCATTTACTGCTTAATGCCATTTATAGACCCAAAAGATAAAAGGAATTACATGATATTTTTAAAAAGTGCACTCCTTTAAACAGATTCTATACTGTATACTTCCCCCCAGGTCTTTCGTTCATTTGTTTTACAAGTGCTCATCTAATGTCCCCTGCATGCTGGCTGGTGTTCTCTTTTTCACACTTATGGTTTCATTTAATCCTCATAATCACCCCTCAAGGCAAAGATTGCTATTCTTTTTTCACAAAGGAGGAAAATGCAACTCAGAAAGGTTAAGTGATTTCCCCAAGGCCACATCTGCCTACAATGCAGGAGACTCGGGATTGATCCCTGGGTCAGGAAGATCCCCTGGAGAAGGGAATGGTAACCCACTCCAGTATTCTTGTCTGGAGAATTCCATGCACAGAGGAGCCTGGCAGGCTACAGTCTATGGGGTCGCAAAGAGTCGGACATGACTGAGTGACTATCACTTACTCATGCTTACTATGGGCTTCCCAGGTGGCACTAATGGTATAGAATCTGCCTGCCAGTGCAGAAGATGTAAGGGATGTGGATTCAATCCCTGGGTCAGGAAGATCTCCTAGAGGAGGCCACGGCAACCCACGCTGTTACTCTTGCCTGCAGAACCGCATGGACAGAGGAGTCTGGTGGGTTACAGTCCATGCTGTGGCAAAGAATTGGACACAGCTGAGCATCTAACACTTTCACAGAGCAAGTGAATGAATGAGGATTTCAACTTTGACCTTGAACTTCTAATTGTATCTTATCGGCCTCTTCTCACCTCCTTAACTACCTCCCCTCTGATAGTTCCCGTAGCCTGCCCCCTGCTACTTTGAAGCAGAGAATAATGAGGAGGGCCATGACTGGGTAGATGAGATACAAAAGGGTACTGTTGACTATCCACTTCATTTTCCGTGGATCTGTTCATTCTTTCAACACAGATCAATGAGAGCTAGCTAAGAACAGAGACTTGATCTTCCCCCAGAAACCTAAAATTCTTGGTCACCTATGAAATGCCAGGACACATGGGGGCTCAATAGAATCCCACTCCTACCCTGAATAAGAAAGAGGACTAAAAATGGGCACGAATAATTAGGATTCAAACAGGGGGCAGTTGGTCCTGTAGAAGAAGGCCTAAGGGATAAGAGAAAAATTCTGCCAGGGAGAAATCAAGTCTGAACCTGAGGCAGCAAAAGAGAGAGAAAAAAAAAAGGTCACTGATTTAAACAATAAAACAACTCTGTTTCCACTAATCTCATTAACTTTAAGATGTTTTATATGTGACAAGATAGGGTATAAAACTATACACTTGGAAAGGAGGGTAGGTGGGTAGGGAAACAGGCACTGGTGTTGGCATCCATCAAATCCTGGGCATTCTTTCAGGCAAGAAGCTTGATGTCTTTTGGTCTTTGTTTCTTTAAACTGAAGAAGGGATATATTTCCCATCTCCAGGACATTGTAAATAGAGGATCTGGGAGAGTACGTGCAAAGCCCTTGGGGCAGTTTCTGGCATATGGCAGTTGCTTGAAAATTGTTTCCATTCTATGAGTTATGTTGGAGTAGTTGGTCTGGAGCAGAGAGGGCCCAAAATTTGGATCAAAAGAAGGCCCCCTGGGACTTGAGGGTTAATTTCATAGGCATGAACCTTTGCAAAGACATACTCTATTTTTTTTATCATTTTTTTAAAATTTATTTTTAATTGGAGGATAATTGCTTTACAATGTAGTGTTGGCTTCTGCCATACACCAACATGAATCAGCCATAGGTATACATGTGCCCCCTCCTTAAACCACCCTCCCACATCCCACACACGGCCCACTCCTCTAGGCTGGTATAGAGTACTAGGTTGAGCTCCCTGTGTTATACAGCAACTTCCCACTTGCTATCTGCTTTACATATGGTGATGTGTATGTTACAGTGCTACTCTCTCGATTCATCCCACCCTCTCCTTCCTCCATTGTGTCCACAAGCCTGTTAATATACGATACTTGTTTTTCTCTTTCTAACTTACTTTACTCTGTATAACAGGCTCTAGGTTCATCCACCTCCCTACAACTAACTCAAATTCATTCTTTTTTATGGCTGAGTAATATTCCATCATATTTATGTACCACAACTTCTTTATCCATTCACCTGTTGATGAACATCTAGGTTGCTTCCAAGTCCTGGCTATAGATACACTCTTTTCTAATGTGCTGGTGAGATGCCCACATCCCATCTTGAAGGTGATATAAATGGAAGTGAGATGAGCTCTTATTTGAGAAGTACAATAGATTATTCATGTGCCAATGGCAAATGCTATAGATGATTGCAAAAAGAGAGTGGCAGCCTGCATTAATGAAGGGTCCTTCACATGTTCTGGAGGAAAAGAAACATTATATGAGACTTCCGGTTGGGTATTTTAGGCTGAGGAAGGCTAGTACCCTTAGTACTAGTATATATATATATATAGTATATAGGGAGACAGTATGATGGAGATAAGCCTGGACTTGGAGCAAGAGGACCCAGGTTCAATAGCAGCTCCCTCCAATAAGCTTTGATACCTAGGCAAGTCACTAAGTGTCCTGTCTTCTTTATGTAGACAGTTGTCTTAGTACTTGCTCTGTTATGCAATTGTTGTCCAAACAAAGAGGTAGGCTCTTAAAAAAATGAAACGAAGAGTTACCATATGATCCAGTGATTCCAATCCTAGGTGTATATTCAAAATAACTGAATGGATATTTGTACATCTGTGTTCATAGCATCATTATTGTGTGTATGCATGCTAAGTCACTTCAGTTGTGTCTGACTCCCTGTGACCCCATGGACTGTAGCCCACCAGGCTCCCGGTGGGGATTCTCCAGGAAAGAGTACTGGAATAGGTTGCCATGCCCTTCTCCAGGAGCATCATTATTTACAACAGCCCAAAGGTGAAAACAACCCAGGTGTCAATCAACAGATAAACAATTAAACAAATTTTGTACATATATACAATGGGATATTATTCAGTCTAAAAAAGTGAATTAAATTCTGATACATGCTATAACATTGATTAGTCTTGAAAACAGTATGCTAGGTGAAATAAAGTGAAAGTATTAGTTGCTCAGTCATGTACAACTCTTTGCTACCCCATGATCAGTCCATGGAATTCTCTAGGCAAGAATACTGAAGTGGGTTGCCATTCCCTTCTCCAGGCGATCCTCCTGACCGAGAGATCAAAAGTTCTCCTGTATTGCAGGCAGATTTTTTACCACCTGAGCTACCAGAGAAACCCTAGGTGAAATAAGCCAGACACAATAGAACAAATACTGTATGAATCCACTTATATGAGGTACCTAGAGTAGTTAAATTCATAAAGAAAAAACAATAGCAATTACTAGTGGCTGGGGGAGGGGAATGGAAAATTATTGTTTAATGAGTGTAGAGTTTCAGGATAGGATGAGGAAAAAGTTTTGAAGATGGATGGTGGTAATGGTTGCCCAACAATGTAAATTTACTTAATGCCATTAATGCCACTAAACTGTACACTCAAAAGTGGCTAAGGTGTTAAATTTCATGTTATATGTATTTTACCACAATAGAAAAAAGGATATGGTTTTTATTTTGCTTTGTTTTTTAGAAAGAGGTAGTATAATGTAGAGTAAAGTGCTTTGCAGTCTGTAGAGCAATCTGAACCAGTTAGTTTTGGTGAGTTAGGCTGCCATATTTACATTTGTGTTAGAGCAGCCATCAAAATTGGGGTTCCCATTTAGGACTTCTACATCGGTTTTCCAATCTGTAAACCAAGAAGAGGAAGATACAAAGACAAAGTAGCATCTGCTAAAAGAGTTGAAAGAGTTCCTCTAGGAAGTGAAAAACAAGGGTGGAGGGGTTGCTGTTTTCCCTAATATTCTAGAACAACTGAACCCTTTGAATGATAAGCACATACATGTTTCACAAAAACAAACATAACTTTGGCCTTATGAGAGGACAAATTAGAGAAAAGAAAAGTTATCAAGTATTTTCAATTCATTATTTTATAATGCTTTTCATTTACTATCTGTTCTGAGTCATTGACTCCCATCCCACAATAAAACAAGCCAGGCCAAGGAAGGGGCCTAAGTGTTATGGTCAAGAGAAGGAACTAAATAACACTGTGCCCCCATCCGGTGGTCTTCCTCTCTGCTAGCCAGGCCTCAGAGAGGGAGGGCCCTGCCCCAGGATTCTCGGGCTGTCCCCATTGGTAAAGGAATCAATAGGCCTGCCTGTTAATCAAACCGGTTCTCAAGAGTCTGGAGCCAGCACCTGGATTCTCCAGAGCTTGTTTCCCACAAGTGAGCTTTACAGAAGGAGTTTGATGACGTTTAAAACTAGGACCAGACCTAGGATCCAAGTGTCCCAACAAGGTGCTCTTTGAAGCTCTTCTTAAAGCAGCCCGGAGGTCTCGGACTCTTTAATTATGACACTTGGCATGAAAATTAAATGATAAACTGGGTACATGGAGGTTCATATATACCACCAATTCAAAGTTCACTTTAGCAGTAAGGTGACACAGTTTCTAAACCACACCAGATGATAACTTGATATGCCATTAATTTGTTTTAATAGCCTCTTGTTGTTCAGTCGCTAAGTCGTGTCTGACTCATTGTGACCCCTATGGACTGCAGCACACCAGGCTCCTCTGTCTTCCACTCTCCCCCAGAGTTTGCTCAACTTCATGTGCATTGAGTCTGTGATGCTATGTAACCACTTCATCCTCTGCCATCCTCTTCTCCTTTTGCCTTCAATCTTCCCCAGCATCAGGATCTTTTCCAATGTGTCCACTCTTAACATCAGGTGGACAAAGTATGGGAGCTTCAGGATCAATCCTTCTAATGAATAGTTAGGGTTGATTTCCTTTAGGATTGACTGGTTTGATCTCCGTGTAGTCCAAGGAACTCTCCGGAGTCTTCTCCAGCACCACAATTCAAGGCATCATTTCTTCAGCACTCAGCCTCTCAGCCTCATCAAGTGTCTCCTCACCCTTAGGGGATAGTTGATCATTATTCTTCCTAAGCTTTGTCTCCAAAGGTGCAGAAGCACAAGCTGCTATCACAGGTTTTTCCTCCAGACTATCACTCATTGCCTTTGAATCGAATCCAGAGAGAGAACGATCTATTTTTTCTCTCTCATGTGCAGGGTCGACGGCATCCCGAATTAGGCTCCATAGAGAAAATATTTCTACTGGGAAGCCCTCTGGACCATGCAAACTATACCTATTTCGTAGTGTATCTCCTACTTTATTCCAAGTATCTAAGTTCAGAGTGCCTTCTTCTGGGAACCAAGGGCACTGTTTTTGTATAAAATTGAAAAATGTCTTAAGGAGAGACTTAGAGATCTTTAATCCTCACTTGTTGAGCATATGTTTTATTATATCTAGAAACAATCGCCTTTCTTTAGATTTTCCACTTCCCATCTTGAATTACTGGGAGGCACAAACTTCTCAAATAGTTCTGACAAACACTATCCACCCTTCACTTACCCTACTTATCTTATGCAGGGGGGTCTGGAGCACCCAGGTGGAGTCCTAGCCACCCCAATTCAGGCAAAATTGGGGAATTGGGGGAACTTACCCTACAAGCCCCACGTTGGGCGCCAGCTGCCAGGGTCCAGCCCCGGAGGGGTCCGGGGGTCTTGAAGGATGAGTGGCGTCGGCGGAAGAAGAACTGAGCTGAGTCGGTGTGTGGTGATGAAGCAGTCTCTCAGTTTATTGTTGTTGGTTTACAGTTTTATAGCCAAAAGACATCCCCATTACATCATTACATCACCTATCATTCTATACAATTTTTTGTTTTCTACCTTCCATAGCAACCTTATCATTGAGCTCATTCCCCAATGTATCATGAAACATTCCCCTTACAGAAGTCAGATTTTTATGTAACTAGATTTAACAATAGTATGTTTACCATTTGAATGTCTTCAGTATACTTCATTCAATCATGATAAGTACATCAATCCAAGTAGAAAGGTTACATTTCTCTTATCAGGTACAGCTATGTAGAAGCTAGAGGGAAGGGCTAAAGCTTGAGACTGTTTATCCTAGTAACCTACTCTGGTTCTTACGAGGAAAGAGGAAAGAGGACAAAGAAACAGTTTAGAGAGAAGAAAGAGGACTAAGACAGTTTAGGAAGAGGAAAAAGGACTAAGAGACAGTTTAGGAGCACTGCTTTAGCAATAAAATCCTATTAACCTTATAACTTTTATAATGAATTCCTAAGTCTACATTATCTTAAAGCAATCAATATCTCCAACTATGCTGGCCACAATTATGAACATTCCTTAATCCCAATCGAGCCTGATTTTTTCAGAAGAGAGCTTCCTCTGTGGAGTGGTCAGGGGAGTGGGAGGTGAAAAGGTGACCCAAGTACGAGCCTTTTTGGTTTTGGCCTTGCCATGACCCCCAGAGAACTCTTGGTAAACTCCCCAGTAATTAGTAGTAGGAGGAGTAATCTATTTAAATGTCCCTTTCATTCCTCCTTAGCCCCCCGGGAAAGGTGATCCACCTTCCCGGATCCTCTGTTCGATAAGGTCTGGGGGGATTATCTCAGGACAAATTCTTTCCAACTGGGACTGACCTACTGAGATGAGCCAGTGTTCTGAGCATGGACAAAACTTCCAAGAAAAATACCAGGGTGGGGCTTGCCCAGGATGTCCCGATAGAGAAAGTCAGCTTTGCAATTTCTTCCTTAGTCTCGTGACCTTGTCATCTGAACAAGGGGGCATCCTGATGGCTCCCGGCATTCTTTATGGTCCAACTCTCACATCCATACATGACTACTGTAATAACCATAGCCTTGACTACATGGACCTTTGTCTCTGCTTTTTAATATGTTGTCTAGGTTTGTCATAGCTTTCCTTCCAAGGAAGGAAGTATCTTTGTATCCTTCTATTCTTCCTTCCTTCCAAGGAAGCAAATATCTTTTAATTTCAAGGCTGCAGTCACCATCAGCAGTGATTTTGGAGCCCAAGAAAATAAAATCTGTCACAGCTTCCACTTTTTTCTCTTCTTTAATAGCCTTATTGAGATGTAAATCACATACCATACAATATACACGTTTAAAGTGTACTATTTCATGCTTTTTGATATATTTCGTTATTAATTTTTAAAGACTGGTAAAATGTGTGTAACAGAGGATTTGCCAATTTAACCATTTTAAAATGTACAGTTCTATAATAGCCAATGAAGCAACGGACAAACAATTAATCTCAAAAATAAACAAGCAACTCCTGCAGCTCCATTTTAGGAAAATAAACGACCCAATCAAAAAGTGGGCCAAAGAACTTAACAGACATTTCTCCAAAGAAGACATAAAAATGGCTAACAAACACATGAAAAGATGCTCAACATCACTCATTATCAGAGAATTGCAAATCAAAACCACAATGAGATATCACTTTATACCAGTCAGAATGGCTGCCATCCAAAAATCTACAAGTAATAAATGCTGGAGAGGATGTGGAGAAAAGGGAACTCTCTCACACTGTTGGTGGGAATGCAAACTAGTACAGCCACTATGGAAAACAGTGTGGAGGTTCCTTAAAAAACTGCAAATAGACCTGCCATATGACCCAGCAATCCCACTGCTGGGCATACACACCGAGGAAACCAGAATTGAAAGAGCCACGTGTACCCCAATGTTCATCGCCGCATTGTTTACAATAGCCAAGACATGGAAACAACCTAGATGCCCATCAACTGACGAATGGGCAAGAAAGCTGTGGTACATATACACAACGGAATATTACTCAGCATTAAAAAAATATTCATTTGAAGCAATTCTACTCAGATGGACGAAACTGGAGCCCATTATTCAGAGTGAAGTAAGCCAGAAGCAAAAACAACAATACAGTATATTAACGCATATATATGGAATTTAGAAAGACGGTAACGAGAACCCAGCATGCGAGACAGCAAAAGGAACGCAGATGTATAGAATTGACTCGTGGACTCTGTGAATGAGGGAAAGGGTGGGATGATATGGGAGAATGGCATTGAAACATGTTAATTACCATATGTCTAATCAATCGCCAGCCCAGGATTGATGCTTGGGGCTGGTGCAACGAGATTCCCCGGGGGAAGGGAGGACGGAGGGGGGTCCTGGAGGGGGAGCATATGTAAACCCGTGGTGATATCATGTCATTGTATGGCAAAACTAATAAATAAATAAATAAATAAAATGTACAGTTCTGTGCATTCATTACATTCACAGTGCTGTTTCATTTAATCCCTTTAAATACACTGTGACTACACAACAACAGCAACACAGATGAGGAAGCTGAAACTGAGCAAGGTTAACACATCTGCTAGTTGCTCAATGAGGAAGTAGCTGGGTAGACCCTCAAACCTAAAGCTGCTATCTCTAAAAATTCAGGGTTTCCTGGCATGTTGTGTCACTTTCTGCTGCAGCAGAGAGGTTTCTCGAAGGTAAACAGCTCAGAGCAGCTGGAAGGAAGGTGGGCTTGTTGGTGCCCAAACAAGGCAGGGGAAACTACAAAAACTACTCTTTGTGGCTCCTCGCTTGTCCTCCTGACTCTGCTTTGATGCATGGTTACTTAGGTTCTCCTTGGTGCCCTGTCACTGCTCTCCTTTGAGGATGAGTGGCCACCCTCGTGGCCAAGCTTTGTGCAGGAGCACACAGCTCTTTCTCTCTCTCTGCTTCCTCATTTCTTGTTATTCCTCGACCCACTGAGGTGCAGCCCTCTCACGCCTCTGATTTGACCCCTTCCCGCATACTATGACTAAGTGACTGAATCCAATGGCCCCCTCTCGTGTCTGTGCCGGCTCCCCCAGCACTCCCGTGGCATCTTGCTCTTGTGATTCACCCAACTCTGACCACTCCTCTGCCTCCCTCACCCTGCCGTTCCTTTAAATGCTGGCTTTCCTCAGAGGTCAGTCCCAAGCCGCCTACTGCTCTTGCTTGCCCTGGACAGCCTCATGTGCGACCACGTCTGGGAGGAGGACACTGAGGGATCCAGGATGCCAGGGATTCTTCTGGAATGCTTTGAACTCCAGCTGCTTTGAGAACAGCTCAGAACCCAGGCTCCAAGGATATCCTCGTGAAGTGACTGGTGAACTGAGACTGTGGGACTTTGGGGGGAAAATGCATTAAATTCAGGCTGCAAGGCTCCTCAGGAATGCAAATTCAGTCTGGGGACTTCTTGGGAGACATGCTGACTCTGACTGCGAGGATGTCCAGGAGAGGCTACTGGTCTCAGATCCAAGAGGACGTTCTTGAGCTCAGGCTATGGGGCCTTCTTGGAGGAGTCAGTGTCCTCAGCTTATAATCGCTTCTTGTGGAGTTCACCATACTCATTCACATTGTAAGCCTTGAATTTTGCCTGCAGATTCCAAGTCCACGTGGCTTCCCTCTGCCACACAAACCCACAGTTACAGGACCTTCAGACAAGCATGGACATAGACTGCAGTCACCCACAGGTCATGGTCATGACCACCTCACTCATACACACACACGTACATGCACGCAGGTGCACACACATACACACACACACACACACACACACACACACACACAC
>ML664176.1:3858570-3942724 GCA_007570785.1 Antilocapra americana | reverse complement strand
ACACACACACACACACACACACACACACACACACACTCTTCTCAGCCCCCTCTCCTGGCTGTTCCACATTTTCCTGACCTCTAAATGCATGACTTTATAGGACTCATTCCTCAGGTCTCTTCTCTTGTTTGCACTGTCTCGCTAGGTGATCACATTCAGTCTAATGACATTAAATACCATCTATTCTTTGACAGTGGTCAACTTCACATCTTCAACTCAGACCTTTCCCATCAATTCCAGACTCAGTTACATCCAACCGCCTGCTTGACACATCCTGGTTGGCTGACAGGCATCTCATGTCCAAAACCAGACTTCTGACCTTCTCTCCTGAGCTCATTCCTCCTAGAGTCTTCCCCATCTTAACAAAGAGCAACTGTATTCTCTCAATTTCCCATGTTAAAAAAAAGAGTCACCTGTGATTCCTTCTTTTATATGTTATATCAGCAAATCTTGTTGACTCTACCTATAAGGTATATTCGGAATCGAACTTTAGTTGACCATGTCCAGCACTTCAACCTGGCCCATGCCATCATCAACGCTCCCTAGGTTCTTGGTTACATAGTCACCTTGCTTCAATTCTTACCCAGCCCTAGTCTATCACAATGCTGCAGCCAGCGTGGTTTCTCAAAAATGTAAGCCAGATCTGAGTGCTCATTTGTTCAAAACCTGCCAGAGTGAAAGCAAAGTTCTTGCTTTGACTTCCAGTGCTCCAGGTGATTCTTCCTCCCCACTCCTTTCTCTCTTTCTTTATTTTCTGTCACTCTTGCCCATGTTCACTCCACTTCCACCATCCTTGTCTCCTTGCTGTTATTTGAGCATGTTAAGGCCACTCCATCTTGGGACTGACTTCTATATTTTCTTCTTTCTTTCCCTGCAATACTCCTCTCCCAGATATCTACCAGGCTCACCCCCTCAATGCAGTCAGATCTCTGCTCAAATATTACCCGTTGGAGGGAGCCTTTTGTTCATCTGCATAAAAGGGCAATGTCCTCCTAGGCGCTCCCCACTGCTTTACCCAGCTTTATATTTTCTTTGTAGCTCTTATCACCATCTGATGTACTGTAGATTCATTTGCTCATTTGTTCATTGCCTCCCCCCTCCACTAGAATGCAGATTCCATGAAGGCAAAGACTTTGTCTTGCTCACAGCAGCATCCCCAGGTCCTACAACAGTGCCTGGAAAATACTGTAATGGATGCTCAATGAATATTTGGTGAATGAGTGAATGTATGTTGAAAACTAAGGAAAAATTTGTTGAACTGAGTGGAACTGAATCCACTCTTGCACTTTGTGGGCCTCACGGACCTATGTCTTTCTTTTCAGAGATTTTTTAGCAAACAAAAAAGGACTTTTCTAAATCAGCTATCAAGGGACTTCCCTGGCGGTCCAGTGGTGAAGAATCCACCTCCGAATGCAGGGAACATGGGTTCAATCCCTGGTCCAGGAAGATCCCACATGCCATGGAACAACTAAGCCTATGCTCTAGAACCTGAGCTCCGAAACAAGGGAAGTCACTGCAGTGAGAAGCACCTCAATGCCACAACTAGATAAAGCCTATGGAGAGCAACTAAGACCCAGCTCATCCAAAAAAAAAAAAAAAAAAAAAACCACCAAAATCAGTTATCAAGACTGTTATATGGGAATATCAATACTTAGTCTGTGGAGAGAGTTTAGGACTTCTAGAGCAGTATAGGGTTCTTCAAGCATGACAGCTGATATCTGGTCTGCAAAAACTTACTACTTTCAGTAGTTAAAACAGTGAGATATTTAAAAGAGAACTGGCTACACAAGTGATGGAAGAACCAAGAAACCACTGGGGAACATGATGCAACTCAGAGATGAGCAACAGCAGGAAGCCATTTCTACCTCCAGGTCAGGTCAGTGGGAGGGGACTGCCAGGGCACAGGAAACAGAGACACCAATAGAAGCTGGAACCACAGAAAGAAAGCAGAGATAGGGGGAGGGTGGTGTGTGTGTGTGTGTGTGTTTGTGTGTGTGTTGGGGAAAAATAGCCTGGATTTTTTCCATCTCCCTCCAGGGCTTTCCATAGGATGAGTATGCCAGGAGCTAGCTTATCTAGGAGCCTGGGAAACACAGCCTGCAGGAGTCACCTCCTATAATGCCGATCAGAGCTGGGGAAAAGGAAGAATGGTATAGAGGGCGAACAGCATAGAACTAGGACAGGCACAAAAGTGATCAGTGGTGTCAACAGACAGAAGAGGAGGAGAGACCTGGGGAGAGGCAGAGGCCGAGGCAGCAGCAGAAATCGTTAGTCTGAGCACGAAGGAAAATCAGACACAAACAGTACTTTCAGTTTGGATTTAAGCTGGAGGATTAGCCTCCCACCCCTGTATATGATTGTTGCCACTTGCTTCCAGAATCTCAATTGTGGCAGCTGCTTTAAAGAGAGGAATCTGTGTTTCCTGGCTGGGCTTCCAAACTAGCTTCTGTTCTCCTCTTTCAAGGTGGAACCAGTTCTGCTGTTTGACATCAGTTCAGAGCACTGCTTTTAAGAGCCCATTATTATGTGGCAGGCTCCAGACTGGGTATTGTTCATAGGCACACAGGACTCTGATGGCACCCAGAGTATAGCCACTGATGTCATAGAGACACCCCAGGTGCCTCTGGTGCCTTTGATTTGACAGAAACATCTTTCAAAGTCTTCATTGCACTTGAGGCTGTCACCTCTAGAAGAAGAAGAGGGCTTGTTCACCCTCGGTAGAGCCAGGGCCAATGGGGATGTTTCTGAGGAGGAAGGCTTACATTAAGGAAGAAGTTTTAACAACTGGAGCTGCTAGCTAGGGGACTGGCTATCTTGCAATGAAGTGAGGTTTCTGTTCCCGAAGGTGTTCTAGCAAGGGTCCATCAAAAATATTGTGGAGAGGAAGCCTGAAGTGGCAAAATGGACTGAATGCCTTCCCTATTGCCTCCATTCTTGTCGTTCAGTTGTGAAGTAGTGTCCAACTCTTTGCTATCCCATAGACTAGCCTGTCAGGCTCCTCTTTCCATGGGATTCTCCAGGCAAGTATACTGGAGTGGGTTGCCACTCCCTTCTCCAGGAGATCTTCCCAACCCAGGGATCAGATCCGTGGCACCACCTCTCCTGCATTGGCAGGAGGATTATTTACCACTGAGTCATCTGGGAAGCAGCCCTCTCGCTCTTCTAACTCTGCCCAACTCTGTATTATTCTGTGAGTGACCGACTAGCTCCTTTCATTCTGTCCCTCTGTTTTGGACACATCTTTCTGCAGACCAAGCCCATATCCAAGTTCCCTGACCCTGGCAAGGGAGCATCTGAGGGGAGGTTAGCAGGAGCTACCCACTCAACAGGCTGTTCTTTTCTCGTCTGGGTTTGACTTGAGGAAATTGACTCTTGGTGGATGTGATAGAATAATGGTGCCCTATAGATGTTCATATCCTAATCTCTAAGCCTGTAAATTTGTTACCTTAATCTTGAAATGGGAAAATAATCCTGGGTTATACAGATAAGCCCAAAGTAATACAAGGTCAGAGAAAAAGTAGATGCGATGGCAAAAGCAGAGATTGAAATGATGTGCTTTGAAGACAGAGGAAGGGGTCATGAGCCAAAGAATGCAGCTTCTAGTTTCTTGGGTCTGCCCTGGCGGCTCAGACAGGAAAGAATCTGTCTGCAACGCAGGAGACCCAGGTTTGATCCTTGGGTCGCAAAGATCCTCTGGAGAAGGAAATGACTACCCACTCCAGTATTCTTGCCTGGAGAATCCCATGGATAGAGAAGCCTCGTGGGCTGCTGTCCATGGGGTCGCAAAGAGTCCGACACAACTGAGCCACTGACACTTTCATACAGAAGCTGGAAAAGCAAGGAAATGGATTCTCCCCAAAGCCTCCAGAGAGAATGCAGCCAGCTGATGCCCTTGATTTTAGCTCCATAACACCCATTTCGGGCTTTTGACCTCTAGAACTTTAAAATAATAAATTGCTGTTTTAAGCCATCAAAATGTGGCAGTTAGCTATCCAAGTATGAAACTAATACAGAGGACTTATGACCAAGTTCAAAGACAACCAGCACACATCCTGGTAAACAGGAGAAAAACCATTTCCCATAAAGAGGGAGTAGTGTCCCGTAAAGAGGCAGTTAACAGCGTGGGCCTTGGAGACAACCAGCCCTGGATTCAAAGTTCAGCTCTACTACATTCTGCAATATCTCAGAGGCTCATTTCCTCCTCTGTAAAATGGGAGAATTAACTGACCTTGCCCAAGACCATTGTGCAGGAGAAATAAACTAATGTGGGAGCTCGGCATACTGCCTGGAACATAGCAAGGGCTCAATAAAGAGTGGTGGCAGTTATTCTTTTGTTTTAGATTTTATGTATTCTGGACACAAGTTTTCAATTCATATATAAGGTATGTGAAGATTTCCTCCTGTGGTATGACTTGTCTGTTTTCTTTTTACTTGTTTACTTTTGGCTGCATTGGGTTCTACCTGTGGCATGTGGGATCTTTGCTGGGACACAAGGACTTCTCTCTAGTTGTAGCACGCAGGCTGTCATGGGCTGTCTAGTTGTGGCATGTAAGTTTAGTTGCCCCACAGCATGTGGGATCTTAGTTCCCTGACCAGGGGTCAAACCCACGACCCCTGCACTGGAAGGCCAACCACTGGACCACCAGGGAAGTCCCATAGTAGCTACTATTATTCCATCCAACATCACTGTTATTACTGCTTCTGCTGCCACCGCTACTAATACATCCAACAACAGCAATAAGAACACTCTCTACAACTGAAGAACAGAGAAGGTGCTGCAGAAGAATTAACAGACATGGCAGCCATCAGGAGGGAGGACGTGATTAGAAAGGGTCGAAGGATGGAAGTCACAAACTGCTATCTGAGATGGACTTCAGAACCTGAAGACTGGCCTGAGGGCCCTGGAGGCAGAAGAGGTTAACATCTGCCTCTGCCTACCCCAGATCTGTGCTGGGGTGTCTGTGTCTGGGCTCAGAGACCTGTGCTCAGAGCCATCAGCCAAGGCCTTCCCTCTGAGCATCTGTGTGGCCCAGGGCCCAGGGCCCCCCAGCCCAGGCCTCACTCGAGCTAGGGGAATGCTGGAAAAATGCCAAGACATGACAGAGTCCAGAAGTTCAGGAGGTGGTCCTCTGCGCTGGGAGACAAACCAGGACCCTGAACCCATGTACACATCCATCTCCTTGTGTTATTTTCCAGATGAGAAAGGTCAGACAGCAGAAGAATTTGTGAGCAAGGTACAAATGCCACCTCATTTCTGTGGTTCTCTCCCAGGCCCTGCTATTGTTCACTGGGCACTCCCTTTTCTTTGATTACAGAAAAGCACCAGGTGGCTTTTCCCTAATGCGTTCTGATGCATAACACTCTAAGACAATGTGTGGTGAATATTTTCAGCATGTAACACCACCTAACATGCTGCAGTCACGGGGTCGCAAAGGGCTGGACACGGTGAGTGACTGAACACCACCACCTACTCGGGTAGGCAAGAAGCTTTCTCTGGAGTCCGACAAAATCTGGCTCCACACCCTGGCTTTGTCAGTTTTTAGTTGTATGACCTGGGACAAGTTCCTTAACTTCTCTGAGCCTCAACTTCTTTATCTTTAAAACTGTTGTGATAGCAGATGGCTTTTCGGGTTCTTGTAAGGAGAAATGAGATGATGCGTATATGGTACTCACTACACTGCTTGAGCCTTAGCGCTTGCAGAGAGGATGTTGATTGCTGTTGTTGTTAGTATCACTGTCATTATTGCAATGAAAAGGGAAAAAAAAGAGGAATGCGTTTTTTTTTTTTCTTTCCCTTTCCTGAGAACAAAGAAGATAAAGAGAACTATGAGCAGGCCCGAACAGTCCTAGTTTTTTTTCACTTTAACTGCTCCTAACTCTGCATGTCTGTAACTAAGCTTGCTTTTCTGCCCCCTAACTCTGCAGGAGCTACACTTCACATCTATTTTCTTTTGACTCTATGCTAAATTCATCCAGTGTCTGGTGTTTACCCTTACAACACCCTTCCCTTTGTAGTCACATATCGGAAAGAAGGCCACAGAGCCACCGAACTGCCAGACTCAAATACTGAGTTACTGACACCAGCCTATGACAGTCTTTGAAATAATGCAAGAGGAAGAAATCAAGATCCTAACATCTTTGTTCCTCATCTTACAGAAACCCCTAGATGCCTCATGGGTGGACGGGGCACAGTTCTTGAGGCATAAGCCTACTGTGTTCCCCTCTCGGCCAATTGAGAATTAAAGCCACCTTTCTATTTCCTCCAAACTCTGTCTCCATATTTTTCATTCAGCTTTGGTAGGCAGAGAAAGCCAAGATTTTGGTTTTCATGTTATTTGATAATTTATATGATAACGACATCATGTTATTATCATTTTCAGAAAAAGCTTTAACTCGGGAGCAGAGGCCGCCACAAGCCTAGGTACCAACCTGGGTTTCCTTCTCTGGGTTGTCCCAGCTGCCTGAGATGGCTTGCTTCTCAGGGACTGGGAGGTCAGGCCCCTCTGTCCTGGAGGGTTCAAGAGGGTAGGCAGCTTGGAGCTCCCCAGGTGGATTCAGCCAGACACAGCTGAAAGAGACAAAGAAGAATGCTAGCATGTTCCAGATGTCTTCTACAGCTGCTGTATTGGGGGTTGGTGCTATCTCTCCTATCAAACTGTTAAAAAAATTTATTACTGAGAAAATGGTTTCTAACTTCATGTGTCTTTGGACGAAAGAGTTGAATTAGTTGACAGGCTGATTTGGTTATGACTGATGAAAACGTACCTGAGAAATCATGCCACTTTCAGTTCATTTCAAATGTGATAACTAGGAGCAAATCCCCAGGGGCAAACAGGATACAGAGATTGAGTCAAATGGCATTTGTCAGCAGTTTGGAATTCAAGTCCCTGGAGTGACAGCAATTGTAGGGCTGCAGTGAAATGAGTCTTTGCCTTTTCCACTGGTGGCTCTGAAATCACTGTAACCTTTGGGAATATATTTTTGTTGTCTAATCCAAGTTCATGAGCCCGATGCACACTGAGGCCAAACAATCTGAAATGTTGGAGTTTGGAGCATTGGAAGGTCTATCGCAAGGAGAACAGGCAGCTCATGCTCAAAAGACTGGACCTCTCCAATCATTTCAGGTGAAGAGTTTTTAGAGGTAAAATTTGGGGCGAGGGCTGCAGAATGTGTGTGACTTTCTTTTGATTGGTTGGGGATAAGTTGACAGGGTGATGTCTTGGGAATCTCAGCCTTTAATTCCAATCGGTCTGGAGTCTATCTGCTTGTGATCAGCTTATAGTCACCATCCCCCACCTGGGTGGGGGTCTTAGTTTCTGTAGAGCAACTCAGGGACAGGCATCAGATTGTTATCTGTGTTCCTTCAAGAGCAACTAGTCACCCTGTATTTCTGCTTGAGCCTGCTCTTTGGAGCTTGGGGAAGGCCTAGGATATTAACACTTTTTTCTTTGTCTTTCCCCTATAAATAAAAAACAGGACACAAAGGGGTGTTTGTACCCGGAGGGTCCTGTAGGGCACTGCTCAGTTTCAATCCCCACTTATCTGTGATAACTCCTTAATCTTGAGAGGAATAGGTCAGGACAAGAAAGGAAATTAAGTTTTAGATGGACGCATTAATCATAAACTCAGCAAAGAAACTTGGCTTTACTGGACTGCTGTGCTGTGCTCAGTCATGTCGGACTCCTTGTGACCCCATGGACTGAAGTCTCCCAGGCTCCTCTGTTCATGGGATTTCTAGGCAAGAATACTGGAATGGGTTGCCATTTCCTTCTCCAGGGGATCTTTCTGACCTAGGGATGATCAAACCCCTGTCTCCTGTATTGGCAGGTAGATTCTTTACTGCTGAGTCACCTAGGAATCCCTACCTTTTGTTTAGTATTTTAAAATAAATATGTAGGCAGTTACTTTAGAAACAATTTTATGTGCAAATAATCTATAATGTGCTACCCATACATCCAATTTTCCAAAAACAATTAGGAATTTTTAAAAAGAAAACCACACCAAAAAATTTAATAGGCACTGGAGTTGTGGAAAAATTAAGTTTATTCTACTAGGAATCTCAATTTAGAATAGAGTATTCTCCAAAATGGAAATTACAGACTATTAACTCCCCTTCAACATCCAGAAATGACTATCATAATAGCTGAACCACATCAAAACAGTCCAACATAATTAGGCTTCAATATATTGGACCATTATGTTCTTCAAAGATGCTAATAAACTAAAACCAGAAATACTAAAATCAAAACAAAAGACATTGGTTTCAATTTGACTATTGGTGTCAAACTGTTTATTTCCCCAGGCTTGGTAATTCCATCTCTGAGAGTCTATCCTAAAGAAATAATTCACAAATTTAGAAAGATCTGTATGCATATGTTCATCTCCTCATTGTGTATAAGAGTGAAAAGATGGAAGCATCCTAAATGTCAACCTAAATGTCTAACAATAGGACCATTGGTTAAGTAAACAACAGCATATCCATTCTGTGGAATGTTTGCAGCTATTGTTGCTGGGTATCACAAAGACCATGCAGCAGCTCAGGAAAAGGCTTATGGTATATATACCAGGTGAAAAAGTCAGACACAACATGGTATAACTCTAATTATGGAAAGCCCAGATAGAAAAATATATTGGATCTGTGACAACCTGAAGGGATAGGGTGGGGAGGGATGTGAGAGGGGCATTTAGGATAGAGAGGACACAGGTATACCTATAGCCAATTCATACTGATGTATGGGAGATACCGTTCCAATATTGTAAGGTAATTATCCTCTAATTAAGATAAATAAATATTTTAAAATAAAGAAAAATAGATTGAAAAGAGTTGCGGAAAGATATCATTAGTGATTGTGTTAGGATAACAGAATTGTGAGTAACTATTTTTGGTACATGCTCCAAGTAAATTTTGTGGTTATATAAATTTGTGGTAGGCAGAGTAATGACCCCTTAAGATCTCCACATCCTAACCCCTGGAACCTGGGCATGTGTTATCTTACATGGCAAAGGGACTTGGCAAATGCAAATGTAAATTAAGGATTTTGAAATGGGGAGAGTATCCTAACTAATCCAAGTGGGCTCAAAATATTCACAAAGTTCTTTTAAAAAGGGAGGCAGGAATATCATGGTGAGAGAAATATTACAGTATGTTAGATTGCTGGCTTTGAAAAGGGAGGAAAGTCACCATGAACTAAGAAATTCAGGTGACCTCTAGAAATTAGAAAAGGCAAGAGATTCTTTTCCAGAGTCTTCAGAAGGAACAGTCCTGCCAACATCTTGATTTTAGCCCAGAGAGACCCATTTCAGACCTCTTACCTCCAGAATTATGAGATAATAAATGTGGGAGTTTATTATTTTCTTATTGAGGTATAGTTGATTTATAATGCTATTAAGTTTCAGGTGTACAGTATAGTGATTCACAATTTTTAAAAATAATACTGCATTTATAGTTATAAAATATTGGCTATATTCTCTGTACTGTACAATATATCCTTGTAGCTTATTTTATATATAATAGTTTGTAACTCTTCATCCACTGCCTCAAACTTGCCCCTCCCCACTTCCCTCTCCCCACTGGTAACTGCTAGTTTGTTTTCTATGTCTGTGAGTCTGTTTCTTTTTTTGTTGTATCCACCAGTCTGTTTTATTTTTATTTTTGACTGTGCCATAGGGCATGTGGGATCTTAGTTCCCCAGCCAGGGACTGAACCCAGGCCCCTTGAAGTAGAAGCATGGAACCCTAACCATTGGATCACCAGGGAATTTCCTGGTTCGGTTTTTAGATCCATGTATTAATGATAACATACCTTATTTGTCTTTCTCTGTCAATAAATGTGTTGTTTCAAGCCATTAAATTTGTGGTAATTTGTTATGCAACAATAGGAAATTATTATAATACATATGATAAAACTGAAATGAATACTATACAATAAAAATTAATTTTCTAAAGTGTCAGCTATTACAAGAGTGTTACCAAACACAGTGGGGTGATTATACATTTTATTTACCCTTATGCCCATGAGATTTTCTCTTTGAATGAGGAAGAAGATTGATTTATAGCATTGGCTTTGGAAGAACTGAATTTGCTTCTCAGCCCCTCAGCTGTGTGACTTTGGGCAAATTTCTAAAAAATGTTTTTGATCTCCTAATCTACATATATGTGGACCATGAAATATGATCATTTGCAGCTGCAGTGGGCCCCATAAAGGTAGACTGGTTTTTTTCCCTTAAATCTTTTTTTTTGAAATTTTAAAAATAATATAACATAAACAGAATCAAAAGTGTAGAGGAAAACTCTATTTATTGGGTAACATCCCTTTAATCAAACACAACAATTCTTTTGTACATTTCCTTCCAGTCTTTTTTTCATATATACATTGTATTGGCCAAGAACCTTGGTTGGAAGTAACCAAAGCCCAACTCAAAGTTCAGTTCAGTTCAGTCGCTCAGTTGTGTCTGACTCTTTGTGACCCCATGAAGAGCAGCACATCAGGCCTCCCTGTCCATCACCAATTCCCGGAGTTTATCCAAACTTATGTCCAGTGAGCCAGTGATGCCATCCAATCATCTCATCTCTGTTGTCCCCTTCTCCTCCTGCCTTCAATCTTTCCCAACATAAGGATCTTTTCAAATGGGTCAGTTCTTCGCATCAGGTGGCCAAAATATTGGAGTTTCAGCTTCAACATCAGTCCTTCCAATGAACACCCAGGACTGATTTCCTTTAGGATGGACTGGTTGGATCTCTTTGCAGTCCAAGGGACTCTCAAGACTCTTCTCCAACACAACAGTTCAAAAGCATCAATTCTTTGGTGCTCAGCTTTCTTTATAGTCCAATTCTCACAGCCATACATGACTACTGGAAAAACCATAGACTTGACTAGACAGACCTTTGTTGACAAATTAATGTCTCTGCTTTTTAATAGGCTGTCTATGTTGTTCATAACTTTACTTCCAAGGGGTAAATGTCTTAATTTCATGGCTGCAGTCACCATCTGCAGTGATTTTGTAGCCCAAAAAAGTAAAATCAGGCACTGTTTCCATTTTCCCCATCTATTCGCCATGAAGTCATGGGACCAGATGCCATGATCTTAGTTTTCTGAATGTTGAGCTTTAAGCCAACTTTTTCACTCTCTTCTTTCACTTTCATCAAGAGGCTCTTTAGTTCTTCACTTTTTGCCATAAGGGTGGTGTCATCTGCATATCTGAGGTTATTAACATAACCTCAAAGTAGCTTAGGCAAAAACCAAACAACAAAAGGAAATCTGTTGGTTCAATAACAGGGAAGTGTACTGGCTTTTGGAATATAGGTAGATTCAGGGACTTCCCTGGTGGCCTAGTTGCTAAGACTCTATGGTCCCAATGCAGGGGTCCAGTTTTAATCCCTCATTGCATACTAGATCCCACATGCTGCAACTATGAGTTTGCATGATGCAGCTAAAATCTGGCACAGTTAAATAAATAAATAAAAGTAAACATATTTTTTAAAAAGAATATAGCTAGATTTGTATGCTCAAGTGTTATTGTTAGAGTCCTGTGTCTCTCCATGCCCCGGCTTTACTCTCTTCTGTGTGGCTTCATTATCAAGGGATCTCCCTCTATATTGTGGGAAGAATTGCTAACAAAGTGATTTTCTGTGGTCCTTAGCAGCCCTTGATCAGAGAGGAAGACAAAGTATCCATGTACCGAATGTCATCCTAAGTCTCTGATTAACCTTCCATGGGTCACATGCCTTTCTCCTGGACAAATAATTATGGGAAGCAGAAATGGGTATCGTGACTGTCTGAACTGGTGTCATTTGCCCACTCTTAAAAGAAGGGATTGGGAGAAACAGTGTGATCGCAATACAACCAGGTGGAGGGGCAGTTCCTTTAGCAAACATGAGGTGTTGGACATGCAAAAACAGGAGCCATCCTCCATCAATATTTTATTTCATGAGTAATTTGTACGTCATTCTGTAGTCTTCATAATGATCAATTTAATAGATTTATGATTTCAGCATTCTATGGTTTGCCTGTCTGTTTGTGTGCATGCTCACAGTCATGTCCAACTCTGCAACCCCATAGACTGTAGCCCACCAGGTTCCTCTGTGCATGGCATTTTCCACATAAGAATACTGGAGTGGGTAGACGTGCCTTCCTCCAGGGGATCTTCCCGACCCAGGATTGTACACTTGTACCCTGCGTCTCCCGCTTTGGCAGGCAGATCCTTTACCAGTGCGCCACCTGGGAAGCCCAACCCTAGTTAAATACTGTTGGCTACTTAGCTTGCTATTAAAATTCCTCATTATAAATAATGCTGAGATGAGCACTTTTGTACAAATAATTTTCTCTATCGGTTAGATTATTTCTATAAGACAAGATTCCCAGAGGGTCAAATTGTTTTCCAGAAGGTCTGCACAAATGTACAGGGAGTGGTGCCGCTGCTGAGCGCGAGAGGTAAAATTGCACTCATCCTCAGGCCTTCCACAGTGAGGTGGGTTCAAAGGACTCCACAAACCACTGTGCGCTGAGGCCATGGCCAAAGCAACAAACAGGCAATATACTTAACCTGCTTCAACCTGAGATGAAATGCAAACTCAACTTGTAGTTAGGAAGAGTGTATTAGAACAGTGACATACCGTCTTTCATTCATTTGATTGGTAAAACTTGAAAACACTGATAACATGCAGTGCTTGTCAGTTTGAGGACAGAAACAGCCTGATAGTCGGCTAATAGTAATAGGAATTATTACCACATTTTGAGGAAATAATCTAGTCATATGTATTAAAACTGACTTGAGAATATCCTCATTATATCACATAATTACCATTTCCTTTGTGGAGAGAAGTTTTTAATTTAATGGAAATATAGTTGATTTATAATATACAGCAAAGTGATTCAGTTATACCTACATATTCTTTTTCATATTCTCTTCCATTATGATTTATCACAGGATATTGGGAATAGGTCCCTGTGCTATACAGTAGGACCTTGTTGTTTATCTATTTATGAGAAGTAGTTTGTATCTGCTAATCCCAAATTCCTAATTGATCCCTCCTCTCCTTTCCCTTTGATAACCATAAGTTTGCTTTCTATGTCTGTAAATCCGCTTCTGTTTTGTAAATAAATTCATTTGTCTCATTGTTAGATTCCACATGTAAGTTATGTGTGTTCTTTGTGTGTGTGCTCAGTCGTGTCTGACTCTTTGCGACCCCATGGACTGTAGCCTGCCAGGCTTCTCTGTCCATCAAATTTGCCAGGCAAGAATACTGATGTGGATTGCCATTCTCCTACCCCAAGGGATCTTCCCAATCCAGGGGTTGAATCTGAGTCTTTTGTCTGCTGCATTGGCAGGCGGATTCTTTACCACTGTGCCACGTGGGAAGCCCCAAATACTGGGGATGTTGGTACAAAACACAGGTTTGCAAAATTTCAATGAGTGTTTCTCCTCTTTTAGAAATTACACCAGAAGCCCTTCAAAAAACCAAAATTTGGTGGGGAGGTAGGTGGGGGAGGGGGCACATGTCTTAAGGGATCTTAACTAAGATCCCTTCCCTGATAAGGGATCAAACTCAGGCCCCTGGCAGTGAAAGCATCTAGTTCTCACCATTGGACTGCCAGGGAATTCCTGCAACAAACCTACTTTTAAAAAATCTCCAATAAATCTAATACCATGGGCAGGCAACTAGATTTAGTACTTACTTGTCTTCCTTATGCTGCTAAATACTGGAGTCAGACGTTTCCTGTTCACTTGCTCTGGTGTGTGTCACCAGGTTTGTGACTTCTTGCTGTGCTGACAGAGTAAGTGATATCACATAGTATTTGTCTTTCTCTTTCTGACTTACTTTATTTAGTATGACAATCTCTAGGTCCATCCATATTGCTGCAAATGGCATTATTTCATTCTTTTTAATGGGTGAGTAGTATTCCATCACCAGAGAAGGCAATGGCACCCCACTCCAGTACTCTTGCCTGGAAAATCCCATGGACGGAGGAGCCTGGTAGGCTGCAGTCCATGAGGTCGCTGAGAGTCGGACACAACTGAGCGACTTCACTTTCACTTTTCACTTTCATGCATTGGAGAAGGAGATGGCACCCCACTCCAGTACTCTTGCCTGAAAAATCCCATGGATGGATGAGCCTGGTAGGCTGCAGTCCATTGGGTTGCTGAGAGTCGGACACAACTGAGCGACTTCACTTTCACTTTTCACTTTCATGCATTGGAGAAGGAAATGGCAACCCACTCCAGTGTTCTTGCCTGGAGAATCCTAGGGATGGGGGAGCCTGGTGAGCTGCCGTCTATGGGGTCGCACAGAGTCGGACACGACTGAAGCGATTTAGCAGCAGCAGCAGCAGTAGTATTCCATTACACACATACACACACACACCCCACATCTTCTTCATCCATTCATTTGTTGATGGACATTTGGGTGTTTCCACATCTTGGCTATTGCAGATAGTGCTGCTGTGAACATTGGTGTGCATGAATCTTTTTGAATTATAGTTTTGTTTGGATATATGTCAAAGAGTGTAATTGCTAGATCATATAACAACTCTTCAGTGTTTTAAGGAACCTCCATAGTGTTTGTATGGTAGCTACACCAACTTACATTCCCACCAACAGTGTGGGAGGGTTCTCTTTTCTTCACACCCTCTCTAACATTTGTTATTTGTAGACATTTTAATGATGGTCATTCTGAGATGGCCGATGTGAGGTGGTACCTCATTGTAGTTTTGATTTGCATTTCTCTACTAATTAGGGATGTTGAGTAGCTTTCATGTACCTGTTGATCATCTGTATGCCTTCTTTGGAGGAATGTCTCTTTAGATTTTCTGCTCATTTTTTTTGACTGTGTTGTCTGTTTTGTTATGGAGTGTATGAGCTGTTTGTATACTTTGAAAATTAAGCCCTTGTTGGTCACATCATTTGCAAATGTTTTCTCTCAGCCCATAGGTTGTCCTTAGTTTTGTTTATAGTTTCTTTTGGTATACAAAAGCTTACAAGCTTGATTAGGTTCCATTTGTTTCTTTTTGCTTTTATTTCTACTGCTTTGGGAGACTGACCTAAGAAAATATTGGCATAATTTATGTCAGAGAATATTTTGCCAATGTTCTCTTCTAGGAGTTTTATGGTATCAAGTCTTATATTTAAATCTTGAAGTTATTTTGAGTTTATTTTTGTGTATGGTGTGAGGGTGTGTTATAACTTTACTGATTTATATGTGACTGTCCAGATTTTCTAATACTACTTAAGAGACCACCTTTTCTCCATTTTCTCATTCTTGCCTTCTTTGTCAAAGATCAATTGACCATAGGTGTGTGGGTTTTTTTTCTTGGCTCCCTGTTCTCTTCCATCAATCCATGTGTTTATTTTTGTACCAATACCATGCTGTCTTAATTACTATAGCCTTGTACTGTTGTCTGAACCCTAAAGGATTATGCTTCCTGCTTTGTTCTTCCTAAGGATTGCTTTGACAATTCTACATCCCCAGAATTTATTCATCTTCTAACTGGAAGTCTGTGCCCTTTGACAAACTTACCTATTCCCCTTCACCCCCACAATCCCATAGGCATTATTCTATGCTCTGTTTCCATGAATTAGGCTTTTTTAGATTCTTTTTAATCTAAAATCTAATGTAAAAAACAATGTGCATCCTAATAGTTGAGAATTACATTTTATTTGAGGCACTACTGAGGCCTATAGCCTGGGAATCAGCTTTTCAGCTAGCTCTGAGGAACTATTCCAAGGAGGGAAAGGAGGAACCAGGATATAGAGGCATTTTCACTGGGAGGGAAAAAAAAAACAACTCATGCAGTCAAACATCAAAAGATTACTGCTAGTCACAAACAGACATCTAAAAGTAGATTTTAGTGTTTTTCTTTGTATGAGAAGATGCAAGTCAGTCAGTTCAGTCGCTCACTTGTGTCCAACTCTTTGTGACCCCATGGACTGCAGCATGCCTGGCCTCCCTGTCCATCACCAACATCCAGAGCTTGCTCAAACTCATGCCAATCAAGTTGGTGATGCCATCCAACCATCTCATCCTCTGTCGTCCCTTTCTCCTCCTGCCTTCAATCTTTCCCAGCATCAAGGTCTTTTCCAATGAGTCAGTTCTCCACATCAGGTGGCCAAAAGATTGGAGTTTCAGCCTCAGCATCAGTCCTTCCAATGAATATGCAGGACTGATTTCCTTTAGGACTGACTGGTTGGATCTCCTTGCAGTCCAAGGGACTCTCAAGAGTCTTCTTTAATACTCCAGTTCAAAAGCATCAATTCTTCAGCACTCAACTTTCTTCATAGGCCAATTCTTGTATCCATTCATGATTACTGGAAAAACCATAGCTTTAACTAGATGGACCTTTGTCAGCTAAGTAATGTCTCTGCTTTTTAATATGATTTCTAGGTTGGTCATAACTTTTCTTCCAAGGAGCAAGCACCTTTTAATTTCATGGCTGCAGTCACCATCTGCAGTGATTTTGGAGCCAAAGAAAATAAATTCTGTCACTGTCTCCATTGTTTCCCCATCTATTTGCCATGGAGTTATGGGACTGGATGCCATGATCTTAGTCTTCTTAATGTTGAGTTTTAAGGCAACTTCTTCACTTTCCTCTTTCACTTTCATCAAGAGGCTCTTTAGTTCCTCTTCACTTTCTGTCACAAGGGTGGTGTCATTCTTGTATCTGAGGTTATTGATATTTCTCCCAGCAAATTTGATTCCAGCTTCTGCTTCATCCAGCTTGGCATTTCACATGATGTGCTCTGCATATAAGTTAAATAAGCAAGGTGGCAATATACAGCCTTGACGTACTCCTTTCCCTATTTGGAACCAGTCTGTTGTTCCATGTCGGGTTCTAACTGTTGCTTCTTGACCTGCATACAGATTTCTCAGGAGGCAAATAAGGTGGTCTGGAAGTCCCATCTCTTGAAAAATTTTCCACAGTTTGTTGTGATCAACACAGTAAAAGGCTTTGGTGTAGTCAATAAAGGAGAACACCACACAAGAGACAATTAACAAGAGAACAATACAAGACAAGAGAAGATTTAGAAGACTCTGCACATGGATATCACCAGATGGTCAATACCAAATCAGGTTGATTATATTCTTTGCAGCCAAAGATGGAGAAGCTTTATACAGTCAGCAAAAACAAGACCTGGAACTGACTATGGCTCAGATTATGAATTCCTTATTGCAAAATTCAGACTTAAATTGAAGAAAGTAGGGAAAACCACTAGACCATCCAGGTATGACCTAAATCAAATCCCTTGCAATTATACAGTGGGAGTGACAAATATATACAAGGGATTAGATCTGATAGATAAAGTACTTGAAGAACTATGGACAGAGGTTCTTGACATTGTACAGGAGGCAGTGATCAAGATCATCTCCAAGAAAAAGAAATGCAAAAAAGCAAAATCGTAGTCTGAGGAAGCCTTACAAATAGCTAAGAAAAGAAGAGACGCTAAAGGCAAAGGAGAAAAGGAAAGATACCCATTTGATTGCAGAGTTCCAAAAAATATCAAAGAGAGATAAGAAAGCCTTCCTCAGTGATCAGTGCAAAGAAATAGAAGATGCAAGAGTCTGGGCTTATTGAAATGATTCCTTTGATATGTACCTTAATTCCTTTGATGTATTCCTTTGATATGTATCTAGGACCAGTACCCTGTTTTTCTCCACCCTGAATTTGCCTCAGGGTGCACCAGCAGGGGTGACTGCAGTGTCTGATGGCTTCATGGTTGCAACATCCTTTGTTTACTGAAATGGCATGTGACATTCTTCATTCACAATTCCATGTATGAGAGATCTGGATATTTTCTGCTGGTGTCACTTTCTCTTTTGTTATAGCTCCCTGCATGAGTGAGATCTATCATATTTCTTTGGCATTATCTTCAAGAAGTGTCATACCCATCTTTGTCTTAACTCAACATTTGATATGGACTGTGTGGAGAGGCAGTTAACTATCTCTAGTAGCTATTTCCCCACTCTTTTCCTTATAGTAATAGACCCCACAGAGCCTATGATCATCCAGTTCAGTTCAGTCACTCAGCTTTTCTCATGATGTACTCTGCATGTAAGTTAAATAAGCAGGGTGACAATATACAGCTTTGACGTACTCCTTTTCCTATTTGGAACCAGTGTGTTGTTCCATGTCCAGTTCTAACTGTTGCTTCCGGGCCTGCATACAGGTTTCTCAAGAGACAGGTCAGATGGTCTGGTATTCCCATCTCTTTCAGAATTTTCCACAGTTTATTGTATCCACACAGTCAAAGGCTTTGGGATAGTCACTAAAGCAGAGGTAGATGTTTTTCTGGAACTCTCTTGCTTTTTCGATAATCCAGTGGATGTTGGCAATTTGATCTCTGGTTCCTCTGCCTTTTCTAAGTCCAGCTTGAACATCTGGAAGTTCACAGTTCACGTATTGCTGAAGCCTGGCTTGGAGAATTTTGAGCATTACCTTACTAGCGTGTGAGATGAGTGTAATTGTGTGGTAGTTTGACCATTCTTTGGCATTGCCTTTCTTTGGGATTGGAATGAAAAGTGACCTTTTCCAGTCCTGTGGCCACTGCTGAGTTTTCCAAATTTGCTGGCATATTGAGTGCAGCACTTTCACAGCATCATCTTTTAGGATTTGAAATAGCTCAACTGGAATTCCATCACCTCCACTATTTTTGTTTGTAGTGATGCTTTCTAAGGCCCACTTGACTTCACATTCCAGGATGTCTGGCTCTAGGTGAGTGATCACACCATCATGATTATCTGAGTCATGAAGATCTTTTTTGTACAGTTCTTCTGTGTATTCTTGCCACTTCTTCTTAATATCTTCTGCTTCTGTTAGGTCCATACCATTTCTGTCCTTTATTGAGCCCATTTTTGCATGAAATGTTCCCTTGGTATTTCTAATTTTCTTGAAGAGATCTCTAGTCTTTCCCGTTCTGTTGTTTTCCTTAGAGACCACATAATCTAGCCTCCCTTATGGCTAGATGTGGTCTTTTGAATAAGTTTTGGCCGATAGGACATAAGTGGAAGGAATGTCTGCACACTCCAGAGGTGAAGCCAGCAGATTTGTTCATCTAGTAACTTTGACCTTTGAGAGATACCAGTGAATATCTGCTGGGCTCTTGTATTGAGAAGACAGAAACTGGGAGCCACAGGATGGGTGCTTTCTGTTATGGGGATAAGAAACAAGGAGAGGTGGTTTGCAAAGGAAGGAGAATAGAGCAGATGCAAAACAAGAGGCAGGATGAGGATACTGTGATGGCTGATGATGCTCAGAGGCAGTTCTCCTGGTCCTGGCTCTCATTCCTCAAGAGAGAGGACATGCTACTCCTGCCCTTGGGTCCTTTTAATAGACTCTCTGTTTTCCTTCAGTGAATTTGGGATGGGAAGGAATCTTCTGCCAAAGGAGGATAAAGATCCTGTCACCTGAACAGCTGGCACATTCATTGGGTTGGTCTGAAGTAAGGGGAAGTCACGTGTTTCAAGTATCTTTCATTTATTCATTTATTACGTCTTTATTGATTTTCAGGCACTGCACACGACAGCCCCAGGCTCAGCTTTCAGGGAACTCACAACTGGGGTGTGAGTTGGGGTGAAGAGTTATCTAGTACAACCGAGGGAGCTCTCAGAGGCCTACTTGTCTCTGGTCTGATCCAGTCCCCTCTTCCAGTTTCTGAAATTTCCATCATTTGATTTCTCTCTTTAAAAAAAAAATTATTTCTTAATATTAGTGCCATACTCCCAGAAAGCCCAATTTAGTATGCAGATGTGTTTACTAGAGAGATGAGCTCACTTTAGGACACAGTATTGCTGTGGTAAAGTGTAGGGAAGGAAAGACACGATACATTTTGATGAGGAGACAGCCTGGAGTCCAGGTGTCGTCAAAAATAAGAGGAGGATGGCCATGGGAGAAAGGGTTAGGGGAAGGAGAAGTTGAGAAGCATCTATTATTTCACCATTTTTCTCAGGTTTTGGCAGTATCCATGCCTAGAATATCTCTCTGTGGCAAGAAAGTGGGACTTACTATATTTATTTATTTATATTTGGCTGCACTGGGATTTAATTGCAGATGTGTAAACTAGGTCCCTGATCAGGGATTGAACCTGGATGCCCTGCCTTGGGAGTATGGAGTTTTAGCCACTGGATCACCAGGGAAGTCCTGGGACTTACTGTTTTATATTCTAGGCTTTGATGTCAGACAGAACTGTGTTTGAATTCCAGCTGGTGACCTGCATCAAGTCACTTCTAAATTCTCAGCCTCAGTTTCCTTATCTATATAGTGCAGTGAAAATACTCGCCTTACTGGATGGTGGTGGAAGTAAAAGATATTAATGTATCTAAAGAGCTCAGTAGAGAGCCCAAGCACATTGGTTTTTCTCAGTGAATGTTAGTTCCTTCCCTTAGTTAAATAATCCCAGTCATTTGACAACATTCAGGTCAAAGAGAAGAGAAACTTCAAATGGCTCTTTAGATCAGCAATAGAGATGAAACTTTTGAGGGGAAATGTTATCCTTTTAAATAGAAATAAAGAGAAAATTAGCCCAGTTGCATTCAGTTGGTATTCCACAACTACATTTCTCAATATCCTACTTTCTAGTATTCTATAGTATTTCTCTTCCTGGTCTATTTTAGCCCCACTAAGTCAAGCCTAACTAACCCCCTCTGTGTCAGATATAAGGGGTCATAGAGTTCTTCCCTTAGTTTGTTTTCTGTTTTCTCAAAGTATCAGTTTTTGGTATCCAAGGCAAGCAGGAAATGAGGGGAGTTTCCTTTTCTGGGAAATAGATAGTTAAAAAGAATGATTTATTGAGTACTGGCTGTGTGCCAGGCTAATGGGCTCTGCATCTTACATGGTTTCTTTACTCTTTACAATAATCTTGGGAGTGGGAATTACTATCACATACTTATAGAGCCCTATAGGGTTGTTTTGAGGATTAGATGAGAGTGTTTGAAAAGTGCTTAGAACACTTAGATTCAATAAATGATGCTGGTATTGGTTTAGCTCTTAAGTTGAGTCAGACTCTTGTGACCCCATGGACTATATATAGCCTGCCAGGCAACTGTCCATGGGATTTCCCAGGCAAAAATACTGAAGTGGGTTGCCTTTTCCTTCTCCAGAGTATCTTCCCAACCCAGGGATCGAATCCTTATCTCCTGCATTCGCACTTGGATTCTTTACCACTGAGTCTTCCCTCAATAGATGTTAGCTGTCCTTACACTATTAATTTCAGTGAAGAAATTCAGGCTCAGGTTGGTTAAGATACTCACCTAAAGTCACTCAGCTAGAAGGCTGAAGAAGAATCCCAGATCTTGCTGTGTAATGTACGAAGTCAATGTGAGAGACCCATTCTGTTTTACAACATCTTGATTGAAATAACAAAGCACTAATCAATTGGAACAAGGACCAAAGTTTCAATCCTGTTTTAGCCTGACAGTCCAGTGAATGTTCACTATAATTTTGGGCCAAAACAGTTCCTCCCTTCCTGATCTCCTGATCTGCTCCTTGTATAGATTCTAATTTCAGTCTTTCCAGCTCCCAGAGAGCACAGCCTTACAAGACTCAGCTGCTTTTCCACACACATCTCCCACTTCTCAAACCATCAGTGAGTACTAAGATGTATATCTATGTTGTACCCTGCACGTTCTCATGGCCCCCTGGGATTGTTCTAGGGAAGGGCATAGATCCAATTAGCACGTTTTCCCTCTTAATTTCAAACTTGAATTAAGAATGATAGTGCCTTTCTAATGGTGGAAATAGTAAGATGGAAAACTTGGAGGAGCTGTGTTTTCTGATATATGAAGAGAGTCAGTCTGGAAAGAAACTGAAGCCAATGTAACAAGGAGGCAAAGATGTAGCAAGGGACTTCTGGTGGTGCTGAAGTTCTTGGTTCTACAAGTTTCCGAAGCCTCGGTTTACTGTCCCCCACCACCTTATTTTGATTGTTGACATATTTTTGGATTCCTTAAACTAATTCTTTTCCTTTTCTTTGCCAAGCAAGTTCAGGCAGCACGTTTCTGTCACTTTCTTTTATGGTATTCAGAACTTTCTATTAATAACTTGTGTTACAATTATTTGTATATACTTCCCCTCTACTACTTTCTTTCTAGAACAAAGATATGCCTTGTTCATCTTATTCCCACTCTGCTACCATAGTGTCTGGTATGGGCAGCACTATATACATGTTCCCTGCCTCTCCCCTTCTCAGTGGAGGCACCCTTTTCCCCCTGTAGCTTCATTTTGTTTCCTCAGGATGAATGTTCCATTCCCTGCTGCTGAGTGAGAAAAACTGTCTGCCTCAGGCAGTTGTGTTTTGATGAAACAACACTCACAAACTGTTGTAAAAATAAGCTAATTTACCTAAAAATGGTAATTGAATTACAGCCTTTAAGGAACTAATGAGGGCAGTGAATACTGTTGAGATAATGGGTGGTCCTGCTATAGGTGATATTTCACTTAGAATGTGAATTTCTAGTAGAAACTCTGTAAAGTTTGCATTCAGTGACAAGGGACTTCATTTCCAAAAGAACTACTTGTCAAACTTGTGGTCCTATTTTTAGTATTCCTGCTTCCCTTGAAACCTCTTTGGCAGATCAATGATTTCCTCTTAGGGAGGAAAGATGTACCAAATGGGAGAAAATAGGTACAGAGTGTGTTCTCATATGTAGATACAACCGAACAAAAATTCTAGGCAACTTTTGTGACCTGGAGGTTGGTATTTTGGGAATACATTATTATCAGAATACGTAACGTTTTCCATTTAGCTATCAGCCTCAGGGTGAAGTTCTGTCTAGAAATCTCTTTTTTTGAGACTTTATTTTCTGCACAATCTTTTAGCTCATATCATACTGCTTTTTATTGATGACTGGTTTTGTTTGTTTGTTCCATGAAAGTCTTTGTCTTCCAGAATAATTTTAATTAGTCCTTGGGTTTGGTCAGTTTCCAATTTACGAGTACACAGAGAAAATTGCAATGGGTTATACTCTGTTTAAAGAATGATGTATTCCAGGGGACCTACTAAAATATCTATCATACATCTATAAATATCAAGTTAAAATAAATATCTCACCCTTCCTTTGGATCCTGCTTCTCTTGTGGAGTGGTAAGGTAAATGAGTTTCAGAAGTTGGGCATCTAACTTTACAATATTGCTCATTCCACCAACAAAAAATACAGGGGAATGGAATCCACATTGTTGGTAATTTAGGTATCTTTTCATGGACATTTATCTCCATCTTCACTTCGCAGGACCCAAATGGCATGGACCTGCTTTGTACAGCGTATAGTTACAGTAGGCACCAGTAAATGTGAGAAATAATTGAATAATATATACAGTCTTTTGGAACATGCTTGAGAATAGTGCTGATATCTATCTCAAAGTCTTTTTGTAAAAAGAAAAAAGTGGAATATAAAGAAACATATACAAATAAGGTATTGTTTTCACATTTTGGGAAAGCTTCTCTGATAGGCAGTATTACTTGGATCAGAAAGACTGGCTGAAGGAAACTCCTGGAGATCAAGTATGTGAAGGGGAATGTATTCTTCTTCTCTGATGTTTAAACAGAAGCTGTAAGAACAAAATGTTTCTAATGAAGATACCACTGATTTTTCCATTAATTCCATCTTTTTTCAAAGCTAATGGGTATATATAATGACTCCACATCAAAGGCTCTTTTCTAATTGTTTAGGAGATGTGAGTTTTATTAGAACAAAGCAAAATTCGCAACCCACAACAGAGCAATTTCTTGAAATTATTTTGGAGTTGATTTACGAATCACTCTTTAGGAAACTGGCTGGAACCTCATGATGTGTGCTATCCTTCTAAATCTTCTCCAAGAAGTGTTACAGCCCTGTCCTTCCTCTTTCTGTCCTTCCCCCCATACCCTTGTCACTTGTAGTCTCCTCACACTGTATTATTCTAATCAGTTTTCTTCCCTTCCCCCTCCCATTACACCATAAGCTCATTGAAGGTAGGTATTAAAGCTTGCTCAACTTGGTATACTCTGTGTCTTGCACAAGTGCCTGATTTATGATAGGCATTCAACAAAGATCTGTTAAATGAATGAATGAAAATAATGCATTATATCTGCAGAATTTTAGGCTTACAAGTACTTTCCTGTGTTATTCAACTCCCATGATACCCCAAGGCAGGCAAGATATCCATTATTGGCCCTATTTACAGATGTTAGAGGAGATTCAGAAAGGCTGTGTAAACTGAGGGCAGATAAGCTGCAATTTCAGGAAACACCAGGACTCACAATTGTGGATTCCTGCCCTGGAGCCCAGAACAAACTTACCCCCTGATCCTTTCAACTTTCTCCCTGTTCTGCCTCCACCCTTCACTCCTCTTTTTGTTCCTTTCACCTGTGACTTAGCTTCACTTTTTATTTCAGTTCAGTTCAGTTGGTCAGTAGTGTCTGACTCTTTGCGACTCCATGAACCGTAGCACGCCAGGCCTCCTTGTCCATCACCAACTCCCGGAGTTTACCCAAACTCATGTCCATTGAGTCGGTGATGCCATCCAACCATCTCATTCTCTGTCATCCCCTTCTCCTGCCTTCAGTCTTTCCCAGCATCAGGATCTTTTCAGATGAGTCAGCTCTTCGCATCATATTCCCCGTATGCAGATGAAAAATGAAAAAAATGTATTTTTCTGTTGATTTTCCACTTCCTCTAACTGGGACCTCCTGGCTGAGTCGTAGGGTTTGTGGAGTGTGTGGTATGAGATGGGATGTGTGTATGAGAAAAGATATAGCTGGTTGTGGTGGTCAGAGTGTGTAGCTCCGAGATCAGGGCAGGAGCCTATAAAGATGAAGCCTTGGCTTTTAGTTCCCTTTATTTCCACCAGCTCCCCGTGACCCCAATCCCTTATCTCCAACATTTTTCTCCAGGGGAAATTTGAATAAAATCAATTGGTAGACTTTGGAGTATGATGCTGATTATGAGATTTCAGCAGATGTTTTCCTTTGTTGTTGTTTCTAAAAAATATCTATTTGGCTGCACCGGGTCTTAGTTGTGGCACATCGGATCTTCGATCTTCACTGCGGTATGGCAGTGAGAAGTTTAGTTTTGGCAAGAGAAGTTTTTAGCCTAGTTTCTTGACCAGGGATGGAACCTGGGCCGCCTGCCACCGGATCACCGGGGGAGTTCCCAGCAAATGTTGATTAAGAGTGGCTAGGAAAGGGGGAGGAGTGATGAAGGTGAGGGTGGAAGGAATTCAGGGCTTACTTGCTGATATTATTTGTATTTCCTAATTGTATGCAATTGGAGTCAATTGTATCCTTTTCTTCTTTCCACACTGTCCTGAGGGGGTAAGTTAAGGAGAGGGCAAAGGAGGGAATGTATCAATTGGCCTTTAAAATAAGTAGAAGTTCCTGTGAAGTTTTACAAATCCAAGAAAAATGGAATGTCATGGGATGCTTGGAGTGGCACTGATGCCTACATCATCAACAAGCTAAAATGAGGCTGGCAAGGGAGCTTGTTAACCTTGTTTCAGCTTTACACACAATATCCAGATCATCAAACACTGGCAACAATGACACCACTTCACAGATACCCACTCCCTCACATCTAGTTTACCAGAGTCATACATTTCATGTGTAAAAAGTTACACACACAATAACGCTTAGCATTTAATGATTAATTAATGTGTCAAGAGATTTATATATACTTTATTCTTCACAGACACCCTGTGATAATAAGAACTAACATTATGAGTTAACAGATAAAAGCCCTCTGAGGTTCAGAGAGGTCAAGCAACTTGTCCAAAGTCACACACCTCATGAGTTGGACTCCAGAATTCCCTCACCTATGTCTGACAGATAATTATTTGACAGTGAGTCAAGTAACTCTTGGGCTAAACTGCTTCCCATATATCCATGGGGCAAGCACTCCCTTTTCTGCCTATACCACAGTTTTTTTATATTAGTGACACCTACATGGCCTGTATGTTGTATACTCCTTATATGTCCCAGTTAGATTGTGAGGGCAAAGATCGGCTCCATGATCTCGGTCAGTGACGCATATTGGTGCTTGCTAGAAAATTTCCAACGAAGGATATCAGGATAGCGGCTAAAAATGCAGCCTTGGAGTAAGAACAGGTACAGAAGGAAGAAGCGGCCAGGTATAGTCATTCGACAATTTAATGAGCACCTGGACGGGTGTTAGGTGCTGGGGGACACAGTGATGACTAAGCCAGTCACGGTCCCTTCCCTCAGAAGACTTCACTGTAGAGGTCGAGCGAGATAAAGGTTATAATTTACCCGTGTTGGTCAGGAGAAAAAATAATAAAGAGTTGTCGCAGGCCCCAGCGTCTGCGGGGTTTTGGCATTCCTGCAGAGCAAAGACACGAATAATAAGCGAGAACTCAGTCAAGTGAAACGCTTTCACGTGATTGAACCTGACCGGCCCGAAGTCTCGAGCGGGCTGTCGTGGGAGATAAAGCACACAGAGCGCGTCGCGCGCGTCCGAGATAAAGGGGTGTGGCCGCCCAGCCCCTGCAGCCAGTTTTTCCCGGCGTCCCTCCATCCCGCATCACCCGGTGGCGGGGCGGTGGGGTCTTCCACGCCCACCACGGGGAAAAGGGGGCGCGCTGGCCGCCCCCCACCCCACTCCTCACCGCCCTTTATTAAACGCCCTAACTGTGTTAGGGGAATCCGAGAAGTGCAGACGCAGCGAGGGCTGAAAGCTGAGGGCTGCGCCGCAGGGCGGGTGTTCCCAGAAGCTAGGCTCCCCACCCCCACCCACTAAATCCCCGTCCCTTTTGCCGTGCTCCAGCAGCCTCTCCCGTTCGCTCCTCCCCCAGTAGCTCTCGCCTCCCGCGCTGGGCCTGGTGGGCGGGGCGAGGGCTCCAAACTGCGCGAGAGTTCCGCCCAAGTCCCGCGAGACTCGCCTGCCGCCGCTGCCGCCGCCTCTTACGTCTTTCCCTTTGACAAGTCGCCGCTGCTGCAGCAAAAATAAAGGACGCGGCCACCGCAGCCGCTGCCGCGGGTCGCCGGAGCCCTGCCCCACCCCCGTCAGCTCTGGAGCTGCGTATGGTAACGCCTCCTCTCTGCCCTCCTGGCCGCCTGTCCGTGCGTCCCGCCGGCCCGGCACGGCCGGCTGGCCGGAGCCGTGCGGGAGCCACCGCGGAGAGGGGCCGCCGGGGTCCCGGGTGGGCGGCAAGCGGAGGCCTGAGGAAACTGTCCTGGCGCGGTGCGGCTCCCCTGCCCCCTGAGGCCTCTTGCTGCCCAGGCGCCTGCAGAGCCGCGTTAGAAGCCGAGCCGCCGGCCCCAGAGGGCGGAGGGACCCGCCCCTCCAGCGGCTTGCTACCTGTCCCTCGGCCCTCGGTGGTCGCGTCGCTGACCTTCTTCCCCACCCCTTTATCCGCTAACAGGAGCCCCGCCCCCGGCCGGGGCTGGGGCCGGGGCTGGGGCCGGCGCGGGCGGTGGGGTGGCGTGGGGTGGGGTGGCGGCCCGACTCTATCGGGATCCGAGGACAGCCGCGACCCCGGTGCCCCACTGTAATCCTCTGCCTTTTGAGGGGTGGAGGTTGGGACGACGTGCCTTACAACTCTTTTTCTGTGCCTTTGGGTGGGGAAGGCTCATCATCTGGTAAACCTTTCTCCGAATCTTCCGCCTCATAATTTAGAAAGCTTCTGCTACCGCGAGAGGAGAAGAGATGCATTGTTAAGTCTTTGGGGTGAGATGAGGAGGATGATGACAGGAGCGGTCTCAAAGAACATGGTGAAACCTTTTTTGTGATGGGTGGCAGGTTCATGGGAGACACGAGGAGGACCAGAGCTGATACCACCTCCCACCTCTT
Organism: Antilocapra americana; assembly: GCA_007570785.1. NCBI lineage: Eukaryota > Metazoa > Chordata > Mammalia > Artiodactyla > Antilocapridae > Antilocapra > Antilocapra americana. The sequence continues at coordinate 3,914,956 of ML664176.1, read as the reverse complement.
CCAGTAGGTTATGTAAAAGACATGCTGTGCATTGTAGAGCGCTGTAAAACACAGGGACGGACTTTGCCTTAATTTAAAAACGATTTCTGTAATACTGTAGAAAATAAGGATACTCAGAATAACAGGGAATACCAAATCTGAGCAAACTAACCTATTCTTGTAATTCCATTTCCAGAGGTAGCATGTCAAGCTTAACATTCTGGTTTGTTTCCTAACAACACGTTAATTTTTTTCAAATAGTGTTTGGCTCATCCTTGATTGGGACTTGCAAAACTGTTTTGTTTTATTTGAGTCACTTCTTAGGCTTACTTGATTAAAACTGGCTACTTCTTCATTAGCACTGGCTGTACTCTATCATCACTATTTCTTTCATTGGCCCCTCTTCCAAAATGATTGTTAGCTAAATGCTCTTGAAAAATAAAACATTAAAAATTATTATCAACTTGATCTAGTACATATGTGTTTTTACAATTCTGCCTCTGGTGACCATGCTGTAGAGGAGTAGGGTTTGTGAAAAGCAAATAAACTTTGATTATTCATGGTGGGAAGAAACCAATTTACCATAAGGTTTTATAAAATTGACTTCCATTGGTTATTTTTAGACGAAAATCATTAAGTGACATTGTATGTTTCATAGTGCTTTTGTGATTGGAATGGGATGGACATGTGCCTTTGACTAGGTAGATTTTAGTTAGTGTTTATGCAAGCAAAACTGAGTGTCCTAGGTGTCTGTATGCATATATGTGTATATTATACACACGTGTATTAAGCACCTGTACACGTTCATAAATCTTGGAAGTGAGTTAAAATTTATTATATTATTTGAGGAAGAAAGCATTAGGTGGAGCACAGGATAGTCTTGTAATTCCCTCAAGTCACGTGATGGTTGTATATGGCAAAATGAGACATCTAGGGATGTTGAAACGCTGGACACTTAAGATTGTCATCTATTGGGGTTGTCATTGGAATGGATTAAGTGACCTATTAAGGCCTCTTATAATTCTAAAGTTTTTATGAATTTTGCTTTCCCTAAGGTTCTTATCACTTTGCTTCTTAAATTTCTAGTCATGCTGTTTGCATGTGACGCTTACCCATTCATTTGCTGGTCATGTATTCCATTCCAAATGCAGCCATCCTGGTGGTATGTGGAGGATGTGAACACGTCACTTAATCTCTTTGTTAATATTATATAAACATGAAAATCTTATTTGATTGAAGTAATTTCAGAAGACTTGATTAGGCTGGTTTGGTTAGTAGAGGATGCAAATAATAAATACAATAGAATTCTAATGTCCCAAGCAGTTTTTCCTAGAAAAAGACTAGATTATTCAACATTTGAAATTTTTTAAAAAAGACTACATACATTGAACAGATTTTTTAAAATACAGATTTTCAGAACTTAAAATAACAAAAATGATGACTTTGTGGTTTAGGGTGTGGAGAGAAGTTTGTATTAGGATAAAAGCAAATTAACTTGTGAAAAAAAGCTTGTATTTTGTGATTGGACAACTGTGTAATAATCAGTAATAAACTTACTGTAATCTATTGATAATTTTTTATGAAAATAAAATTTTGGCCTAACAGATGAATGTGTTATTATCACACACTACAGATTATCATGATACTAAAAATGTAAAAATTGGTCATTTTAAAAGGAGTTTGCAAAGCCAGTAAAGTTGCAACAGCAGCAGATTTTTTTGACTAAAAAATGTAATAGGTGTAAAAAACATAAAGTAGGTAATTTACTTTTAAATGCTAGATCTAATTTTTATGATTTAGTTTGTTCTGCTGTCACTTACTGGACCCTTAAATTAATGGGAATGTTAAATTCCAGGTGAGGTCCCTGAGCAAGGAATTAAGACAGTTGCATAAAATGATCAATTGATGGACTTTATTTATTTTTAGCTTTTGAGATTCCCAGTTTGCTCAGTGATAAAGAACCTGCCTGCCATTGCAGGAGACACGAGTTTGATCCCTGGGTCAGGAAGATCTCCTAGAGGAGGAAATGGCACTCCAGTCCAGTATTCTTGCCTGGAAAATCCCGTGGACAGAGGAGCCCAGGGGCTACAGTCTGTGGGCTCTGTAGTCAGTGGGGTTGCAAAGAGTCAGACATGACTGAACACACACACACACCACATTTATTTTTAACTTTATTTGAAATAATGTTTGACTTACAGAAATGTTGCAAAGATGGTACAAAAGCTTCCAGATGCCCTTCACATTAGCATCCTCTACTGTTGAGGACTTACGTAACAATGATCAAACCCAGGAAATTTGCATTGGTGAAATATTATTAATTAAACTACAGATTTTATTTGAATGTCACCTGTTTTTTCCCCAGTGTTTTTTTTTCCTCTTCCAGGATCTAATCCAGGATCCCACATTTCATTTAGTTGTTACATCTTTCTCATCTTGTCTCCTCCAATCTGTGACAGTTCCTCTTTTTTTCCTTTTCTTTCATGACCTTGACAGTTCTGATGAGTACTAGTCCATTATTTTGTATAATTTTTCTTATTTTGGGTTTGTCATGTTTTTCGTATGATGATATTGAAGTTCTGTATGTTTGCAAGAAAACTACAGAGGGGATGTGTCCTCAGTGCATGATATTAGAGGGTACATGGTATTGATGTGTCTTATTGCTAGTGATATTTTAACCTTGATTGCTTAAGGTGAACTTTGCTGTATTCTCCACTATAAAGTTACTTTTCTTCTTCTTGTAGTTGATACATAATCTTAGGGGAGATAGTTTGAGACTATGGTGATACACTGTTTCTCCTCAAATTTTCTCCCACTGATTTTAGCAACCATTGGTATATATTGTCTGCAGCAGTTATTATTGTGATATTTTTCCTGCCAGTGATTTTGTACTTCCCTCATTCTTGAAAGAGATGTCCCTTCCTCATTTGTTTGTTACATTATCCATTTTGATGAGTGCGACTTCATGGGCATATGTTCTAAAGATTTTAATCCAATAGTGTCATTTTGTTGCTCAGATTCTTCCAGTTTTGGCCATTAGGAACTCATTCCAGTTGGCCTCCACCTTTGTTTTAGCACTTCCTTGTATTCTGGCACCACAGGCGATAGTCTGTGCTCATCTTGTAATTTTCCTTGTATCTGTCCTTTAATCAACTCCTTTTTTTGGAGACTAGAATTTAAATCAAGACCTGAATGCTGGATATGCTCACTAGGGTGTCATTGCTCCTAGGCTCTCAGAGGACAGATCAAGGAAGTATATGTATATACTAACCTGCCCACACATGCAAACATATATTCACACATATATTTCTATATTTGTCTTTCTCTATATATTAAAACCATATTTGAGTTTATAGTGATATGTTCTAGCCCAGTCCCAACACCACAAGGTTCATTCCAACCTTTTCTTATTTGTAACTTTTTTTTTCTAATGGTGAGAAACCTGGCTTTCATTATCTATAATACTGTATACCAGTTTCTTTGTTCATTTTTAGAATGCACATCAAGTAGAGACCAATTGCTCACCCTTCTGAGGAACATATGCCAATTAGAGTGCGCTATTTGTATACACGTTTTTTCTTGTCTTTAACCTTCTAGTATCTAGTCACCGTACTGTTTTTCAAAGTTACTTAGGTTAATTCTTTTCTTCCTCATTTCCTTTAGTGTGGTTATATTATTCATCTATACTGCAGTTGGGTTCTTACTCTTTGTATTCTATTTTGGGTTCCCCCAGTTCTGGTTGATTTTTATTTATTTTGGTATGCGAGACATTACTGTTACTAAAATATACTTAGAGAATTGTCACTTCTTATTCCTACTACCCTATTCCCATTCTCTTCCCCCAGCCTTTTCCCTCACCTGTTTTCCATGACTTTAGGTAACCAGTGTTTTTAGTTTCTGGTTTATCCTTCCATTATCTCTTTTGCATACATGAACAGACTGTGTGTATGTCTGTTTTACATTACTTTTTCCCCTTGCATACAGGTTTTTAAATTGAGATGCAATTCACACAACACAAAGTCTCCTTTTTTGAAGTGTACAGAGTCATTGTTTTTCGGTCTGTTCATGAGGCTTTGCAGCCATTACCACTACCTAATTTAGAACATTTTCATTACCCTGAAACGAAACCCTGTATTCATTAGTAGTCACTTCCTGTTCCCCTTTCCCCAGCCACTAGTAACTACTCATCTACTTTCTCTTTGTATGAATTTGTCTATTCTGTACATTTCATGTAAATGTGGAATTATATAATATGTGGACTTCTGTGCCTAGCTTCTTTTATTTAACGTAATCTTTTCTAGGTTCATCTATGTTGTAGGATGTGTCAGTACTTCAGTCCTTCCTATGACTGAATAATATTCCGTTATATGAATATACCACACTTTGTTCATCCATGCACACTTTTGGACATTTGATTTTCATTTTTTAGCTGTTATGAACATTCAGATACAGGTTTTTATGTGGACATATGTTTTCAGTTCCTTTGGGTGTATATTTGGGAGTGGAATTACTGGCTCATAAGATAACTTTTTGAGGAACTGCCAAACTGTTTTCCAGTTCCTTTCTTTCTTATGTGAAGAATGGCATGGTATAGATATTCTGTGCACCTTTATTCAATGTAATAGTATGTCCTGGAAATCACTCCAACAGTTCATCCTTTTGAAGCGATCATTCTTTTGATAGTCTGCATTCTTATTTTTTTAATTAAAATTTTTAAAATTTATTTTTTGACTGCACTATGTGGCTTATGGAATTTTAATTCCCTGAGCAGCGATTGAACCTGGGGCCCCAGCAGTGAGAGTGCTGAGTCCTAACCACTGGATCACCAGGGGATTCTCAGATATTCTCCATTCTTTTATTTATTTATTTTTATAGCTGTATAGTACTTTCCTGTGTAGATGTGTCCTCAGTTATTCAGTCATTCTTCTTTGAGCATTTAGGTTGCTTTTTATATTTTGTAGTTATAAACAATTTGGTAGTACGTGACCTGCGTGTATGTATTTTTGTATTGTAAAAGATACATTAATATCTTCAGGGTAGATTTTTATAAATGGGATTGCAGGGTCAAAAGTTCTGTACATATGTAATTTTGCTAGATATTGCTAGAAGGATTGTACTAATTTGTATTCCTGTCAGTCATGTATGAGAGCACCTGTTTTCACCACAGCCTTAAGCAACAGAATGTGTCATTGTGCTTTCTAATTTTTTTTTTTCCCAGAGATGACTGATTTTAAAAAGTGTCCTGCAGTTACTTCAGTGACCTGAATCACAACAGTGACCTGTTGTGAAAGGGTACTTATTACCTGCCATTGGCAGATTCTTATAGCTTGAAAATGAAATACATTGTCTACTAATATTGTACTGATACATGTAGGTTATTTTGTGCAGGGGAAATTGACTAGAATGCAGTTTCCTGGTCTAGCTAGGATTGATCACTTGAGACTTTTTGTATTTAATGGAGTTGCTGCATTGATTCATAATACCTTGCTCTGAAATACTTGAGTTTAACAAAGGATAACTGAAATTGTGAGGAGAATTTTTTTACTTCTAGAGTATGTATGAGATACTAATTATTGGTTCACACTGTGCTAGTTATTTTGAACAGGACATACAGGACCTATTGACACTATGATAGTTATTTGACCAGTAATGGCTTTATCTGGAACCTGTTTTATTTCCATATGAAAGAAGGCCAGTCTTAAGGAAGGTGAAATCTAGAGTTTGAAGTTCTGGGTTAGGATAAGCCTGTCAGATTTTAGTGGTGCCAATAACCAAGACAACATGAAAAACATCCCCATCTTACAAGGAAACTTGTTGTGCCCAGTGAGGCTGGGGATTTAGGTTCTTTTCCCGAAAAGGACATTGTTCCAGGTGCTTGGAACAGATTAATGAAAAAAAGATTCTTGTACTAGGAGAGCTTACATTCTGGTGGTTTTTTGATGAACTCATGTTCTCAGGAAAATAGATGCTGAGTTCTGTCTGATAGAATCAGTAGAGGTCTGGTGTAGTCTTAAAAACACCTTTGGTGGTATAAAAACCTCAAATAACGCTTTATTTTACTGATTATATAGAGATGCTATGAAGAGTTTACCACCGAATGGTAACTTATGTTGTTCACCAATTTTTTTCCTCTCATTTTAAGTGATTTCTACTCTTGCTACTACTAGTAGTGTGGCAATAGTTGCTTGGTCATGTCCAGCTCTCTGCAATGCCCTGGACTGTAGCCTGTTAGGCTCCTCTGTCCATAGAATTCTCTAGCCAAGAATACTGGAGTGGGTTGCCATTTCCTTCTCCCAGGGATCTTCCCAACCCAGGGATTGAACTCTGGTCTCCTTCATTGCAGGCAGACTCTTTACCATCTGAGCCACCAAGGAAGCCCAATAGAATAATGATAGTAGAATAATAGTATACTATAGTTTTTTCCTCAACTGTGGTTCCATGAGAGAACTAAACTCTATTGTTCTAGGACATTTGAGCATTAATTGTATGTGAATTGTAATTAACTTCTCTCCAGTGCATCCAGAATGGCACTCGTTATGTACTGTCCTTGTGAGTACTGAGAAAAGATTTACTCCAGTATTCATTTCAAGTTTTATTGTTCAATTTATGAACCTAGTTGAGGAAGGTCATGGTTATTATATATTAGTTAATTAAGTGTTTTTTTTTTTCTGACTTATTACCACTTATTAGCAGAGTGATGTTGGATAAGTTTTAGTCTCTTAGGCTGTTTCCTGATCTATAAAATGTTCAATAGTTGCTACCTCATAGGGCTCATGGGAAGCTCAATATTTTGGCCACCTGATGCAAAGAGGTGACTCATTGGAAAAGATCCTGTTGCTAGGAAAGATTGAAGGTAAAAGGAGAAGCGGGTGGCAGAGGATTAGATGGCTAGATAGCATCACTGACTCAATGGACATGAATTTGAGCAAACTCTGGGAGATAATGGAGGACAGAAGAGCCTGGCATTCTGCAGTTCATTGGGTCACAAAGAGTTGAACACGACATAGTGACTGAACAACAGGGCTCCTGTAAATATTAAATAAAAGAGTTTTTTCCATCTATATTTATCCATTTCTGTGACTTTAAAAACTAAGTGTTAGTTGAGTTCCACATTTATATTTTCAGCACAGACCCCTTCCTTGAGGTACAGGGTCATAGTTCATCAGCTTATTCCACATCTCATTTGGCTGTCTAAAAGACTTCTCAAACACAGAAATTGTGATCCCTATCCTCACCATTTTCTTCGAATGTACCCTTGGTAAATTGGCAGGGTCAATTAACTAGTCACTCAGACCAAAATGCTTGGTGTCAGCTGTGCCTCTTTTGTTTATACCCTATAGTCAAACCATCAGCAAATCTTTCTAGTTCCATCTTTTGAATATATTTCTAATCTGATCAGATGTTACCATCTCTACCTTATTACTCTGGTCTAAACCATCATCATCTCCTGGGTAGATATTACAATAGTCTCTTAACTGTTTTCCCTGCTTTCTCACTTGATCTTCTTCAATCTCTTCTGTGTGTCATAGCTAGAATAGTCTTTTAAACTGTTAATCAGATAGGCCATTCCTCTGTTTAATACACTGTAATGATTTCCATTTGTAGTTAAAGTAACATCTAGATTCCTAGCCATGGCCTATAAACCTCCTTGATGTAGTCCTTGTCTACCTCTCTCCGGTCACTCCATTTCTGCTGCACTGAACTTCCCTATATTTTTTGATCATGCTGGCTGCATTCCCAGGGACTAATGCTTGTTCATGCTCTGCTCTTCCTTCAGGTCTCTGCACTGCTTGCTCCCACACACCATTCGTGTCTGCTTAAAAAGGGGTTCAGAGAGATCTTTAGAGAGATCTCCAATGATCACACTATAGAAACTAGTGATCACCTTGCCCAAATTCCTCCTTATCTGTCTTGCTTTATTTTATTTTTTTTTATGGTATGCTTTCTGAAATGTAATGATTTGTCTACTTGTTTATTACTTGTCTTCCTCACTAGAATGTAAACTCTGAGAGCAGGAACTTTATATCCTGTTGATGCCAGTGCCTAGAAAAGTCCCTGACACACAGTAAGCCAGAGATGCAGCTCTAGGAAATTGTGTAGTAAAATCATCTTTAAATTAGATTAAATGATTCTACCTTTTAAAGATTTTTAAGCCAAAGGAGAACTATTAAATCAGTTAAATGATTCTGTGATTTTTTTTTGCATTAAATACTTATATGTGAAACGTTAAGATTTAGAACTTATTATTAGATTATATATATTTATGCAAAGGATGTGCTAAGTAACATTTAAAGAATAACCTTGGAGTATAGCTCTTGTGTTTGTTGCAGTGTTTAACATTCTTTGGTTGTCCTCTTAATTATAATGTTAGTGATGCTAATGTTATAATATTTCCTCTTACTCTGGTAAACTATTTTTCCTCACTCTAAATTCTTGATTTAAAGTTTCTGTTAATCTTGATTTCTGGGGGGAATGTGTTATTATCTGAGCTTTTTCTTTTTAAACTTAATATAGTAGCATTTATAGACACTTTTTGAATACTGTCATTTTAAATTTTTTTTGTATTTATTTTTTGGCTTTTCTCGAGATGCGGTGAGCTGGGGCTACTTCCTGGTTGCAGTACATGAGCTTCTCATTGTGGTGGCTTCTCGTTGCAGAGCATGGGCTCTAGGGCGCTCAGTCTTCAGTAGTTGCTGCATGTGGGCCCAGCAGGTGTGGTTCCTGGGTTCTAGAGCACAGGCTTAATTGCTCAAGCCTGACATGTGGGAGCTCCCTGGATCAGGGATTGAACGCATGTCTCCCGCTTTGGCAAGTGGATTCTTTACTCCTGAACCACCAGGGAGGACAAGTTTTGCCATTTTTAAAGACCTTTCCTGTTAGTTACTATACAGTAAAACTGTTCATGGAAAGTTTTATGTGATATAATCCAAATAAACAAATTTGCTAACTATAGTATTAGAAATCTAGGACAGCCTAGGAATATTATATTATCTATGTGTTAATATAATTTAAAAGCATGTGGGGGGCCAGTATCTTTTATATAAGGTATCACTGAACTTTCTTATACACCTAAGCATTCAGTGATGTATGTTTAAGTTTTGTCAGTAGTATAGTCATAGTTTCTGACTTCTCCAGATTGCTTACTCTTTTGAAAAGAAGGAATGATGAAGAATGATGGAGAGATTTATATAATTTAGTGAAGGTGGTATGGTGGAATGGACAGATGCACATATAAAGAATTAATATTAGGTAACACTTATTGAGTATTTATTGTACACCAGGCACTGTTGTATGTACTTTGCTCTGTTGTATAAATCATATTAAATCTAGTTGAATTGTTTATTATTTAAACCAATTTAACTTGTTTATTTTGTAGGTAGGAGATTGAAGCACACACAGAAAGGTGTTGGCCCAAGATCTTGTGGCTGGTAAATGGTGGCGCCTAGATTTGAATTCAGAAACAAAGGCAGATGTCGGTAGAAACTGTGGGGCAGGGTATGGAAACAGCCAGCCTCAGTGTGATGGTTTTATCTGATTTAAAATCCCATCCAAATAATGTCATTTGAGTAGGACTACTTTACATAGGTGTTCAGGAACTCAGGTTGACAAAGAGGCAGACTTTTAAGTGTTGTGTGTTGCTTTGACTTTTTAAGAAATAATTTTGTTTTTTTGTTTTGGCTTGCTGGGTCTGTTGCTGTGGGGGCTTTTTTCTAGTTGTGGTAAGCTGGGGCTACTCTCTAGTTGTGGTGCTTGGGCTTCTCTTCTCATGTGTGTGCTTAATTGCTCAGTTGTATCTGAATCTTGAGGCCCCATAGACTGTAGCTTGCCAGGCTCCTCTGTCCATGGGATTCTCCAGGCAAGAATACTGGGATGAGTTGCCATTTCTGACCCAGGAATTGAACTCTGGTCTCCTGCATTGCAGGCCAGTTCTTTACTGACTGAACTACGAGGGGAGCTCTCTTTTCATAGTGGTGTTTTTCTTGTGGAGCTTGGCTCACAAGTTAGTGATTTTTTTAGACCCTAAAATAAGTTTTTCTTGGTAGACCTTGAAACAATGATATTAAGTAGCAAGTTTAGTCTGAAAACTGTCTGGAGTGCAAACAAGTAGTAAAATAATAATGCCTTACCTTTGTATATGGCTTTTCACTTTCCCAAGTAGTTTGGGAAACATCTCAGTTTATCTTTTAACACCTCTGTGGAATAGGCAGGATAGATATTTTGCCATTTGGTAAGTTTCCACAGAGAAGAAACGTTCTTGCCTCAGGAACAAGCCCTTGAATAACCTCTAGTTGCTAGACCCTCTTTTATGAATATTCTATTCATAAAGGACATTGCTGTTGCTTTGCAAAACTGCCAGAGTGTAAAGTGGCGAATTTCTCATTGTATGGTGTTACGGACTTAATCTCTTACGTTAGTGATTGAGAACTTCTTCATCTGGAGGCAGAATAATATACTTGGCATGATGAATTTGGGCAAAGATGGCCTATTGTAATTGGTATGTTCTTAGTGTTTGTTATACTTAAAGCCTAGACATTTTTAAGAAATACAGCTTAAAAATATAATTCTAGTAGCAACACAGTTGTAATCTTTTTTAAACTGATATTTTTCGTTAAGACCTTTCCAGTTAGGCTATAGTAATATTGATGCTGTTTTGATTATATTGTAGATTAGCATAGGGGTAGGGCACTTTGCTTCCTTGAAATCTAAAAGGGTGTTGTGATAGCTTCTGAAAAGACTCATGTAATGTGTGACAGTAGGGAAATGCTGATAAAAATTTAATATGTCACCTGTTCCTCCTGTTCATTTTGAAACTATCCTTTATTGCACTGATTGAATTGGTCTGACATATTAAGAGGAATTTTTCAAAACTCTTAAAGATATGCTGCATAAGGGAATAAACTCAGGTGCAAATTTACAGAATCACTTCACTTTAATGATGATTGATAAAGTGTGACATTGTTTTTCAGAAATCTATGTGATTACTGAATGTTTTGTATTTTTAAGTTGCATCTTTCAGTTCTCAGCGTTATTCTCCTTTTCCATGGTGCTCTCTTGTAATTGCCTCCTTATTACCACCCCCTCCCTCTTGGTCTGCCATCTGTTGGCTTGACTTTTTATTTTAGTATAGGAAAGCAGGAAAGAGTTCTTGTACATAAGATAAAACTAGTCCTGTTTGGAGCTCGGTGAGCTGGAGCATTTATACAATTGTCTTCTGATAGTAAATTCCAGAAGTACCATAAGCCCACGGGAATGGTAACAATGACTCTGCAATACTGTCTACAACTTAAATAAAAATTTTAAAAAATCATATAATTAGACTATTATTTCCCTGAAAAGCCATAAACTGGCTGGATATTATTAACAGGCTTATAAATAAGAATTAATTGCATAGGAAAGTTCAGCATATTGAGTATTAGTGAAATTATTGTCAAATGATTTCATACTTTATAAACATGATTTGTTCATGGTAAACTTAAATTCACTTATGCATGACTGCATTAATCTTTTTTTTTTTATTATTATTGTTTTTGCCATACATTGTCATGATATCACCATGGGTTTACATATGCTTCCCCTCCAGGTCCCCCCTCCCTCCTCCCTCCCCCCCGGGAAATCTCGCTGCACCAGTCCCGAGCATCAATCCTGGGCTGGCGATTGATTAGACACATGACATTAACATGCTTCAATGCCCTTCTCCCATATCATCCCACCCTTACCCTCATCTACAAAGTCCACAAGTCTATTCTATACATCTGCGTTCCTTTTGTTGTCTCCCATGTTGGGTTCTCATTACTGTCTTTCTAAATTCCATATATATGTGTTAATATACTGTATTGTTGTTTTTGCTTCTGGCTTACTTCACTCTGGATAATGGGCTCCAGTTTCGTCCATCTGAGTAGAATTGCTTCAAATTAATTTTTTTTTAATGCTGAGTAATATTCCATTGTGCATTAATCTTTTATGAGAATGCATAGAGGCTATTTGCAGTCCTAGGTAGATAATTCAATTCCAAGACAGTGTTTATTTTAAAAAATATTTTTATTATAAAATCTTTTAAACATATACTAAAAGTAGAAAGAAAAGTCTAAAGAGCTCCCATGTACCTATATCATTGAACCTTCATGAATTCTTATAGACAGTCTTATTTTCTTTATATTTCTGTCTGCCACTACACACTCCCAATTCTGAACTTTTTTGAACCATATCCTGGACATACTTAATTTGCAAATTCTAGGTATTTTAGTATGACCTCTAAAAGATAGTCATTATCTCTTTTTATTAAGTAAGCATAATGCCATTATCTTAAAAAATTTTATAACAAGGTGTTAATATCATCAAACATGTAGTCAGGTTTCGTATTTTTCTAATTGTTTTATGTACATACACAGTTTACTTGAAGTGGATTCCAAATAAGGTCTGTACTTTAGAATTATCTTCTGTATTAAATCACTTTTGATCTTTAGGCTCTCCTTCCTTTTTTTTTTTTTTTTTTGTTAATTTAAGGAACCAGGTTTTTGAGAAGTTTCCCATAGTCTCACTTTGCTGCTTGCATCTCTGTACTATAATGTCATTTAACACGTTCTGTCCCCTGCATTTCTTGCAGTAAATTAATAGGTTTGTCAGATTTTTTTTTTCTTTTGGTAGGTGTACTTCATAGGAGTAATTTGTGTTCCATCAGGTCTTGTTCTCTTTTTGTGATATTGGCAGTTATTGATGCTCATTCATCGGAAATTGCAAAATAGTGAAATTCTGTTGTCCATGTATTAGATGTTTTGGGTTTTTTTTAAGATGGTGTTTTTTAGGATAGTCCTTCAGCAGTGTAAATTGTACATTTTGGGCTTTGTATTTATATCTGAATGGATTCTGGGATGATTTGACAAGGTTCTTTACTGAATTCTTTTAAAAAGGAAAGAGGGCAGATCTTTATTATTGAAAATCCAGAAAAAACTTGGGAATCTTGAATAACTAGAGTTTTACATTTGGCCAATAAATAGCTGAACATCCCATCGTGAGATAACAGCTTGTCTCATGGCATGTGTAGCTGGTCATTGGGGTTTGTTCTTTTGCAGTCAGTGTTGATTTTCAGAAATTTTAAAAGTAATTTGTTCAAGGCAGCAGTTATTAGTTTTTGAGTCTGATTTCTTGGCTTGAATTTGAGAATAGGCTTTGGTGTGAATCAGATTTAAGAAATTTTGAGTTATTGTAAAATAGCATATTTTGTATTAAAAGTTGTCAAAGAACTAGAGTAGCAACACTTCCCGGTGAAATCCTTGACAAAAAGGTTTTGAGGTCAAGTAAACTGATACACTCTGTGATACGTAATATAGTACATGTCAACACGTAAAAGACCTACAGTAAGCAATCTGTTTAATATTAACTCAACATTTTCCAAATTTATTTGATAACTGAAGCTTGCCCCTGTTTCCCCATAGCATCTTGAAGAACTAGTGGAACAAATTTTACAGAGGAAACAGATTTTGAGAAATATTGGATTCGAAGGTTTGAACAGAGAATAAAGAAAAATGTCTAATGACGATGAGTGTGTGTTACTTCACTACAGTGATGTGGGGAAATTTTTGATAGACAAATAATAAGATATAAGGTATATACATATAAGATGGAAGGTATATGTGGGTGATTCATGTTGATATATGGCAGAAACAATTCTGTAAAGCAGTTATCATCCAATTAAAAATAAATAAAAATTAAAAAAATAAGACATTTTTTCCATTGAGAACAAAAGTAAGAAGCAAATGTTGGTTGTTTGTTTTATCTTAGCCTGTAAGCATTATACTTTTACAGAAGCCATGTTAGGAGAGGACTTCAGTCACATATAACATTATGTGCTAGGCACGGTTTTCAGTCCTTTATATATAATTTGTAATTTGTTAATCTTTATAACAAACTTACCCAGTAGGTACTCTGTTGTTATTCCCAGTTTTACAGATCAGGAAATTGAGGCACAGAGAGATTAAGCAAATAGTTCAAGGTTACACTGCAAAGTTGTTGATACAGCAGAGCCAGAATCTAAACCTAGGCACCTGGCTCCAGAGTCCTTGTGCATAGCCACTGCTCTGCACTGCAAGATGTGGCAGATGGAGATCATGAGATACAAATTAAATTAAGAGGGGATATAAACTCTCCTTGGAAGGACCATACATATTTTCTTTAACTTTCAGGCAATCAGGGTCTGAGAGAAGAATATGGAGACCTAACTGTCCCAGTGAAGATAGAAAACATGGAAACCTGTAAACTGTTATCCATAAAAAAGGTACACCTCTCAAAGATATAGATTAGATGGATGTAAGTAGAATGCTAAGTTAAGAGGACACTGTTATTCCAGAATTTCAGATGTAGAAGGGAATTGGAGCTTACTTTATAATTTTACATATGAGATCTGAGGTTCCATAGTTTGTTCACGTGCTTGTAGTAGTAATCATAGGTCACATAAATGTACTTCATTTTACATTTGTATTTCATTCTACATTCATGTAGATTCTTGTTTGATCCTCTAATCAATCCTGAAAGGCAGGTAGGTTCTATATTTTCTACAACAAAGCTGTTGTTTTTGTTGTTGTTGTTGGCGGGGGCGCATACCACGTGGCATGCAGAACTTCCTTGATCAAGGATCAGACCTGTGCCTCTTGAATTGGAAGCACAGAATCTTACCTGCTAGACCACCAGGGGAGTCCAGATCTGGTTCTTGAATTTAGATATCAGTTCAGTTCAGCGACTCTTTGTGACCCCATGGATCGCAGCACGCCAGGCCTCCCTGTCCATCACCAACTCCTGGAGTCCACCCAAACCCATGTCCATTGAGGCGGTGATGCCATCCAGCCATCTCATCCTCTGTCGTCCCCTTCTCCTCCTGCCCCCAGTCCTTCCCAGCATTAGCGTCTTTTCCAGTGAGTCAACTCTTCTCATGAGGTGACCAAAGTATTGGAGTTTCAGCTTCAACATCAGTCCTTCCAATGAACACCCAGGACTGATCTCCTTTAGGATGGACTGGTTGGATCTCCTTGTAGTCCAAGGGACTCTCAAGAGTCTTCTCTAACACCACAATTCAAAAGTATCAATTCTTTAGCACTCAGCTTTCTTCACCGTTCAACTCTCATATCCATACATGACTACTGGAAAAACCATAGCCTTGACTAGACGGACCTTTGTTGGCAAAGCAATGTCTCTACTTTTCAATATGCTGCCTAGGTTGGTCATAACCTTCCTTCCAAGGAGTAAGTGTCTTTTAATTTCATGGCTGCACTCACCATCTGCAGTGATTTTGGAGCCCAAAAAAATAAAGTTTGACAGTGTTTCCACTGTTTCCCCATCTACACAGAGTAACTACTGTTAAATTCTAATGTGTAGTTCTTGAGATTTTTTTCTAGATTTTTATATACTCAGAGAATTGTTTCAAAATTACATGTGTATATAGCTTTATAACCTAACACGTTGTGTTCTTAAAAGAGAATATTCATAGGCATTTGGTCTTTTACCTCTAACATAGTAAAAAAGGTACATGCAGGAACAGTAGGCATAAAATGATAGCATCCGGGGCCAACTGAGATGTGCAGTCCCTCCCCTAGTACACACAGTTTAATAGCTGACCTGTTAGTAACAGGGTGAATAGATTAAAAAAACCTGTTTGCAGTTAGATTAAGGAGGCAATGAGTATGGTAGTCACCCCTTATCCATAGTTTCACTTTCTGTAGTTTCAGTTAACCACTGTCAACTATGGTCTGAAAATATAAAATGGAAAATTCCAGAAACAATAATTTTTAAATTGCTTGCCATTCCGAGTAACTTGATTAAATCTTTGGTGGTTCTGCTCTATAAATCATCCCTTTGTACAGTGCTTGAGTTCAAGGAACCCTTATTTTACTTAAAATACAAGAGCAGTGATGCCTGTAATTCAGATATGCCAAAGAAATGGTCAGGTGCTTCATTTAAGGGAAAAGTGAAAGTTCTCAACTTCATAAAGAAAATTGTATGCTGAGGTTGCTAAACTCTATGATAAGAATGAATCTTCTACTTGTGAAATTGTGAGAAAGGAAATAGAAAATTTGTAATAGTTTTGCTGATGAACCTCAAATTGCTTAAGTTATGACTATAGTACATGGTAAGTGCTTAGTTAAGATGAAAAAGGCATTATATTTGTACCATAAGATGTTTTGAGAGAAGGACCATATTCACATAACTTTTATTATGGTATATTTTTACATATACTGTTTTACAGTATATTGTTATTTTATTATTGTTAATCTCTTACTATCCTAATTTATACATTAGACTTTATAATGTATAAATGTATGTGTATACATATATATATATATACTGTACATAATGTATAAGTGAAAGTGAAGTCGCTCAGTTGTGTCTGACTCTTCGCGACCCCAGGCTCCTTTGTCTGTGGGATTTTCCAGGCAAGAATACTGGAGTGGGTTGCCATTTCCTTCTCCGGAGATTTTCCTGACCCAGGTCTCCCACATTGTAGGCAGACGCTTTACCATCTGAGCCACCAGGGAAGTCCATGTATAAGTATATATATAATGTAAAAGTATATAATGTATAATGTATAAGTCCATTGTCTGTACACTCCATGGAATTCTCCAGGCCAGAATACTGGAGTGGGTAGCCTTTCCCTTCTCCAGGGGATCTTTCCTACCCAGGGATTGAACCCAGATCTCCCGCATTGCAGGGAGATTCTTTACCAGCTGAGGCATAAGGGAAGCCCAAGAATACTGTAGTAGGTAGCCTATCCCTTCTCCAGCAAATCTTCCTGATCCAGGAAGCTAACTGAGGTCTCCTGCATTGCAGGTGGATTCTTTACCAACTGAGCTATCAAGGAAGCCCAATGTATGTATAGGGAAAACATAATATATTTGGATTTGGTATTGGCCTTAGTTTCAGATATCCACTAGGGGTCTTGGAACATATTTCTTGCAGATCAAGAGCGGGTACTTCGCTGTAGTATAAAGCTTTAGTGTTTTTTTTTTTTTTCTGTAGAATTTGGGATCATTGATTGTTTTGTAGTTTGATGTGGAAAAAACTCTTCGCACTATAGTGGATTATAAGACAAGTAACTGAGACTCTAAGTAAACATTAAAAAGAATAAACAATAAGTTTTTTGAAACAGTCTAAATATGGGCTTTTTTAGTGAGTTTGTTGTGTGGGGAGTATGTAACTATCTCTTAATTATCAATATACTGTTGCAGTGGTGGGAGGGAAAAGGAGCCTATTATGTTGGGTTGTAGAAGACTTTTTTATACTTGAAGTTGGTTCTTTAGCAACTCTTGCTTTCTGTTTTCATGACTACATCTACTAGTTTGCTTTGTTCATCATTCTGTTTGCCCAAGCAGATTTTTGGCATGATCTTGTTTTCAAAATGTTTTCTTTTTGAGAATTAGATTATATTGTATTTATATCTCTCAATATTTCCTTGTTTTGAATTGATAGTAAAGCTTATGATTTTAGGTATGCTAGTTCTTTTGCATTTCCATACAAATTTTAAAGTAAGTTCATCTATAGATGCAAAAAAATCTTGCTGTGATTTTGATAGGTATTGTACTAAATTTGTAGATCATTTTGAGGGAGAACTGGCATTTTTATATTTAGTCCTCCACTCTAGGAACATGGTGTATCTCTTCATTTATTTAGAACTCCTTTGATTTCTTTCATCTGTGACTTGCAAGTTTTAGCCCATAGATCCTGTATATGTTTTGTTAGTCTTGCATCTACATGTTTAATTTTTTTAAAAGATTTAAAACCTTTCAATCAGAGTATCACATATCTTCATAGAAGTGTATGTAAGGAGGGAGGTAGAATTCAAGATGAAGGAAGGAAGAAAAGCTTTCCATTTCTCCTTTGTTAGGTCTTCATAGTGTGACTTCATTGTTTTGTTTAAAGGTGAATTCTCAAGGAACATAGTCATAGATAGTTTGCTCATTTCCAAATTAAATTTGCCATTGAGATTTTTTCTATTGTAATTTACCTCCAGTTGTGTTACAATAGATTAGCTTTGATGTTTTCTGATATAAGAAATTCATAACTATTTCAAAACAATGAAGACGTGGGTTAAAGATTTAAGAGATGGAAAGGTATGCCTTCTCATTTTTGTTGAACCAGCTATTGCCTGCCTGTTAGCTTTCTTCTGTGTACTTTGTACAGAGCATAAGCTTAAGTAAACTTGTCATCTTGCTGTCTGTTTTTTATCTTCCTTCTAAGAAGGGTAGGCAACTTAGGGTGTATGTTTATAGGACTGCCCTGGTCCTTTTTGAATAAGATTCATTATTCTAATTCTGAGTTTATATAGATGATATCATTATAATTACTTTAAATAACCATGTTTCAGGGAAATTTAAAGTGGTATTTGATTAATACAGATACTCCAGGAATAAATGAGTTTGTTATTTATGCTCCACCAGGGAGGACATGGTTAATAATAGAAAAACCGTATGTATCATTTAACTCCTCTGTATATTTTTATTGTAAAAGATAATCTTTTTCTTTTTTTTTAAAAAAAGATAATCTCCCCCCCGCCTCATTTTTATCACTGGAGCTCCGCTATGCTTAATTTAGCTATTTCTGCCCACTTCCACAAATTTTTATTTTGAAAATTTTTTAAATCTATAGAAAAGTTGAAGAATAGTCCAACAAACTCCTATGTGCTTTTCACTTAGTTTCATAGATTGTAACACTTTGTTTTGGTGCTTTTTTTTCCTTTAAACATCGCCCCCCCCCACCCTCCGCACGCTACCCTGCCACACACACAGTTTGCTTTATGTGAGAGAAGTTATAGTCACCAAGATATTCCCTCACTCCCTCAACCTAAAAAAAAAAAAAAAAAAATTCAGGTGTGCATCTCCTAAAAATAAGGACATTTTTCAGTGTAACCACAATACCTTTATCATACCTAAGGAAAGTAACATGAATTCATTATCTAATATGCAGTGTCCATATTTAAATTTTTTGTCTTCCACTTATCTTTCATTACCTTTTTTTTCTGATTCACAATTCAGTCATATTCACATATTACTTTTGGTTTCTATGTCACTTTAGTCTCTTTTAATCTAGAACAATCCCTTGCCTCCCTACCCTCTTTTTCAATGATACTAACTTGATTGAAGAATTAATCTAGGCCTTTTATCTTATGTAATATACTAGTCTGAATTTGCTGATTGTTTCTTTAAGATTATGTATGAATTGTATGGTCGCTATATAGGTGATACGTGCTTTTTGCATCACCTCACGAGGCACCTAATGCCATTTTTTTCCATTATAGGTGATGTTAAATTTGATCATTAATTTAAAGTGGAGACTGTTACCAGATCACTTTACTCTCAAGTGCACATTCCCCCACTCCCTTTGTAACTGATAATTAATCTAGGGAGTGTGGTATTTTGAGGTTATGTGAAAATCCCCTTTATTGTTGCACATGGGCTTTCTCTAGTTGTGGCGAGTTGGGGCTGCTCCTCGTTGTGGTGCATGGACTTCTCATTGCAGTGGCTTCTCTTGTGGAGCCCAGGCTGTAGGTGTACGGGCTTCAGCAGTTGCAGTGCATGGACTCAGTAGTTGTGGCTTGAAGGCTCTAGAGCCTGGGCTCAGTTGTAGTGGGCTTAGTTGGCATGTGGAATCTTTGCCAACCAGGGGTTGAACCCGTATTCCTTGCATTGGCAGTGTACCACCAGGGAAGTCCTGTGTATTATTTATTTAACCAGTTTCTTATTGGTGGACTTAAGACTTCTTTATACCTTTTATTCTTTTCTGCTACTCTAAAAGACTGTGATGAATAGGATATTTCTTAGTTTAAGCATTTCCTTACTCTTAATTAAAATTGCATAATGCAGATGTTGATTGAGCCTAGTCTTATTGAGCATACCTTGTAAATATCCTTAAAATTGATCTCCTCACAAACCCGATATATTATGGCTGTTTTATTTTAGGCCCTCATCTCTTAACTTTTGGGGTATTTCTTGTGTCCTGGGCATTCTGTTCTTTTTTTCTTTCCTTTAGTATTATCCACAGCTCCTTCTGGGTAACTATTCCAGTTGCTTGCACATCCTTCTCATCTGGGTTCTGAGTCCTTTAGGCATACTGTGCTTTGCGTGTAATAGATTTTGCTAGTGTAGATGTATTTGTACCTTTTTTTTTTTTTTAAACATTTATTTATTTATTTTTGGTTGTACTGTGTCTTTGTTGCTGTGTGCGGGCTTTGTCTGGTTGCATTGTGTGGGGTCTACTCTTCATTGTGGTGCACAGGCTTCTCATTGTGGTGGCTTCTGTCGTTGTGGAGCCCAAGCTCTTGGTGTGTGCAGGCTCAGCAGTTTTGTTACTTTGAAGCCAGTTAGTATTTGGTACTGTAATGTCTCCTTGCCTGTTCCCTGTTTCTTTTGATATACCATTAGTTCTTTCTAATACTCTCTTAAGTTTTATTTATTCTTTTCAGAGTCATTTGCATTCTGGTATTCTGAGATTGTGTGAGGATCTAGCCCTAGTACCTGCTTCCTGCGTGTGTGCTTAGTAGCTAAGTTGTATCTGACTCTGTGTGACCCCATGGACTGCCTGCTAGGCTTCTCTGTCCATGGGGTTTCCCAGGCAAGAATACTGGAGTGGGGTTGCCATTTCCTTCTCCAAAGAATCTTCCCAACCCAGAGGTCAAACCTAAGTCTGCTTCATTGGTGGGCAGATTCTTTACCACTGAGTTTGCTATTTCTCCATTCTTTATTTTAGGGAGCCTCATAAAATTGAGTTCTTGAAATGTAAGTTGGATATATCATTGGGAGTTTAGTGAGGATAAATTTACCAAAAATATTATGATTGCCATGACTTAGGCTTTAAATACTTGGAAATAGATGGTTCTAAAGAAGGAGAAGGAGGTTTTTCTCTACAAATAGCATATGATGAGGAGCATTGACCTCTTCAAGCCTCTAGAGAATCTACATTTGTTGAAGTCTGTTGTCTGATTCATGGTCACTGGTGAGCTACAAATTAAGTTATCCTGCATATGCTGATAGTACTGTTTGCATTTCTGGAATAATTGCATCTATTGTTGAACTTGACAAATTGATAATTTGTTTTATTCTTTTGTTCTCAAGGGTTCTTGCATTAGGAAGTGCATTAGTGTTCTAAAAACCCCAAGATTGATAGCATCCATTATTATAACTATTACATTGAAAACAGAATGATTATAAGTGTAGTAAATTTGCTCATAGCTAGTTATCAAACTTTTTGTACTAGAGCATATATTTTTATATATCATTCATTTGTCAAAAAAATGACTGTATTTCTAATGTTAGTTTATATTCTTGATGGAATGTAAAAGAAGGAACTTAAATAGTTCAGATTGCTTTCCTTTAGGAGATATGTGCTGAACAATCGAAGACCATACAGTGCCATTCCTAACATTTACTTTCATAGTTTTCAAAATACTTCTGTGTAAGAGAAATGGAAATTCTAAGACAAGAAAGATAACTGAATAAAAGTTATTAGAATGGAGTCGGGGGGGTTGGCAGGTGAGGATGTAGGTTCTGAATTTGTACTGAAGGAGGTATTAGGACTTGTTAGGTAGAGAGGAAGGAGTGGGCATTCTTTGGGGGTGGGCAGCAGCATGAGTAAGGGTACAGAGTAGAAGTGAATGCATCCCAGATGAGTGATGGTAAGGACTGGTAGGCTTGCCTGCCTGACCAAAACAGAAGGCTGATGAGGAACATGAGGTAGTTAAGATCTGATAAGTTAGAGTGAACAGTTATTGTGAGCCGTGGAAAGCAGAGTGAGGAATTCTAAGCCTAGTGAGCTGTATTGCCTAGGGAGCTGTATTACCTAGGGTTCTGGCAGTGAACAAATGGACTAGTTCACAGAGATTTGGGTAGAGTTAAGGAAAGCAGCAAGGGATATTGAAGTTCTCAAGGCCTTGCGATGTCCAGAAGCCATTGGCACTTTTAAGCCAGCAGGGACAGGAAAAGGAATACTGAAGCTTGATGAGAGTGGGAGCAGTGGAAGCCAAGGACCTGTGGCCAAGGGGAAAGGGTTCCCAGGTGGGGAGAAAGCCAGGGAAATAAGGACCTCGGTTTCTTTTTCTTTTCATCCTTAGTACCTGTCATTGGCCTGACCCAAATGGAAATTAGGGGAGTTTGGCAGTATAGTCCACAAGGTAAGCCTTCAATGCAGTTCAGTCACTCAGTTGCATCCGACTCTTTGTGACCCCATGGACTGCAGCAAGCTAGGCTTCCCTGTCCATCACCAACTCCCAGAGCTTGCTCAAGCTCATGTCCATCAACTCGGTGATGCCATCCAACCACCTCATCCTCTATTATCCCCTTCTCCTCCCGCCTCCACTCTTTCCCAGCATCAGGGTCTTTTCCAAGGAGTCAGTTCTTCGCATCACGTGGCCAAACTATTGAAGTTTCAGCTTCAGCATCAGTCCTTTCAGTGAATATTCAGGACTGATTTCCTTTAGGATTGACTGGTTGGATCTCCTTGCAGTCCAAGGGCTTCTCAAGAGTTTTCTTCAACATCACAGTTCAAAAGCATCTGTTCTTCAGCACTCAGCTTGCTTTATAGTCCCAAATCTCACATCCATACGTGAGTACTGGAAAAACCATAGTTTTGACTAGATGGACCTTTGTCAGCAAAGTCATCATGTCTCTGCTTTTTAGTATGCTGTCTAGGTTGTTCATAGCTTTTCTTTCAGTGAGAAAGTGTCTTTTGATTTCATGGCTGCAATTACCATCTGCAGTGATTTTGGAGCCCAGGAAAATGAGGTCTGTCACTTTTTCCATTGGTTCCCCATTTATTTGCCATGGAGTGCTGGGACCAGATGCCATGATCTTACTTTTCTGAATGTTGAGTTTTAAGCCAGCTTTTTCACTCTCTTCTGTCACTTTCATCAAGAGGCTCTTTAGTTCTTCTTCTCTTTCTTCCATAAGGGTGGTATCATCTGTATACCTGAGCTTATTTATATTTCTCCCAGCAGTCTTGATTCCAGCTTGTGCTTCATCCAGCTTGGCGTACCGCATGATGTACTCTGCATATAAGTTAAATAAGCAGGGTGACAATATACAGACTTGATGTACTCCTTTCCCAATTTGAAACCAGTCTGTTGTTCCATGTCGAGTTATAACTGTTGCTTCCTGACCTGCATACAGGTTTCTCAAGAGAAAGGTCAGATGGTCAGCTTGCTTTATAGTCCCAAATCTCACATCCATACATGAGTACTGGAAAAACCATAGTTTTTCCCATCTCTTTCAGAATTTTCCATAGTTTTTTGTGATCCACACAGTCAAAGGCTTTGGCATAGTCAATAAAGCAGAAGTAGATGTTTTTCTGGAACTCTCTTGCTTTTTTTGATGATCCAAGAGATGTTGGCAATTTGATCTCTGGTTTCTCTGCCTTTTCTAAATCCAGCTTGAACATGTGGAGTTTCACGGTTCATGTACTGTTGAAACCTCGCTTGGAGAATTTTGAACATTACTTTGCTAGCGTGTGAGATGAGTGCAATTGTGTGGTAGTTTGACCATTCTTTGGCATTGCCTTTCTTTGGCATTGGAATGAAAACTGACCTTTCCAGTCCTGTGGCCACTGCTGAGTTTTCCAAATTTGCTGGCATATTGAGTGCAGCACTTTCACAGCATCATCTTTTAGGATTTGAACTAGCTCAACTGGAATTCCATCACCTCCACTAGCTTTGTTTGTGGTGATGCTTCCTAAGGCCCACTTGACTTCTCATTCCAGGATGTCTGGCTCTAGGTGAGTGAACACACCATCGTGATTATCTGGGTCATGAAGATCTTTTTTATGGTTCTTTGGTGTATTCTTGCCTCCTCTTCTTAATATCTTCTGCTCCTTTTAGGTCCATACCATTTCTATCCTTTATTGTGCCCATCTTTGCATGAAATGTTCTCTTGGTATCTCTAATTTTGTTGAAGAGAACACTAGTCTTTTCCATTCCATTGTTTTTCTCTATTTCTTCAAACTGATCACATGAACCACAGCCTTGTCTAACTCAATAAAACTATGAGCCATGCCATGTAGGGCCACCCAAGATGGACGGGTCATTGTGGAGAGTTCTAACAAGACGTGGTCCACTGGAGAAGGGAATGGCAAACCACTTCAGTATTCTTGCCTTGAGAATTCGATGAGCAATATGAAAAGGTAAGCCTTAAAGGGCACAAAAACAGAGTATAGAAGGGTAGAGATTGTTTGTTTGGGGGACTGTGGTCAAATAGAGAATGCCTAGTCCAAGATCCATTTTAAATTACTGTAAATTTATAAGCAGGGGAAAGTTATACTGAGAATACTCATGTAGGAAGACTTGGTCTAGTGGATTTTGAGGGTCATTTTGAGAAAAATCTCTCTTCAGGCAGAATTCCAACTTGTAAAAAAAAAAAGGTAGAAGGTACTCTATTATCTGATTTATCCTTATAGACTCTATGGGCAGAATAATTTTTTTAAAAATTTCTCTATAGACTTCTTAGACCAGAATTCATTCATTTACTGCAGAGAGTTCCTGAGATCTTGCAGCAAAAAAAGATAGAATGCAAGTAGCTTAAAGGGACAAAAGAGAGATCAGTACAGAGAACCAGCCTTGCAGAGCTTGCCTGGTGGTAGAGTAGATGGCGCAGTGGTGATGAAGACAAGTACAGAAATAATAGTAAGTCAGGCAGAGTACGACAAATGTTATAAGATGTGTAACGGAAAGTGTTATTAGAGTTTAGAGGAGGAAGTGATCAAATCTGTGTTGGTGAGTGCAGAGTAATTAAAACATGAAAAGCTTCATGGAGAAAGGTGACCTTTGAGTTCGGCCTTTGAAGGAGAAATATGGATTTTGACAGGTGAAGATTAGAGAGGTGAGGGCCATCAGTTATAGGGAATAGCAGAAACAAAGGCCCTCACGTCAGAATGTTTGGATTGTTAAAATTAGGTTGTACTTAGGGGAATTGTGGAGGATGAAAGGCAAAGTTGGCTCTCTCTGGATGGACTTAAACCCACAACAATGTCTTGTTTTCAGTTTCATAGGAAATGGAGAGCCATTGACTTCTTTATGGATGGGTAATGAAATAATTGGTTAAAACTGAGCTTTTAGAACATTAGCAGAAGTAGGTAGAATGCACTGGAATGAGTAGACTCTTTGGGAGCCCATTGCAGTTTCCCAGGGTAGGTTATGACCGCTGAAGCTGGATGGAGCCAGTGGAAATGTTAAAAAGAGGCTGAGGTGTAAAGGAGAGGCCTGAGTCAGACTGTTCGATGGTTTTGACTTAGGGTACTTGAGTTGAGGCATCAGAAGAGCTGGTTTTGTAAGGATGTAGGAGGGTAGGATAGAAGAGCATTAGGAGTTAGAGAAGCTAAAAGAGATTGAGGTTAATTTTGGAATGGTGACTTGAGGGTGGGCAGCATTGACACGGTGATGTCCATGAGGCTTTTGGAAACAGCACTGGTGCTCTGCAGAGATACTGTCCAGAGATGTGGATTTGCGAGGTAGCTGTGTAGTGATAGGTTCACCTTTAGCAGTGAAGATACATGGTTGATGTAAAAAGAAAGAAAAGTATTGAGAAAAAAAAAAAGGACATCTCAGAACCTTTGGGCATTAAGTGGACAAGAGGAGGCAAGAAGTCTCCCAGTTATTGGGTTTAAAAAATTTTTTTTTGGTCAGCTTTAATGAATAGTGCTTCCCAGGTGGCTCAGTGATAAAGAATCTGCCTGCTAATGCAGGAGATGCAGGTTTAATCCCTGGATTGGGAAGATCCCCTGAAGAAGAAAATGGCAACCCAATCCAGTATTCTTGCCTGGAAAATCCCATGAACAGAGGACTCTTGGCAGCTAAAGTCTGTGAGTGTCACAGAAGAGTTGGATACCACTTAGCATCTAAACAACACAATGAAGTATAATTAACATACAATAAAATTTACCATTAAGTGGACAGTTTAACAAATTTTGACCAATCTATGGTCATGAAACTACTACCACAATCATGATATAGATCATGTTCATCATCCCCAGAAATTTCCACCATACCTCTTTGACGTAGTTAATTCACTCTCCGTATTCCGTAGTCTCTGGCAACTATCTGCTTTTTATCATTATAGTGTTGCTTCTTCTGGAATTAGTTATATATATATATGGGCTTCTCTGTGACTCAGCTAGTAAAGAATCCTCCTGCAATGCGGGAGACCTGGGTTTGATCCCTGAGTTGGGAAAATTCCTCGAGAAGGGAAAAGCTACCCACTCTGGTATTCTGAATCTGGAGAGCTCCATGGACTGTATAGTCCCATGGGGTTGCAAAGAGTTGGACACGACTGAGCGACTTTCACTTTCATATATATATATGGAAGCATAGTTACATAGTCTTTATGTCTGGATTCTTTAGTGTAATTCGTTTGTGATTCATTTGCACTGTTGCTTACATCAGTAGTTCATTCCTTTTTATTCCTGAGTGACATGCCATTGTATTGATAAACTCTAGTTTGTTTATCCATTCATCAGTTGATGGATATTTGAGTTTCTGATTTTAAGCTGTTACGAATAAAGCTGCTGTGAACATTGACTTACAGATTTTTATGTGGTCATATGTTTTTATTTTTCTGGACAAATACCTATGGAGTGGAATTGCTGAATGTATAGTAAATATAGTACATGTTTAGTTTTATCTTCCAGCTTTCCACTTTATATTCTCAGTAGAAGTTCATGACAGTTGCTCCACATCCTCACAAATACTTGGTATTGTCTGTTAGCCACTTTTGTGGGTTTGTAATAGTATTTCATTGTAGTGTTAATTTGTATCTCTCTAATGACTAATGTTGAGCATCTTTTTATATGCCTGTGTGGCCATTTATGTATCTTTGGTGAAATGGCTGTTCACATATTTTATCCATTAAAAAATTGTGTTTTCTTATTACTAAGTTGAAAGGGTTCTTTTTATATATTCTTGATACTAGTCCTTTGTTGGATATATATTTTGCAAATAGCGTATATTTGAGGCTGGTCTTTCCATTTTCTTAAGAGTGCTTTTTGTACAGAAAAGTTTTTGAATTATGATGTGAAGTTCAATGTATCAAGTTTTTGAGTCCTATTTAAGACGTTTTTGCCTAATATACATCTTAAATAGGACTCAAAAATAGGGTTGCTAAGATTTTTTTCCTTCTAGAGATTTTTAGTTTTAGCTCTTACATTTAGGTCTATGGGCCAATTTGAGTTGATTTTTGCATATGGTATGAAATCATTTAAGGATCTTGAGAGAGTGGCTAGGAGTAACAGATTTTATCACAGCAACAAACAACTGAATTGGCAAATGATTCACTGAAACAGTCTGAGATTTTAGTTTTTAGAAATTAAGTGATGCAGAATGTGAAATGGTCATGACAGTTATAAGCAGCATGATTTAGTGGTTGAGGGTAGATATCACACGCTCTGGTTTGAATCCTTACTCTGTCACTTCTTTGTCTGTGTGATATTGGGTCACTGTTGAGCCTCACTGTGCCTCCAGTTTCCTTTCCTTGCAAATGGGAATAATAAGAGTATCTATTTCATAAAGTTCTGAGATTAAATAAGATAATATATGGAAAGGGTTTAGTACAGTGCCTGCCAAATAGAAAATGCTCAATGAATGTTAGTAGCTATTATTGCTCTGTTCACAGAGAGAATGTTAGAAAGCTACAGAATTTGATAAATTTGTTTGTAGGAACAATTAAGTCTACTTCTGTGCTCAAATCCATCAACTTCCCTCACTAATTTATGTTTTAGAAAGAAAGGTAGTGCCATTTGGTTTCTTTTTCAGCCCTTTGGTAGTTTTTTAAACCACAGTTTTCATTGATGGCTTTAGTAGTTTGTAGATATAATTAAATTTGGATTTGTGCATTGGACCGTGAGTAGAAAACAGAACAATTGGCCTTGAGCGGTATAAATCATTACTGTAAATTAAAACAAAACGAGGCAACAGCATTTTTTTTTTCCCTTTGCCAGTAAATAGCTGGTTCATCAGGATTGTGAATTGGTTGTTCTTGAATACAAGCAAAAACCCATTAGTTTGATTCAGTTTTGTCTATATAGTTCTTTACTTGCTGAATAAGCATGTCTGCTTCCTGGTTTATTTGACTAGTCATTATTGATGTAGCAAAACAGTTTGTTAGCAAACTCAGCAAGTCCTTTCGTTTTCTAAGTGTACTCAGATACAGGGATTATTATTCAGGGATAATAACAAGAAAACCATTTTCCTTTTCTATCAACTGTTTACTTTTGTGCAGCTAAACATTGATAATTTGTTTGGCTTATTGAGTTAGAGTGCCAGACTCAGTGTCAGCTTACTGAAGTCCTGGAGAAGGGACATACTTGGGGCGGGGTGGGGAGAGTGAGATCACAGTGTGCACTTCATTTTCAACTGCAGAACTTTGAAAACGGGCTGTCCCTCTTGCATTTCTGGAAATGCCCTTGTTAAGTACCTTTATTGAGGTCTTTCGTATGTGAATCTCTGAATTCATAAATTCAGAGCTTCATTCATTCATTTGTAGCTGTGTGTGTGGCAGAGGGGTGGTGGGGAATGACAGGTTCAGTTTTACTTATGTATGTATAGTTATTTATGCTGTGTCTCATGGCTTGTGGGATCTTAGTTCCATGACCAGGTATAGAACCTGAACTGAGGCCCTCGGTAGTGAAAGTGTGGAGTCTTGACCGTAAGCCTGCCAGGGAATTCCTGGCTAGTTCACTTTTAAACATGATAAGTTTAAGAGATCTTCTTTTAAAATTTCTTTCAATTTAAGATTTAAGATCTGAGTGGTTATATCATGTTAGCAGTGGATGTTCAAGTCTAGAGTTCAGGAAGGAGACATTTAGACTAACTCAGTATATGAGAGGAAGGTGAGAGCCTTGGGAGGAGCTAGAACTACTTCCGAAATGTATGTACAGTGAGAGGAGGAGACAAGTGGGCGGAAGACAGAATCCACAGTGTCCGTCTCCTGTGGTACCACCATACTTAGAATCAACTTGGAATCACTTAAGAGTAAGATAATACCTGGGTTTAAGTTAGATTCTGTGTAAATAAGAAACCACAGACCCAGACTGCTTAAGCAAATGTTTATCGAGGCCCCTTTATGTGCTTTACCTTTATTTCTGAACATTAGGAATATAGGCAAAATTGACAGAGTTTTTGCCCTCATGGACTGAATAGACTAACATGAGAGGACACTAAACAAATTGTCGCGTAAGTAGTATGTAATTGCAAACTCTGCAGAATGCTGTGGAGGTAAAGTACTGGTTGTTGTGTGAGCATTGTGAAAGAGGGACCCGATCCTTTCCGGGCACAGTCAGGGACAACTTCCCTGTGGAAGTGACATTTAATTCATATTAATAGTTATTGAGTACCAGTACCTGGTACTGGGCTGTTAAAATTGAGTTTGTGACTAGATGGTAACTGGGTGAGAGGGGCTGGGATGGAGCCGACAGGCTCTGAGTAGAGGGAGCATGTACAAAGGTTCTGGAATAAAAAGAAGCATGCTGCCTTCTAGGAATTGAACAGCTGTGGTGTGGCTAGAGAAGGGCGCACGAGGGGAAGAGGTCAGTTCAGCTTCTGAAAAAATTTTGACTTTGAAAATAGACTTTATTGGGACTCTCATGGTGGCCCAGAGGTTAAGACTCTGAGCTTCTACTGCAGGGATTGAGAGCTCGATACCTGGTCAGGGAATCCATGTGGGATCCCTGTTTCTCACGTGCCACACAGTGCAGCTAAAAAATTAAAAAATAAAAAAAGACTTTTAGCTCTTTGTTATAGGAAAATATTAAACGTATACAGAAGTGGAGAGAAATTTCCCAACATTCATCTTCAACAGTTATCAGTTCTTGGCCACTTTATTTCAGTGTTTTCATTCAGTAACACTTTGGACACTGAATGTGTGGGTTTTTACCTCACACCGACCAGTCCTGTAACTCTAGTCCTCCAATTTAACTAAGTGCTGATACTGACTATCTGGAATTAGCACAGACCCCATAGATTAACCCTCAGTCCTACAGGTCTGTCCCCATTTCAGATGCCTGTTACAAGTCCCAGGTTTGTTTTCTATACAAAGTGAAGTCCCAAGTATACTTTGCCAGCTATACTTCTTAGCAACTGGCTATAAATTGGGTGTTCCCAGTACCTCCTCATCAGGTTTGATAGTTTGCTAGAATGGCTCACAAAGCTCAATAAAACACTTTCCTTGCATTTACTGACTTATTATAAAGGATACAACTCAAGAACAACCAAATGGAAAAGATGATTTGGGCAAGGTATTTGTGAGGGACAAGAGGTGGAAGTGTGGCTGAAGAGCTTCCAAGCCTTCCTTGAGCATACCGGAAGCTCTCCATACCTGATCATTTAGGGATTTTGATGGAGGTTTCATTACTTTATCATCATTGATTAAAGCATTGGCCTATTGGTGATTTAAGTCAGTCTCCACCCCTTTTTGACCCCCAGGTGGGGGTCCGGGGCTGAACGTCCCAACTCTAATTATGGCTTGGATTTCTGAGGACCTGACCCCCTTCTGAAACTATCTAGGGGCCCCAAGTCACCAGTTATCCTGTTAGCATAAAAAGATACTTACCACTCCAGTGATTCCAAGGGTTTTAGGACCTTTGTGCCTGAACGGGACAAAGATCAAGGATCTTCTTTCGTATCATACCACATGCTCTCATCCACTTTCCTTGCCTCTTGTATTGTTTTGAAACAAATCCCAGATACCATATTCTAGAGGATTTTAAAGCAGAGGAGGGACAGTCAGGTTTGTTTTTTAAAGCACTACTCTGACTAGGGAGGCAAAGAAGGGTTAAAAGATTATTTTGGTGGTCCAAATGAGAAATAGTTGTAGTTTGGATGATCTTTGTGGCAGTGAAAATGTAGATATATGGATAGATTTGAGAGCGTTTTAGGGGATGATACTTAAGTGTCAAAGTGTGCATCCTAGGGTATGTGATAATTCCAAGATGGAAAAAGGTAAATCTTGCCTACAATAGGAGAAACAAAGCAGCCGCTAAGTAGCAAGAATTAGTTGGTGTTGTGGAAAAGGTAGGGCATTCATAATGTATTTGTTGGCTTTAGTACTGCATTAGTAGTTACAGTTGATACATTCTGGTTTCCTAAACTGTGGGTGGCCAGTTCATCCTGGAACCTCCTGCTTCTTTGCATTACTTGCATATCTTTACTCTTAAGGCCCTACTCCGGGCCAATGATGACCAATTTCCGGGTTCTCTTAATTAGAGTGAAGCAGGCTTCTTACTTTTTTGAACCACGGGTCTGGGCCTTGGTTTCACAGTATTCTCTGCTCTTCCCCCATACAATGTAACGTCTAGTTTAAAAAATATATATGTATTTGGTAAGATACATATTTATATATATATATATGTATTTATGTATAAAACATCAAATTTACCATCTTAATCACTTTTAAGTGTACAGTTGAGTGCTATTAAATATATTTATAGTGATGATGACTCTCATCATTGTCCATCTCCATAACTATTTTTATTTTGTGAAAATTGAAAACTATTCTCATTAAGCAATAACTATTTATTCCCCTTCCTCCAAGCCCCTGACAACCACCATTCTGTTTTCTGTCTCTGTGATTTTGACAGTATACTGTTAAGTACATCATATGAATGGAATCATACAAAATTTGTCACTTTGTGACTGGATTATTTCACTTAGCATAATATCGTCAAAGTTCATTCATGTTGTAGTATGTGTTAGAATTTCTTTCCTTTTTAAGGCTGAATAATATCCTTTTGTATGGATAATACCATGTTTTGTTTATCCATTCATCTGTTGATGGGCCCTGGGTTGCTTCTGTCTTTTAACTTTTGTGAGTAATGCTGCTATGAACATGTGTTTACAAGTATCTGTTCAAGACCCTGCTTTCAATTCTTTTGGGTCTAACCCAGAAATGGGGTTACTGAATCATATGATAATTCTGTTTTTAATTTTTTGAGGAACGCTGTACAGTTTTCTGGGTTTCGCAGGTGACTCAGTGGTAAAGAATCCGCCTGCCAGTGCAGGAGACAAGGGAAATGTGGGTTCACTACCTGGGTTGGTAAGATCCCTTGGAGGAGGAAATGGCAACCCACTTCATATTCTTTTTTTTTTTTTCCCAAGATGGCTGTAATTTTTTTTATTTTTTAAATTATGAAAGTATGATAACACATTTACAGGAGACTTGGAAAATACAGCACAAAGTTACATATAGTTCCACTATATTATTACAATTATTTTTTCAGTAGATAAATTAAGATTTTTAGTTGGAGTTTCAATATCAAATCTCAAAAATTAATAAAATGAATAGACATAAAAGTGGAAAGATGTAGGACTTGAAAAGCACTATGAACCAATTCAACATAATTAAGATGTATACAATTTTCACATAACAGCAGGATACAAATTCTATTCAAGTTCCCATAGACTCTATACCAAGAGACACTGCAGCATATCTAGGGACATAAAACAAGGGGCAAAAATTTCATGGTCTCTAAAAGTATTGAAATCATATAGGGTCTGTTCTCTTATCACTGTGAAATTATGTTAGAAATCAATATCAAAAGATATTTGAAAATAAGTCACATATTTTCAAATGCAATGTGACATTTACCAAGAGAGTTTTTTTAACAGCCATTGAAAGATTCAATAAAGTTCAAGACTGAAAAAACAGAGGGTGATTTCAGAAAAGAATATGAAAATGAGAAATTAATATCAAAGATATTTTAAAAACCCCATGAATTTGGAAATTAAATATCCACTTTTAAATGATATGACTCCAGTATTATTACCTGGAAAAATCTCATGGATAGAGGAACCTGGTGGGCTACAGTCCATGGGGTTGCAGAGGGCTGGACATGACTTAGAAACTAAGCATGAGCACAAGCACAGTGCTGTTTTCCACAGCCCCTGTACTGTTTTACATTCATACCAACAGTGCACAAGGGTGCCAGTTTCTCCACAATGAGGTGGTATCTCATTGTATTAATAGTTTTGATTTGTCTTACTTTAATGATTAATGATATTGATTTTTTCATTTGCTGCTTGCCTGTTTGTGTATCTTTGAAGAAAGGTCTATTCAAGTCCTTTCCCTATTTTGAATTGGGGTTGGTTTATTTTGTTTTGTTACTGCTTTTAAGAAGTTCTCTGTATATCTTGGCTTTTAATCTCTTATCAGATACATGATTTGCAAATATTTTCTCCCATTCTGTGGGTTGCCTTTTTACTCCATTGATACTGTCTTTTGATGAACAAAATTTAAAAATTTTCATGAAGTCAACTTTGTCTTTTTTTGTTTTTGTTGCTTGTGCCTTTGGTGTCGTATCTAGGACTTCAGTGCTAAATGCAGTGTCTTGAAGCTTTTGCCCTATGTTTTCTTCTAAGAGTTGTAGGTCTTACAATAGGTCTTTGATCCATTTGAGTTCATTTTTATATATGGTGTGAGATAAGGATTCAATTTCATTCTTTGTGTGTGGATATTCAATTTTATGAGCACCATTTGTTGAAAAGACTGTTCTTTTCCCATTGAATTTCTTGGCACCCTTGTCAAAAATCTTTTGACCATGTATGCGAGGGTTTATTTCTGGTCTCTACTCTGTTTTTTGGGCTCTTTGAGTCTCTTTTAATTCTATTCTTTGTTCTTTGTAGCAGCCTTTGAAATCAGGAAGTAGAAATCCTCCAGCTTTGTTCTTTTTCAAGATTGTTTTGGCCCTTGAGATTCTGTATGAATTTTAGTATTCAGTTTGTCTATTTTTGCCCAAAAAATGTCCTTAGGATTTTGATAGGAGTTGCATTAAATCTGTAGATCACTTTGCATAGTATTGACATCTTCACAGTATTAAGTCTTGTAGTCCATGTACATTTGAAGTGTTTCTGTTTATGTCTTTAATTTCTTTAAGCAGTGTTTTATAGTTTTCATTCCTTGATTAAGTTAATTCCTCAGTATTTTATTCTTTTTGATGCTATTATAAATGGAATCATTTTCATAATTTCAGATTGTTAGTTGTAGAAATGCAGTTGATTTTTGTGTATATTGACTTTGTGTCCAGTTACTTTGCTGAATTCATTTGTTCTAACTGTGCGCGCGTGTGTGTGTGTGTGTGTGTGTGTGTGTGTGTGTGGACTCTAAGGGTTTTCTATGTATAAGGTATCATTTGGCAACATAACTTTGCTTCTTCCTTTCCAATTTTGATACTTTTAATTTATTTTTCTTGCCTAATTAATGTGACTAGAACTTCTAAGACTGTTGAATAGAAGTAGCAAAATGAGCGTTCTTGCTTCGTTCCTGATCTTAGAGGAAGAGCTTTCAGTATTGAAGTATGATGTTCACAGTGGGTTTTCTTATGTGGCCTTTACCTATCTACCTTTTTGAGATAGTTTCCTTCTCTTCTTAGTTTGCTGGGTGTTTTTCCCATGAAGAGCTATTGAATTTTATCAAATGCTTTTTCTGAATTTATTGAGATGATCATGTGGTTTGTTTTCCCTTCATTGGGTTTCATAGCATCTTGAGCCAGACTGGCCCCTAACACCTACTCACAAGATAATGACTTCTTTTTGCTCCTCTGCACTTTTAGTGGGGCTTCCCAAGTGGCAACAGTAGTAAAGAGTTTGTCTGCCAGTGCAGGAGACGCAGGAGGCACTGGTTCAGTTCTTGGGTCTGGAAGATTCCCTAGAGGAGGAAGTGGCAACCCACTCCAGTATTCTTGCCTGGAGAATCCCGTTGACAGAGGAGCCTGGCAGGGCTACCGTCCGTAGGGTTACAAAAAATTGGACATGACTGAAGAGACACCCACCCACCTACCACTTTTAGTCTTGTTTATAGTTATCCTTGTTAATTTAAGTACTTGTAGTATTTTATTGTTCCAGTACCTTCCATCTTCTCTCTTCCCTCAAATTCTGTAGTTTTCTTTGCCTTCAAAGCACCTAGTCCCTCAATAACTGACCTCTACTACTATCAATGGAAATCCGAACTTTCTTCCAGGCATCTTCTGAATCATTGCCTCCTTTACATAGCTTGTAGCAGAGCACAGTGTTTGAGACACACTGCAGAAAAAAATTAAAAACAACATAATAATCCCAGTTTGCAAGGTAGTTCTAAACCAGGAGCCCAGACCTGAAGATAGTCTGCTCAATAAATCAAAAGATAATCAGGTTATTAGGTGAAATTGGCTCTAACCAATGTGCTTTCTTTTTAATTTTATGTAATTGTTCTTCTGCTTCTCCAGAGGCATTTATCTAAGTGCCACAAGGGATGTTTGCTGTTGTACAGATACCTCCTTACTCAGCATGTAGGTAATCAAGCAGTTATCTAAAACTTGAACAGTGGGTTAAACAACCTTTGTTGAGGGAAACTGTGTTGGCTGTGAAGTCAGCTAGCTCTTCTACTTTCAGGGCAAGATTCCAGATTATTTGCTCATTGGTGCTCACTCTGATCCATGGGAATAAAGTGTTCCTTATGGAGGCAAAGCCAGAATCATTTATGCCTCCTGGAGGTTCTTGTCTAAGGTGATTACAGATGGGACCAACCAGTGAGAGACTGCTCTTAGGTTATGTAGGGAGAATAGGACAGTGAATACAGCAAGGGCACTCTGTCCTTGTCTTCTCAGGTATCAAGGCAACAGAGTCCCTAAGGATAAAGGCCAGCCCCAAATTTCCATGTAAGAAGGTGTAACTAGGGGTGTACTTAAGGCACCTGCAGAAGTGATAGTATCTGTGGATTCATTTATTGACATAGAGGTGTTAGCATTACTCAACCAAGGCTCAGACATAATGTTGTTACGCACCAAGAGGGTACCCGGGTATAGATATGTCAATAAGTTTATAAATGACTGGACTTGGATTGGCAACGCCACAGAAACTTTCTTGCAAATATTCAAAATATCTTGTTTTCCCCCCCAGGGCTGGGTCAGATTGAAGCAAGGAGTAAGTTTAGGCAGGCTTGGCACTCTGACTCTAAAATGGGCTCATGGAACAGTCTGAACTGGTAGCAGTATATGGAACCTCTGTGAAATTACTTATGAGGTGAACCAACAAATCTTTGTGATTTTGGATAGACTGAGTTTTCTCTGGGGATTCCCTGGTAGCTCAGATGGTAAAGAATCTGCCTGCAGTGCAGGAGACCCAGGTTTGATCTCTGGGTTGGGAAGATCCTCTGGAGAAGGGAATGGCAGCCCACTCCAGTTTTCTTGCCTGGAGAATCCCATGGACAGACAGCCTCAGACGTCATCTCCTTCAGATTCTGAGCTTTACCTTCAGATTGGCACACATTGTGCAGGTTTGGTTGGGGTTTGGTGCCCGTTTTAGGTGTGATGTGGATCCAGAAATCTACTTCTGATGTTCAGTGGAATA
Source organism: Antilocapra americana (assembly GCA_007570785.1). Lineage (NCBI taxonomy): Eukaryota > Metazoa > Chordata > Mammalia > Artiodactyla > Antilocapridae > Antilocapra > Antilocapra americana. The sequence goes on along the minus strand of ML664176.1, from coordinate 3,878,652 downwards.
ATGGCTAGTCAACAGTACCTGATAAGGGGGCCCTTCTGCCTTCTTTTGATAATGTATCCTAAGTTCATTTTGGGAAAGCACTTCCTCCCATACTGTTTAATTTTCTTTTTCCCCAGTAATTTATTGACTTGAAATTCATATAACACACAATTAACCATAAAGTGAATAATTCAGTTGTACTTCACCACGTTGTGCTACCACCATCTCTGTCTAGTTCCAAAACATTTTCATTACTCCATAGTAAAACCTTTTAGCCATTAAGCAGTTTCTCCTTATTCTCTCTTTCCACTAGCTTCTGGCAAGAAATGACTTTTTTTTTCATCTCTGTTCATTTTCCAGTTCAGGAACATCTCATGTAAAAAGAAGCATACACTATGTGACTTTAATATCTAGCTTTCACTTAGCGCAATGTTAACAAGGCTCAGTCATGTTGCAGTAGGTTATCAGTGCCTCATTCCTTTGTATGGCTGGATAATATTCCATTACATTGCATAGATAATACATTTTGTTTTCTCATTCATCTGTTGATGGCACTTGAGTTTCCACTTTTTGACTATTAAGAGTAAATATGTTGTAAATTTTTCCATACAAGTTTTCCTATGAATGTATATTTTCAGTTTTCTTGGTATAGACATCAGCTTTCATCATGTTCTCATGAGGATTCATGGTCTGACAGATTCATAACCAGTGGTTTACATACTGTTGTTATTTGTCAAGGAATTAAGTCTGACAATTACTATGGTTGCCACTCTATTTCTTTTGTTTCTACTTCGTGTATTTCATCACTGTGCTTATACATAAAGGTTTGCAACAGTTGTATCTTGGTAGTGATTATACTGTTTATTACAAAGAAACTTTCTGTCCCAATTGTAACTTATTAATAGGTAATACTATCTTGGGGGTAGGGATTTGAATTTGCTTGTTAAATTGTTACCTTACATTTTATCTTTGACCTTTCCACATTGTTTTATTTTACATCGTTATCTTATGGATAACATATATTTTAAATAAATTTTCCTTATTAGATCTAATTTTATGTATGCTTAATTTATAACAGATTATAAATAATGTACCTGTATTTTGTTTAGATAGCATATAGATTTTTTTTTTTGGTATCAGTCTTTGTCTTTTTAAAGTACTTTTTAAATTTATTTTTTAATTGGAGGAAAATTGTATAATGTTGTGTTGGTTTCTGCTGTACAACAGTGTGAATCAGCCATATATATATCACTTCCCTCTTGAACCTACCTGCCCCTCCACCCCACTCCCCTAGGTCATCACAGATTACTTGGTGGCTGGGCTCCCAGCCTTAAATAGCAGCTTATCACTAGCTATGTATTTTACACATGATAGTGTATATATGTTGATACTACTTTCTCCATTTGTCCCACTCTCTCCTTCCCCCACTGTGTCCACAAGACTGTTCTCTACGTCTGCGTCTCCATTGTTGCCCTGTAGATAGGTTCACCAGTACCATTTTTCTAGATTCCATATGTATGCATTAACATACAATATTTGTTTTTCTCTTTGACTTACTTCATTCTGTATAACCAGCTGTAGGTTCATCCAGCTCATGGGAACTGACTCAAATTCATTCTTTTTTTTATGGCTGAGTAGTATTCCATTATATTATGTTCCACATCTTTATTCATTCATCTGTAGACATCTGGACATGTAGGTTGCTTCCATTTCTTGGCTGTTGTAAATAGTGCTGCAATGAACATTGGGATACATGTGTCCTTTAGAATTGTGGCTTTCTTAGGGTATATGCCCAGTAGTGGGATTGCCAGGTCATATGGTAGATTTATTTCTATAGTTTTTAAAATAATTTCCATACTGTTTTCCCTAATGGGTGCATCAGTTTACATTCTTTAATGCACATCTTCCTTTTCTTCACATCCTCTCCAGCATTTATTGTTTATAGGTTTTTTGATGATGGGATTCTGACTGGTGTGAGGTGATACCTCATTGTAGTTTTGATTTGCATTTCTTTAATAATGGGCAGTGTCGAGCATCTTTTCACCTTTGTTGGCCATCTGTATGTCTTCTCTGGAGAAATGTGTGTTAGATCTTCTGCCCATTTTTTATTTTTTTACAATTTTTTTTAAAAAATTTTCTTTACTTTATTGTGTTGGTTTTGCCATACAATGACATGAAACCGCCCTGGGTTTACATATGCTCCCCCTCCAGATCCCTCCTCCCTCCTCCCTCCTGACTCCGCCCCCCTGGGACATCTTGGTGCACCAGCCCCGAGCATCAATCCTGGGCTGGCGATTGATTTCACATATGATAATTAACATGTTTCAGTGCCATTCTCCCATATCATCCCACCCTTGCCCTCTTTACACCAGTCAGAATGGCTGCAATCCAAAAATCTACAAGCAGTAAATGCTGGAGAGGATGTGGAGAAAAGGGAACCCTCTTACACTGTTGGTGGGAATGCAAACTAGTACAGCCACTATGGAAAACAGTGTGGAGGTTCCTTAAAAAGCTGCAAATAGACCTGCCATATGACCCAGCAATCCCACTGCTGGGCATACACACCGAGGAAACCAGAATTGAAAGAGACACATGTACCCCAATGTTCATCGCCGCATTGTTTACAATAGGCAGGACATGGAAGCAACCTAGATGCCCATCAACTGACGAATGGATAAGAAAGCTGTGGTATATATACACAATGGAATACTACTCAGCATTAAAAAAAAATTCATTTGAATCAGTTCTACTCAGGTGGACAGAACTGGAGCCTATTATCCAGAGTGAAGTAAGCCAGAAGGAAAAACAAAAATACAGCATACTAACACATATATATGGAATTTAGAAAGATGGTAACGAGAACCCTGCATGCGAGACAGCAAAAGGAACATGGATGGATAGAACAGACTCGGGGATTCTGCCCATTTTTTGATTGGAATGTTTGTTTTTCTAATATGAGCTGTATGAGCTGCTTATATATGTATTTTAGAGGTTAATTCTTTGTCAGTTGTTTCTTTTGCAATTATTTTCTCCTGAGGGTTGTCTTTTAATCTTATTTATTGTTTCCTTTGTTCTGCAAAACTTTTAAGTTTAATTAGGTCCCATTTATTTATTTTTGTTTTTATTTCCATTATTCTAGGAGGTGAATCAAAGAGGATCTTGCTGTGATTTATGTCACAGAGTGTACTGCCTATGTTTTCCTTTAAGAGCTTTATAGTTTGTGGCCTTACATTTAAGTGTTTAATCCATTTTGAGGTGTTTTTTTTGTGTGTGTATGGTGGTAGGAAGTGTTCTGTTTCAACTCTTACACGTAGCTGTCCAGTTTCCCAGCACCACTTATTGAAGAGACTGTCTTTTCTCCATTGTATGTTCTTGCCTCCTTTGTCAAAGATTAAGGTGCCCATGGGTGCATGGATTTCTCTCTGCAGCCGAGGCATGTGGGAAGTTGCTACAGTCTGAGGTGGTTCTGTGTGCTCTCCCATGGGAATTGGCCCTGTGTCATGTGTCCCTCTGCAGAGCTAAGCTGTATAAGCTCCTGCAATGGTGTGGGCAGTAAGTAACCTGTATTTTCTCAGGGCTTGGTGGCAGATGCTATCTTTGGGATCTGGATGGTATTTTGTCCCCTGGCTCAGGCATTTGCCCTGGTTTTGGTGGTGACCAGTCAGCTTGGGTTGTCCCCTCTGGGATCATACATTGCAGTTGTGTCTAGTTCTGTTCTGCCTTTGGCACTCATACCAGCTTTGGTGGTGGCTGGGCATATATACCTGTGTGTGTATGCATTCAGTTGTTCAGTCATGTCTGATTCTTTGTGACCCCAGGGACTGTACCCTGTCAGGCTCCTCTGTCCATGGAATTTCCAGGCAAGAATACTGGAGTGGGTTGCCATATCCTACTGTAGGTGATCTTCACGCAGGGACTGAACCTGCCTCTTGTGTATGCTGCATTGGCAGGTGGATTCTTTACTACTGCACTATCTGGGAAATAACTGTATGTACCTGTGGGGTTGTGCAGTTCACAGCCACTACTTATCCCACTTTTGGCATTTGCTAAGGCGGGTTACTGTGGTCTGTAAGCTCATGGAGTCAGAGGCTCCCTGTGACAACCCTCTGGGAGGCACAGGCTTTTCCCTGGACTCCCTCAGCTCTGTTGTATTAGCTCCCTTGGTATATGTTCATGGCCGTCAACCCTGGTCCTCTCCCTGGGGTCCGACCCCTGAAGCCTGAACCTCAGCACCCAGTCCCTATTTACTTTGGCTGGTGTGCTGGCAAATACTGTTTCACATTGATCTCTGTGATGAATTCTTTCCATTTTGCCCAAGCACTTGTTGCTCTGCTCTCTCTGAGATTCTGAAGCTCTTCCCCCCCCACCCCCCCGCCACCTCCCGGCCCATGAGAGGGTTCCTGAGAGTGTGGAGACTTTTTCTCCTTCACAACTCCATCCCTGGGGTGCAGGTCCCTGTCCCAAAATCCTTGTCTCTTTTTTATCTTTATTTTTTGCCCTACCTCATTCTGAGGAGATTGGCTTGCCTTTTTACAAGCCAGCGGTCTGCTGCTAGCGTTCTGTAGGAGCTGTTCCACATGCAGATGCAAATTTGATATGTTTCTGGGGAGGAATGTGATGTTTCCATCTTACTTCTCTGCTATGTTGAAAAGTCTCGTGTCTTTGGTTTAAATAGATGGATTTTGCTGTTAGTGATGTAATAGATATGCTTAGTCTTATTGCAGACATTTTTTCTGTTTTATCTTTTAATACTTCTTTGCTTTCTTCATTTTTTGTCCCTTTGTTATATGTTTGGTATTTCTTTGATTCATTTCTATCCTTGCATAATTTGGAAAAGTATAAGAATATCGCTGGATAGCAGTAATTATCCAGAAAAGGGAATTGGAAAATTCCATTAATACTAGCACAAAATTAAAAATATTTAAGAAACACTTTATCAAGAAAGGCATAGGACCTATATAGAGAAAATGCAAAATAAGATTGGATCAAATAGAAAGGCATATTATGTTCTTGGGTGGACATACTATCATGAAAATGTCTGTTTTATGAAAATATATGTATTTAATGAAGTTCAAATTAGAATGTGCTCTGTTGAGAGCGGTAGCATGTAATTGAATACAATAATCTTAGCGGTTAGGGACATGCCTTACCCCATCAGAACATTTATAAAGCATTGTAATCAAGTCACCGTTGGCGTAAGAATGGAAGTAGACCAAGATAGAAAGTTCAGAAGTAGATTCTGTTAATGGAAAAAGAGTGAATTATTTTGTTGGTTTAGGTCTTCTATTTCCTTACATAATATTGTCCACTTGATCCATCTTGTAAGGGGAATGGTATTCAAGTCTCCTGTTATTTGTCTTTCTGTTTCTTTGCAGCCCCCATAGATTTTGCTTTATAAAAGGTGTTGAAATGCTATTTATTTGATTGGTTTAAAAATGTCCAATGCCAGTCGCATTTTTAAGTTTTAATTTGATCTTTTTGCCTGGAGGTCTTGAAGATTTTACCTACATCTTTCAGTTTTACAAGGCAGGTATATTAGAGTTGATTGTTCTTGGTTAATTTCCTAGGTATCTGTGAGCTCTTATTGTATTGATTCAGATATTTTTCTATTTCTGGCCAGTTTTCTTGGCTGGTAGCTTTAAAATCAGCTTTTTTGTTTGTTTTGTTTTACTTTTTTAGGTATTCAGTTCAGTTCAGTCACTCAGTCGTGTCCGACTCTTTGCGACCCCATGAACCACAGCACACCAGGCCTCCCTGTCCATCACCAACGCCCAGAGTCTACCCAAACCCATGGCCATTGAGTCAGTGATGCCTTCCAACCATCTCATCCTCTGTTCTCCCCTTTTCCTCCTGCCCTCAATCTTACCCAGCATCTGGGTCTTTTCAAATGAGTCAGCTCTTCGCATCAGGTGGCCAAAGTATTGGAGTTTCAGCTTCAACATCAGTCCTTCCAATGAACACCCAGGACTGATCTCCTTTAGGATGGACTGGTTGGATCTCCTTGCAGTCCAAAGGAGTCTCAAGAGTCTTCTCCAACACCATAGTTCAAAAGCTACAATTCTTCGGTGCTCAGCTTTCTTCACCGTCCAACTCTTACATCCATACATGACCACTGAAAGAACCATAGCCTTGACCAGACAGACCTTTGCTGGCAAAGTAATGTCTCTGCTTGTTAATATGCTGTCTAGGTTGGTCATGACCTTCCATCCACGTTGTAAGCATCTTTTAATTTCATGGCTGCAGTCATCATCTGCAGTGATTTTGGAGCCCCCCAAAATAAAGTCAGCCACTGTTTCCACTGTTTCCCTATCTGTCTGCCATGAAGTAGTCCAGGAGTACAAACACTTCCCCTTATTTGCATCTCTTCTGTTTCCGCTGCTTTCACTAATTTTTGTGCACGTGTGTGAGAGAGATTATAATTCTCATAGTTGTTTCCCCAACCCGCACCCCTTAGTTGTCCTTGCCCCTTGTTAACTTATTATTTGTGTCTGCTCTTCCTTGGACACTTTATAACTCATTCTTCATTTCCAAGAATTTTGTCTTTTTCTTTCATTTCTTTCTTGTTCAGTTGCTAAGCTGTGTCCGACTCTTTGTGACACCATAAACTGCAGCATGCCAGGCTTCCCTGTCCTTCATCATCTCCCAGAGTTCAGTCAAACTCATGTCTGTTGAGTCAGTGATGCCATCTAACCATCTCATCCTCTGTTGTCCCCTTCTCCTCCTGCCTTCAGTCTTTCCCAGCTTTAGTGTCTTTTCAAATGAGTTAGCTCATCATATCAGGTGGCTAAGGTATTGGAGCTTCAGCATCAGTCCTTCTAATGAATATTCAGGGTTGATTTCCTTTAGGATTGACTGATTTGATCTCCTTGCTGTCCAAGGGACTCTCAAGAGTCTTCGCCAGCATTGCAGTTTGAAACCATCAATTCTTCAGCACTCAGCCTTCTTATCTCCCTGTCCCTTACCTTTTCAAAAACTTTTATTTATTAATGTGGGCTTTTTCTGATTTTATTTTTCTAATTTCTGGATCAAGATTTTTTATATCCTCAGATGGTTAAATGTGTTTAGTTTTGTTCGAATTGTTAACTTCTTTTTTTTAATGCTTTGTTTTTATCAGGAAGATTTCCCTTAGTTTGTGTATGTGAACTTCCCTGATTTTCTGTAGTAGTTTTTTGTGATCTTTTTTCTTGTTCATTTTTATAGTATTGGGCTTTAAAAAAAAATTCCTGATTTATTGGCACCCTCTTTTAAAATTTTTGATTAGAGAATAATTGTTTTGCAATTTTGTGTTAGCTTCTGCCATACAACATGAATTAGCCATAAGTATACATATATCCTCTCCCTCTTATACATAAGTATACATATGTACCTCTTTCCTACTCCCTTCCCCATCCCACCCCTCTAAGTTGTCACAGAGCACAGGATTGAGCTCCCTGTGTTACATACACAGCAACTTCCCACTAAAGCTTATCTATTTTTTACATATGGTAATGTTTATGTTTCAGTGCTACTCTCTCAATTCATCCCACCTTCTTCTCTTGTTCTCCCACTGTGTCCACAAGTCTGTTCTCTATGTCTGCAACTCTGTTGCTGAATGGAACCCTCTTCTGTCTATATAGCAAAATCCAAGTAATTTGAAGACTTTGTTTTTTTGTGTGTGTGTATGTCATTTGTTTCTTTTGCTTGAGAGGAAGCTTTGTTATATCTCCAGTTTTATGGTTCTCTTTTATCTTGCATAACCCTAAATATTCACTCCTACTTTTTTTCTTTTACCCTTTACCATCCAGTTGCCAAAGAATTCTCTCTTCTTTTTTGTCTTTTTTCTCCTCTCTGTATTTCAAAGCTTACTCACATAAATCATACCTGTCTTTTAAAATTGTACCTGCTCTTTAAATGCATGCCTGACCCTTTAAATGTACTTTGCAGTCTCCTTCTTGTAGTCTTATGTTCTGGACACTTGTTCTGTATTTTCAGATTTAGTGTGGATTTAATTTTCTGGCCATCATCTTTAGGCTTTCCAGATCATCTTTAGGCTCCTTCACTATCCTTCCTCTTCTCTGTCTTCTACAGATTTTCTTAGTCTGCTTTTGCTTGTCCAAAGCCTATGGCTGTTTGAGGTGAGAGTATGTGCACTGGGAGTGATGTTGTTTCTTTTTTTACAGTTAATTTGCAAGTTTGTCATAATATATCTTCCAGTTATGCTGTAGGTGTAGTTTTATGTAGAATTTAATTTTTCCTTACTGTTTGGGAAGAAATTTGGGGAGATAATTATGTAACTGCCACTGTCCTCAGCTGTCTTGGAAGTCCTAGATTACTTAATAAATGGTAGTGGCATAATTAGCCATCTACATGGAAACAATAAAATTGGAATCCATTTTTATACCATATAGAGCTTATTAAAATGCCAGATGAATGTAAAATTCATATGAAGACTCATGTGTAAAAACATAGAAATATATACCTCAAGAAAATCCAGGTGAATATCTGGATAATCTAGAAGTCATGTGTAAGAGCATGGTGGTGTTGGGGTGCTCCTTTAACCAAGAATGGAAAGTGGGAGCCATAAAAGAAAATATGTGTGTGTATACAAAAGATGGATTTAGAAGAAATATTTGCAGTGTTGAAAACAATGATAAAATGCAAAAACTTTCTACAAGTTGACAGGAAAAATAACCCAGTAGAAGAATATATGACTAGAAGGACACGAATAAGCATTTCCCAGAAGAGTATGTCAAAGTGATGAATGCACATGCAATGTTCAGATGTTAATAATAAGGGAGATTCAAATTAGAGCAGCGACATAGTCCTTTACAGCAATCGAACTAGCAAAATTAAAGAGAGAAAAATTACCTGTGGCTCACAGGGATGAGGTAAATCAGGTACTTTTATATCCTCTGCACAATGTTTAGGTAAATACTTTGCTGAATGAAGTGGAAGGAGGCTTATGGTTTTATTTTCCCTCTCCTAAGTATATACTTTCCAAGTATCTAGTGAAGATAAACAAAGCATAGTAATTATAAGCTTGAAAAGGGAAGTACCATTAGATTTTATATTTAGAATTTGACAGATATGTTTAGAAAGAGGAAACTCTTTAATTAGCCTGGTTTATCTCTCACTGAGCTCTTTCTTTAAGATCTATCTATATCTTTAAAATAAAATGCCCTTCAGTATATGAAGATCTTTCTCTACCACTAACTGTCATGACTGCTGTCCTGGGAACTTGCTTGAAAGGCAGGAGTTAGTCTCAACTTCCCTGCAACGTTTTATGATGAAAATTTCAAACATACACCAAAGTTGAGAGACTTAAAAATGAATAGGCATATATACTCAACACTGAGGTTCTTCCATTAATACTTTATTATACTTGTTTTATCATATAGCTTATCCATATGTATGTGTGTATGTATATATATACATATATTTATGTCTACACATACCCATCAATGCATCTTACTATTTGATGTATGTCAAGATTACTCACATCAGTATATTTCCTCCAAATATATGCTTTTATAATATATATCAACTCTTTTATATGTTTATGCTTATATATGTATATCAGCTGGAGTTCAGTATTTATTAAGGTGAAATTTACATGCAGTGAAATGTAAAATCTTAAATATATACTCACTGTGTTTTCACAAATGCGTAAAGCTTTGTAATCCAACACTGCCATCACCTTAGGAAGTTACCTCATGCCCTTCCCAGTCTATTCATGCCCTCATCTTCTAGAGGCAGCTGTCATTTAGCATTGAATCTTCTTATGGTTGTGTTTTCTTCTGGGACAATTTGTAGGAAAGAAATTGTTGAGTCATCAACAAACTAATATATGTTTAGTTTTGGAGGCTTCCCAGGTGGCGCTAATGGTAAACAACCTGCCTCCCAATGCAGGAGACTTAAGAGACGTGGGTTTGATCCCTGGGTTGGAAGATCCCATGGAGGAGAGCATGGCAACCCACTCCAGTATTCTTGCCTGGAGAATTCCATGGACAGAGGAGCCTGGTAGGCTATACAGTCCATGGGTTTGCAAAGAGATATGGCTAAAGCAACTTGGCACACACTCATGCATGATTAGTTTTATAAGAAACTACTAGACGTCTTTCTAAGGTGGCTGTTCAGATTTTACATTTCCACAAATGGTTTGTGAGAGTTCTGATTGCTCTGCGTCTGTGCTAACCTTTGATCTTGTCAGCCTTATTAATTTTAGTCCTTGTGGATGTGTATTAAAATCTCTTTGTTTTTAATTGGCATTTCTCTGATGAATAATGATGTTGAGCACTTGTGCATTTTGGCCATTCACATATCTTTGGTGAAGTCTTTTTCATATCCTTTTTGACGATTTTAAAAATTAGGTTGTCTTTTTGAGTTGTAGGAGTCCTTAACTGTGTCTTGGATGATAGTCCTTTGCAGGATATATGTCTTGTGAATGTTTTATCCTAGCAAACAGTTTTTAAGTGTTTTTTGTCAAGAAATACTTACTGAGCACTTACCGTATGCCAGAACACAGCAGTAAACAAAATATATAAAAAGCATTCTTGCTGTTTGGAGTCATTGTGGTTCCTCAGTACAGTCAGAGAGACCAGTCAGAAGACTTCTTCGGTGATCCAAGAGATGATGGCTTAGACTGGGGTTTTAGCAATGGAAGGGTGTGAGAACTATTCGGATTCTTGCTATATTTTGAGAGTAGAATTGACTAATTGAATTTGGAGTATAAGAGAGAGAGCAATCAGTGATGGCTCCCAAAGTTTTTTAGCCAGAGGAAATGGAAGGATAGGGTTGCCATTTATTGAAATGAGGAATTCTGCAAGAGGAATAGGTTTGGGTGGGTGTGGGGGAAGTGTTGGATTGGGAATTCAGTTTTGAATTTGTTTAATTTGAAATACCTATTAGGTGTCTATATATGGAGAGGTCAAGTGGACAGTTACATTTATAAGTTTCAAATTCAGAGGAGAGGCCAGGAGATACAACTCTGGGGTCCATCTTCACGTAGAACCTGCTGTTATACTGATAGTGGGACCAGAACCCAAAGAGAAAAGGTACATAAATCACTGATTTTTAAAATAAACCTTTTATTTTGTGTTAATTTTAGATTTACATTAAAGTTGCCAAGATAGTACAGAGTTCTCATATGCTCTTCATCCGTTTCTCCCTAATGTTGACATCTTAAATAACCATAGTACATTTATTGAAGCTAAAATACTAACATTGATACATAACTGTTAGCTTAGCTAAAGTCCAGACTTTGTGCTTCATCAGTTTGAGTTACTAGTTGTAATATGTGGTGAAAGTTAAGAAACGTTTTCTGAAGTAACTGCATAGGTTTTGATTGCTTTTTCTTCTCTCTTTATAGAACTAATGGCTGAAGAGTAAATCAATATGGCAACTATGGTTCCACCGGTGAAACTGAAATGGCTTGAACACCTCAACAGCTCCTGGATTACAGAGGACAGTGAATCTATTGCTACAAGAGAGGGGGTTGCTGTTTTATATTCTAAACTGGTCAGCAATAAGGAAGTAGTACCTTTGCCTCAACAAGTTTTGTGCCTCAAAGGACCACAGCTGCCAGACTTTGAACGTGAGTCTCTTTCAAGCGATGAACAGGACCACTATTTGGATGCCCTTCTTAGCAGTCAGCTAGCACTTGCAAAGATGGTATGTTCAGATTCCCCATTTGCTGGGGCACTTCGAAAACGATTGCTTGTACTCCAGCGTGTCTTCTATGCACTTTCTAATAAATACCACGACAAAGGCAAAGTGAAACAGCAGCAGCATTCTCCTGAGAGCAGCTCTGGTTCAGCAGATGTCCATTCTGTTAGTGAACGTCCTCGGTCAAGCACTGATGCACTTATAGAAATGGGTGTTCGAACTGGTCTAAGTTTATTATTTGCACTTCTGAGACAAAGTTGGATGATGCCTGTGTCGGGACCTGGTCTCAGTCTTTGCAATGACGTTATTCATACTGCAATTGAAGTTGTGAGCTCTTTGCCACCATTATCTTTAGCAAATGAAAGCAAGATTCCACCTATGGGCTTGGATTGCTTATCACAAGTAACAACCTTTCTTAAAGGAGTAACTATTCCCAATTCTGGAGCAGACACTTTAGGTCGTAGATTAGCTTCTGAGTTGCTGCTTGGTTTAGCAGCTCAGCGAGGTTCTTTGCGGTATCTCCTTGAATGGATAGAAATGGCATTGGGGGCTTCAGCAGTTGTAAATTCCATGGAGAAAAGCAAACTACTGTCAAGCCAAGAAGGAATGATCAGCTTTGACTGCTTTATGACTATATTAATGCAGATGAGGCGTTCTTTGGTATGTATTATAAATCTCAGCTTTAAAATTCTTATATTTTGGAAAAGGTCAACTCAGCTTTTAATGAATTCGTGGTAACAGTGAATGATTTGAGAATTCTACTGGTGATGTTAGGTTAGTTAAATATTTTATATACTTGGAGTGAAGAAACTTTTATATGTGTTGATATGAATATATAACTTAAGGACAGACTAATTGGTATTATGTTAAGACTTCTGAATCAGGAGTCAGGGTTGTAGTTTTAAGTTTTATGGCTTCCTATGTGAACTTGAGAAATTCATCTAACTTCGCCGTGTTTTAGCAAACTCAGATGTAAAATGAGGGGCCTTGGCTGGTGAGTATGGAGATCTTTTGACAAAAAATTGCTAATTTCAAGCTTCTCAACTTTTATTAAATATTTGTTATATGATAAGTATTATTCTAGGCCCTAGGGATACAGCAGAGAAAAATATAGTTTCTTGGGTCTCACAGCCTAATGGGGAATCAGACAATACATTTAAATTTCAGGTAGTGTGAAGTTCTAAGAATTAAAATTAGGGAGAGAAAGAGAATGCAAAATGATGGACTCAAGCAGAGATTGGGGAGGGGATAGGTGTGGTATTTTAGTTAATATGGTCAAGAAAGTCTCTGAATTGTGACATTTGAGCAGAGACCTGAATGGAGGGGAGTGATGAACTGAGTGTCCTAAATCTGTAATGAATATCTTGTTCATGAAGGATTTTAATTACTTGATTATCATAAAGGAACTAACTTTGGATACCATATTAAAGAATAAACAGTAAAACGCAGTGCAATGTGATCAATTTCAAGAATTTCTGAAATTAAAATTTAATGCTTTTTAAAAACAGAATAAAAGTTTGAAATAATACAAATTTGGAATATAAAGATTAAAACACTCATAAATTGACTTAATTTCAGTTGGGTGACATTGTTCAGGCTTTTTGGTGTCCTTTATCACCAGATATCATATATTATTAACAAATTTATTTAGTTTATAAAAATATTTGTAAATTAAGTGTGTATGTTTCATGTCTTCCCCTCTGCCAAAAGTGGAGAGCTCTTGGATTGACAGGAATGTTTCATAAAAAACAGTTATGTTGAATTTATTTTTAAACCAGAGCATTTAAATTTTTACCTGGCTTATGTTTTGTGCTTGTGAACTGAATAGTAAATATTGGGTCATTTTTTTTACAAATAATTTTATTGTAAGTAAGTACTTGGAGACTCTAGATTGTATCTATGAAAATTTGAATTTCTTAATGTTAAATAAAATGTAGACAAGGAAAGCAAGCATGTTGTGCTTTGCTCCGAATCTGGAATGTTGACAAAGGCTTTATAATCTTTAAAGTAGAGACCTAGAGCCAGGGATGCAGTCATCTGAGTAAGAAAGATTTGAGGTAACAGCATTGAAAGGCATTTAAGCCTCTTGTGGTGTCTTACTGAATATTTAAACATGCACTTGCATATGTGTTTCTCATTTTATTTTGCAATTCTTAATACTTTCTGGTAACATTCTCTAAATTTAAACCATTTTCAATTATGTGATGCCATTTGATGACCTAAAATAATGTGTCTGTTCTTGGTCACATGTTAATATTTCTTTGAGGAGTTACTTAATTCTTCATTTTACATTCCCATTTATTTTCCATTGCCTTTGTCATAAAGAAAAGATGTTAATTATTGCACAGTCAACTTATATGATTATATGCATGCCCCTGGTGTATTTCCTTTTTAACCAAAATGCTGAATACCCTGAGTCAGAGGCCTTTTCCCCACCTTACCCTCTAAACCTTTTCCTGCAGTATTGCTCCTTAGTGGGAAGAGGATGCCCAAAGAAAGTAAATAGCTTTTCTCTGTATCTGTTTAGCTTCATTGTCTTTTAGTACGTTGGAAATGTTTGTATGCATATTTGGTTGTAAGTTTAAATTGGCTCTATAAGCTTAAGAAATCTTTATACTAAATATATTTACTACCTAAGTAATGTGTTTTAATATTCATTTAATTAACATATAGTATACTGTCCCCATTCATTTTTTTGGATTTTTATTTACTGCTTCCCAGTACCTGGCATAAGGGAAGAAGAGCTTTAACCTTTGTTGAGTGCCTGCTACTTACCAGGTGCTTTTTATAAGCAGTGTCTCATTCAATTATCATGTTAATCTGTGAAGAAGATATTATTTACTGTTATCTTAAGGATGAAGAAACTGTGGCAGGTATCCAGAGTTACACACCTGTTTGTCAAAAGAACTGAAAGTATAGCGTGTACTCCCTAATTAAGCACTGATGGGCCAGGCACTGTGTCAACCAATTCTTACAACCCCTAGTCTGTCTGCAAACCCCATGTTTTTCTCTGACTACTATATGCAGCTTTTACACTATTTATGTTAAATTGACCAACTTTTTCCCCCATGAAGGCCTACCTTAAACTCGATATAAAATGCAATAAACTTATTTTATTTCTGGATTTCCAGTTTTCTCTCCACTTGACTTCTTTCATTTCTGGACAGAATGTTGTATTCATCTAGGCAGAAAGGGCCTCCTTTCTTCTCCTCTTAGGCTATACATTTATGTTAACTTTCTGTTGAGGCTAGGATACCCCAGATAGCTTTCGTCAAAATTCTGGGTATATTCTGGGGAAGAATCTTCTATGTTTGTGTGATTTATTTTGGCCCTCTGGGAGTCACCACAGGCCTGTGTTGGATTGAATTTAATTAAATTTCAGATGGATTTTAGGGAAAAGAGATGGTTATTAACCTGAACTTTATATTTATTATTCTTTCTTGCACAGTGAGTGATAGGATCTGATATTCTTGGTCTCTAGAATTCATATTTCTTACACTTTACAGTTTTATCAGTTGTTGTTGGTTGAGAACTGATAAAGTATCTAGAGCCTCTCCTGATACACTGGACCCCATCCTGACCTGATTCTTCCTATCTTAAGATTCTCTCCTCATGAGCAGCTGGGACAAAACTTGTCCCCAAGCTGTTAATAGAAGTTAGAAGGAGAGACACATAACCATCAATTGACTAAGCAACCTGGTATGCTTAGTCACTCAGTTGTGTCCAGCTCTTTGCAACCCTTTGGACTGTAGCCCACCAGTTTCTTCTGTCCATGGGATTTTTCAGGCAAGAATACTGGAATGAATTCTCATTTCCTTCTCCAGGGTACCTTCCCCACCCAGGGATCAAACCAGCATCTCTTGTGTCTGCTGCGTTGCAGGCGGATTCTTTGCTTGCTGAACCATCGGAAAACTGGTATAAGGCCTTAAAAAAAAAAATAGAGTTCATCCTTAAATTGTGTTTACATGTATAATTCGTACTTAACCTCCACTACCCACACATGCAGTAATTCAGAGGTTCGAGTACAAGTGTGCAAGATAATCATTAACTTATATTTAAATAAAGAGTATGGAAAATAATGTCACTGTATATCCCCACATCCTAAAAAAATAAACTAAAAATATTAATAGCAATAAAGGCATCTTTGGCCTTTGATACCACTAGGTATTTACTGTTTGCCAGATGCTGCTAGGCTCTGGGTTAGAAAGATGAATAAGCTTTGTAGCATCCATGCCTTTAGCTAGTTTACAGTTTAAGGAAAGAGAGATGCACAGACATTTCATGTTAATGTAGTGGACTGTAGTAGAGGTCTGCATAGGAACAAGGTCATGGAACATAGGAGGAAGGCTAGAGGGGAAGGGGCTGAAAATGAAGGGTGCCTTAGTTGAAAAGTTAAGAGTTTGCTTGCAAACATGAGGTTTGTGAATGAGGGGCTGAAAAAGTCTTCAGGTGAGAGGTTTAGTGTTCACAGAGTGACAGAGGTGTGGGAGAGCAGACTTCTGTATGTTCACAGTGGAATGGGATAAGCTAAGGCTGACAAGCTAGATGGGGCCTTGTATCCCATGCCGTGGGGTTTTAAGCTTAATTTGGTAGGCAATGAGAAGTCACTGAAACAATTGGAAGAAGAATAAAACTAGATAGCAAGAACATAAAGAAATGTACTCCATCAAGTGTTAATGTTCTTGTCTGATTACCTTATTAATAAAAAGACAGGTGGGAAAAAACAAAAAGGTATTATGATGATAGGTAAATAAGAGAAAGGTAATTCAATGAAGACCTGTAAAACCACATATTTTTGTTATTTTAATTTCCCCTGTATCTTTAGACCTTTGAACTTCCTGTTAGCAGTGTATGAATCGTTACACATTTAACATGCTATACTTCCCAAAAATGCCTAGATGTAGCCAGATTTTTCTGTTATGCAGTATATTTACAAAACACATCAAGAAGTCTATACAAAATGGGTTTTAGAGATGTCTTTAATCCTAACTGACTGGGGAGGAATTAGTCTCACGCTTAATACTGATTTTGGGGGGAGAACAGAAATCAACGACAGTTACTGCAGACAGATTTTGAAGAATTTTTTTAAAAATTGGTGCAAAAATACATTAAATACTTCCTGTGTTTTCTCTTCTTTCTCTGTGTACATCATACAAAATAATGACAATTACTGCTTCCAGTATTGAGTTCTTTCTGTGTATTAAGAACTGTGCTAAGGATGTTTTATGCATAATTTCAGTTGTTATCCCCAACAGCCCTAAATAAAAGAGGCATTATTCCTGTCTAAGGATAAGGAAACTAATCCTTAAGTTACATTGCCCATAAGTGATAAAGCATGGATTTAAACACAGGTCTGTTACTGAAAACCTTATGCTGTTTTCAGTGTTTTCCTTTATAATGTAAACAGGCATAAAAAAATGATTATTATAGCTCTGGTGCCAGTTCCCAAGAAGGTATAATAAGCTGTTGCTCATCTGCTTTTGGTTTGGTGATCAGTAGAGATGACCTTTAAAGAATGGAGTCACAGATTACAATTGTGTTTTTCCCAGAGGTTCTACACAGCTAATTATGCAATTTGGAGAGGCTGTAGTTCATAGTATCTGCTGGTATAGCTGCACCTTTTGTGTCTAGGAATAGGTGATTTTGAACAGTCAGCTTCTGATATAACTCTGAGACCTGCAAGTGGCTCTCTAAAGCCTTACTATTTGAAGTGTGAGCCTCAGACAGCAGCATTGGTGTCACTGGAAGCTTGTTAGAAATGCAGAATCTAAGGCCCCCACCTATACTTATTGAATTGGAATCTGCATTTTAACAATTTCCAGATAATTCATGTTTACCTTAAAATTCCAGAAGTACCACCTTAAGGGATTAAGAGGAAGAATTGATTTGGTAGCAGTAGCTTAGCAGCTGATGACCCAGCAGTAAATTGAATAGTCAATATCATTTCTTTCATTACCTAGGAATCATGTTAATTAAATACCTTGAATTGATAAAATCATATAGTCCTGGAGTTGAATGGGATCTTAGGCCTAGAGTATGTAGGCCTAAATCCCTTCTGCAGTAGAGGATATACTTTTCTGTGTAATATTTGCCAGGTGATCATGTAGAATGTATTTTTACAAACAATAGCCTTTGAAATAAAGACACCAATGAAAATTTTACAATTATAGGATTGATAAATCAGAGAAGGAACTTAATATTTGTGATGTAAAGATTTAAGAATATAGGAATTTGAGGAAACAGTGGAGGTCAAGTTCACGCTGATTCATCAGTTTCCAGTAAAAGAGTGATTTCTGGTCGTAACCATTGGGTCCTTTTGTGGAAGAATTGTATAGGAGGAACTGGTTTGGGTGAATGTGGGGGAAATGTTAGATTGGAAATTTAGTTTTGAATGTGTTTATTTGAGATGCTTGTAAGGTGTCTATATGTGGATAGTCAAGTGGACAGTTAGATTAGGCTGTTAGTCCCAGAGGGGAGCTATGATTCCTCAGCTGTGAACTGATTTGTGGGACCTTTGTTATGCCAAAACTAAGGAGGAACAGACTTCACTGATGTTCTGGTTAGAATCGTCAGTTAAGCTGGCTATATGCTGCTTTATTCTTGGAGCAGGTGAACAAGGCAGCCCCAGGGAAGTCCAGTATTCTTGCCTGGGAAATTCCATGGATAGAGGAGCATGGAGGGCTACAGTCTATGGGGTCACAAAGAGTTAGACACGACCAGTGACTTTCACTTCACTTCATTTATGAAATATTGGCCACCCAAAGAGTATGTAATTGGCAAAATTCTGCCTCTTTGACCTGTGACCCTTAGAACAAATCACTGTTTAATAAGATAATCAGTGAGGGATTGGTACTTAATTTACTGCTTTACTCTATGGCCACCACTTTTATAACACATAAAAGTTGGTTTCATAATGTAATGTTAGGATTTGATCTTAAAGCACATAATTATATAAATAGTTCTTTAAATGATTTGTGGACAGTTTAAGTGATTTTAATATATGTCTCTCTCCTTACCAAACTGTATTCCACAATGCCTTAATTATAGGGTTCATCTGCTGATCGGAGTCAATGGAGGGAACCAACCAGAACATCTGATGGCTTGTGCTCACTCTATGAGGCAGCTTTGTGTCTCTTTGAAGAGGTATGTAATAATCGTGGCTTTAAATAATCATACATTAAAAGTTGCTTTGTCAAGGGATAAATTGGAAGATTGTTTGTGATTGACATAAACACACTATTAGAAATAAAATAAATAACTTATAAGGACTGACTCTATAGCTCAGGAAACTCTACTCAGTACTCTGTAATGGCCTATGTGGGAAAAGAGTCCAAAAAGGAGTGGATAGATGTATATGTATCACAGATTCACTTTGCTGTACATCTGAAACTAACACAACATTGGAAATCAACTATACTCAAATAAAAATTAAAGAAGAAAAAAGCAAAGTTAGTTTGTCTTAAAATGCTGCATTTATCCCTTAAAAATAATCCAGTTTGGTCTCTGGAAAGGATGCAAAAGAAAGTGGTGTCAATGATTGGTTGCTTCTAGAAAGTGGAGCTGGGGTATCGTATAAGGGGTGGGAGGGAGACATATTTGTCAGTGCATACCCTTTTGTTCATTTTGGGCTTCGTATAATGTACATTTTTTTAATTTAAAAATTTATTGGTAAAACAGGTAAGAAAGACAAATATATGCCTTAATGGAATTATTATAAAACAAATAACCTTTTAATCTGTGCTCAGGAAAGAAAGAAAACTTTACCAGCACTCTAGAAACCCTTTCATGTCCTGGTCATTATCCTTTTCCTCCTTCTCTAAAGAACCACTATCCTGACTTTAAGAGTATAAGAGTAGTCACTTCTTTGCATTCTTTATAGTCATGTGCATCCTTAGACACTATAGTTCCGTCTTGTTTACTTAAAAAAAAACATATGTATATGTATATCTTTTCCTTCAATGTATTTGTTCAGGAACCTGGACTTTTTAAGGTTGTAGAATTTCCTACCATCTGGATTTTGTTAACTGATTACTCATAATACAGTTCCTATGTATTTCCTGTATTTTGACAGGTGAATCTAGAGATTTGATCTGTTTCAGGTTTGATCCGTTTGGCAAGACCATACATAGTGTTGTGATCTTTCATCTGGTTGTCTCTCTTTTTGCAGTACTAGCAACCCTGAATTGTTAATGATCAAATCTATTAATTCATTGGTACTTGGTTGCAAAATGGTAATATTCTAATTATAATTTTCATCTTTCAGTTGTTAGTTGGAATGTTTTCATGAAGAGATGATTCCCTTATTGACTCTTTGATTACCTTGTGACAGTTCAAATAGGAAAAGCAGAATAAATGTTTGATTCTCCCATTTGATTTTTTTTTTTTTTTATTGTCATGATATCACCATGGGTTTACATATGCTTCCCCTCCGGATCCCCCCTCCATCCTCCCTCCCCCCCC